>OX465289.1:102628162-103211535 GCA_949987695.1 Merzomyia westermanni
GAGGTCTGAGAGATTGGTCTCTTTTAACTCCTTACTAAATTTTAATATTCCACTAGGAATAATTCTATAGATATGCAGTACGAAAAATGTCATTTGCATGGGAGGTGCCACGCCCACTTCTCCCTTCCTCACCTTTTTTCTTGAGGTGTTAGAAATTGGTTTCTTTTAACTCCTTACCAAATTTCATTGTTCTAACCTGAATAATTCAATTATATGCAGTACGAAAAATGTCATTTGCAATGGGCGGTGCCACGCCCACTTCTCCCTTCCTCACCTTTTTTCCAGAGGTGTGAGAGATTGGTCTCTTTTAACTCCTTACTAAATTTCAATATTCCACTATGAATAATTCTATAGATATGCAGTACGAAAAATGTCATTTGCATTCCTCACCTTTTTTTCTTGAGGTGTTAGAAATTGGTTTCTTTTAACTCCTTACCAAATTTCATTATTCTAACCTGAATAATTCAATTATATGCAGTACAAAAAATGTCGTTTGCATGGGCGGTGCCACGCCCACTTCTCCCTTCCTCACCTTTTTTCCTGAGGTCTGAGAGATTGGTCTCTTTTAACTCCTTACTAAATTTCAATATTCCACTATGAATAATTCTATAGATATGCAGTACGAAAAACGTCATTTGCATGGGAGGTGCCACACCCACTTCTCCCTTCCTCACCTTTTCTCTTGAGGTGTTAGAAATTGGTTTCTTTTAACTCCTTACCAAATTTCATTATTCTAACCTGAATAATTCAATTATATGCAGTACGAAAAATGTAATTTGCAATGGGCGGTGCCACGCCCACTTCTCCCTTCCTCGCCTTTTTTCCAGAGGTGTGAGAGATTGGTCTCTTTTAACTCCTTACTAAATTTCAATATTCCACTATGAATAATTCTATAGATATGCAGTACGAAAAATGTCATTTGCATTCCTCACCTTTTGTTCTTGAGGTGTTAGAAATTGGTTTCTTTTAACTCCTTACCAAATTTCATTATTCTAACCTGAATAATTCAATTATATGCAGTACGAAAAATGTCGTTTGCAATGGGCGGTGGCACGCCCACTTCTCCCTTCCTCACCTTTTTTCCTGAGGTCTGAGAGATTGGTCTCTTTTAACTCCTTACTAAATTTCAATATTCCACTATGAATAATTCTATAGATATGCAGTACGAAAAATGTCATTTGCATTCCTCACCTTTTTTTCTTGAGGTGTTAGAAATTGGTTTCTTTTAACTCCTTACCAAATTTCATTATTCTAACCTGAATAATTCAATTATATGCAGTACGAAAAATGTCATTTGTATGGGAGGTGCTAGGCCCACTTCTCCCTTCCTCCCCTTTTTTCATGAGGTGTTAGAAATTGGTTTCTTTTAACTCCTTAACAAATTTCAATATTCTACCCTGAATAATTCAATTATATGCAGTACGAAAAATGTCATTTGTATGGGAGGTGCTACGCCCACTTCTCCCTTCCTCCCCTTTTTTCATGAGGTGTGAGAAATTGGTATCTTTTAACTCCTTACCAAATTTCAATATTCTACCCTGAATAATTCAATTATATGCAGCACGAAAATAGAGATTGGTTTTTTTAACTCCTTACCAAATATCAATGTTCTACCCTGAATAATTCAATTATGTGCAGTACGAAAAATGTCATTTGTATGGGAGGTGCTAGGCCCACTTCTCCCTTCCTCCCCTTTTTTCATGAGGTGTTAGAAATTGGTTTCTTTTAACTCCTTAACAAATTTCAATATTCTACCCTGAATAATTCAATTATATGCAGTACGAAAAATGTCATTTGTATGGGAGGTGCTACGCCCACTTCTCCCTTCCTCTACTTTTTTCTTAAGGTGTTAGAAATTGGTCTCTTTTAACTCCCTACCAAATTTCATTATTCTACCCTGAATAATTCAATTATATGCAGTACGAAAAATGTCATTTGTATGGGAAGTGCTACGCCCACTTCTCCGTTCCTCTACTTTTCTCTGGTAGTGTTCGACATTGGTCTATTTGACCTCCTTACCAATTTTCAATATTCCACTATGAATAACTCTATAGATATGCAGTACGAAAAATGTCATTTGCATGGGAGGTGCCACGCCCACTTCTCCCTTCCTCACCTTTTTTCTTGAGGTGTTAGAAATTGGTTTCTTTTAACTCCTTACCAAATTTCATTATTCTAACCTGAATAATTCAATTATATGCAGTACGAAAAATGTCATTTGCAATGGGCGGTGCCACGCCCACTTCTCCCTTACTCACCTTTTTTCCTGAGGTCTGAGAGATTGGTCTCTTTTAACTCCTTACTAAATTTCAAAATTCCACTAGGAATAATTCTATAGATATGCAGTACGAAAAATGTCATTTGCATGGGAGGTGCCACGCCCACTTCTCCCTTCCTCACTTTTTTTCTTGAGGTGTTAGAAATTGGTTTCTTTTAACTCCTTACCAAATTTCATTATTCTAACCTGAATAATTCAATTATATGCAGTACGAAAAATGTCATTTGCAATGGGCGGTGCCACGCCCACTTCTCCCTTCCTCACCTTTTTTCCAGAGGTGTGAGAGATTGGTCTCTTTTAACTCCTTACTAAATTTCAATATTCCACTATGAATAATTCTATAGATATGCAGTACGAAAAATGTCATTTGCATTCCTCACCTTTTTTTCTTGATGTGTTAGAAATTGGTTTCTTTTAACTCCTTACCAAATTTCATTATTCTAACCTGAATAATTCAATTATATGCAGTACAAAAAATGTCATTTGCAATGGGCGGTGCTACGCCCACTTCTCCCTTCCTCACCTTTTTTCCAGAGGTGTGAGAGATTGGTCTCTTTTAACTCCTTACTAAATTTCAATATTCCACTATGAATAATTCTATAGATATGCAGTACGAAAAACGTCATTTGCATGGGAGGTGCCACACCCACTTCTCCCTTCCCCACCTTTTTTCTTGAGGTGTTAGAAATTGGTTTCTTTTAACTCCTTACCAAATTTCATTATTCTAACCTGAATAATTCAATTATATGCAGTACGAAAAATGTCATTTGCAATGGGCGGTGCCACGCCCACTTCTCCCTTCCTCACCTTTTTTCCAGAGGTGTGAGAGATTGGTCTCTTTTAACTCCTTACTAAATTTCAATGTTCCACTATGAATAATTCTATAGATATGCAGTACGAAAAATGTCATTTCCATTCCTCACCTTTTTTTCTTGAGGTGTTAGAAATTGGTTTCTTTTAACTCCTTACTAAATTTCATTATTCTAACCTGAATAATTCAATTATATGCAGTACGAAAAATGTCGTTTGCAATGGGCGGTGGCACGCCCACTTCTCCCTTCCTCACCTTTTTTCCTGAGGTCTGAGAGATTGGTCTCTTTTAACTCCTTACTAAATTTCCATATTCCACTATGAATAATTCTATAGATATGCAGTACGAAAAATGTCATTTGCGTTCCTCACCTTTTTTTCTTGAGGTGTTAGAAATTGGTTTCTTTTAACTCCTTACCAAATTTCATTATTCTAACCTGAATAATTCAATTATATGCAGTACGAAAAATGTCATTTGCAATGGGCGGTGCCACGCCCACTTCTCCCTTCCTCACATTTTTTTCTGAGGTCTGAGAGATTGGTCTCTTTTAACTCCTTACTAAATTTCAATATTCCACTATGAATAGTTCTATAGATATGCAGTACGAAAAATGTCATTTGCATTCCTCACCTTTTTTTCTTGAGGTGTTAGAAATTGGTTTCTTTTAACTCCTTACCAAATTTCATTATTCTAACCTGAATAATTCAATTATATGCAGTACGAAAAATATCATTTGCATGGGAGGTGCCACGCCCACTTCTCCCTTCCTCACCTTTTTTCTTGAGGTGTTAGAAATTGGTTTCTTTTAACTCCTTACCAAATTTCATTATTCTAACCTGAATAATTCAATTATATGCAGTACGAAAACTGTCATTTGCAATGGGCGGTGCCACGCCCACTTCTCCCTTCCTCACCTTTTTTCCTGAGGTCTGAGAGATTGGTCTCTTTTAACTCCTTACTAAATTTTAATATTCCACTAGGAATAATTCTATAGATATGCAGTACGAAAAATGTCATTTGCATGGGAGGTGCCACGCCCACTTCTCCCTTCCTCACCTTTTTTCTTGAGGTGTTAGAAATTGGTTTCTTTTAACTCCTTACCAAATTTCATTGTTCTAACCTGAATAATTCAATTATATGCAGTACGAAAAATGTCATTTGCAATGGGCGGTGCCACGCCCACTTCTCCCTTCCTCACCTTTTTTCCAGAGGTGTGAGAGATTGGTCTCTTTTAACTCCTTACTAAATTTCAATATTCCACTATGAATAATTCTATAGATATGCAGTACGAAAAATGTCATTTGCATTCCTCACCTTTTTTTCTTGAGGTGTTAGAAATTGGTTTCTTTTAACTCCTTACCAAATTTCATTATTCTAACCTGAATAATTCAATTATATGCAGTACAAAAAATGTCGTTTGCATGGGCGGTGCCACGCCCACTTCTCCCTTCCTCACCTTTTTTCCTGAGGTCTGAGAGATTGGTCTCTTTTAACTCCTTACTAAATTTCAATATTCCACTATGAATAATTCTATAGATATGCAGTACGAAAAACGTCATTTGCATGGGAGGTGCCACACCCACTTCTCCCTTCCTCACCTTTTCTCTTGAGGTGTTAGAAATTGGTTTCTTTTAACTCCTTACCAAATTTCATTATTCTAACCTGAATAATTCAATTATATGCAGTACGAAAAATGTAATTTGCAATGGGCGGTGCCACGCCCACTTCTCCCTTCCTCGCCTTTTTTCCAGAGGTGTGAGAGATTGGTCTCTTTTAACTCCTTACTAAATTTCAATATTCCACTATGAATAATTCTATAGATATGCAGTACGAAAAATGTCATTTGCATTCCTCACCTTTTGTTCTTGAGGTGTTAGAAATTGGTTTCTTTTAACTCCTTACCAAATTTCATTATTCTAACCTGAATAATTCAATTATATGCAGTACGAAAAATGTCGTTTGCAATGGGCGGTGGCACGCCCACTTCTCCCTTCCTCACCTTTTTTCCTGAGGTCTGAGAGATTGGTCTCTTTTAACTCCTTACTAAATTTCAATATTCCACTATGAATAATTCTATAGATATGCAGTACGAAAAATGTCATTTGCATTCCTCACCTTTTTTTCTTGAGGTGTTAGAAATTGGTTTCTTTTAACTCCTTACCAAATTTCATTATTCTTACCTGAATAATTCAATTATATGCAGTACGAAAAATGTCATTTGCATGGGCGGTGCCACGCCCACTTCTCCCTTCCTCACCTTTTTTCCTGAGGTGTGAGAGATTGGTCTCTTTTAACTCCTTACTAAATTTCAATGTTCTACCCTGAATAATTCAATTATATGCAGTACGAAAAATGTCATTTGCATGGGAGGTGCCACGCTCACTTCTCTCTTACTCGCCTTTTTTCTTGAGGTGTTGGAGATTGGTCTCTTTTAACTCCTTACCAAATTTCAATATTCCACTATGAATAATTCTATAGATATGCAGTACGAAAAATGTCATTTGCATTCCTCACCTTTTTTTCTTACGCCCACTTCTCCCTTCCTCTACTTTTTTCCAGAGGTGTGAGAGATTGGTCTCTTTTAACTCCTTACCAAATTTCAATATTCCACTATGAAT
Organism: Merzomyia westermanni; assembly: GCA_949987695.1. Classification (NCBI taxonomy): domain Eukaryota; kingdom Metazoa; phylum Arthropoda; class Insecta; order Diptera; family Tephritidae; genus Merzomyia; species Merzomyia westermanni. The sequence goes on from OX465289.1 coordinate 102,633,870, forward strand.
AATCCTATAGATATGCAGTACGAAAAATGTCATTTCCATTCCTCACCTTTTTTTCTTGAGGTGTTAGAAATTGGTTTCTTTTAACTCCTTACCAAATTTCATTATTCTAACCTGAATAATTCAATTATATGCAGTACGAAAAATGTCGTTTGCAATGGGCGGTGGCACGCCCACTTCTCCCTTCCTCACCTTTTTTCCTGAGGTCTGAGAGATTGGTCTCTTTTAACTCCTTACTAAATTTCCATATTCCACTATGAATAATTCTATAGATATGCAGTACGAAAAATGTCATTTGCATGGGAGGTGCCACGCTCACTTCTCTCTTACTCGCCTTTTTTCTTGAGGTGTTGGAGATTGGTCTCTTTTAACTCCTTACCAAATTTCAATATTCCACTATGAATAATTCTATAGATATGCAGTACGAAAAATGTCATTTGCATTCCTCACCTTTTTTTCTTACGCCCACTTCTCCCTTCCTCTACTTTTTTCCAGAGGTGTTGGAGATTGGTCTCTTTTAACTCCTTACCAAATTTCAATATTCCACTATGAATAATTCTATAGATATGCAGTACGAAAAATGTCATTTCCATTCCTCACCTTTTTTTCTTGAGGTGTTAGAAATTGGTTTCTTTTAACTCCTTACCAAATTTCATTATTCTAACCTGAATAATTCAATTATATGCAGTACGAAAAATGTCGTTTGCAATGGGCGGTGGCACGCCCACTTCTCCCTTCCTCACCTTTTTTCCTGAGGTCTGAGAGATTGGTCTCTTTTAACTCCTTACTAAATTTCCATATTCCACTATGAATAATTCTATAGATATGCAGTACGAAAAATGTCATTTGCATTCCTCACCTTTTTTTCTTACGCCCACTTCTCCCTTCCTCTACTTTTTTCCAGAGGTGTGAGAGATTGGTCTCTTTTAACTCCTTACCAATTTTCAATCTTCCACTATGAATAATCCTATAGATATGCAGTACGAAAAATGTCATTTGCATTCCTCACCTTTTTTTCTTACGCCCACTTCTCCCTTCCTCTACTTTTTTCCAGAGGTGTGAGAGATTGGTCTCTTTTAACTCCTTACCAATTTTCAATCTTCCACTATGAATAATCCTATAGATATGCAGTACGAAAAATGTCATTTCCATTCCTCACCTTTTTTTCTTGAGGTGTTAGAAATTGGTTTCTTTTAACTCCTTACCAAATTTCATTATTCTAACCTGAATAATTCAATTATATGCAGTACGAAACATGTCGTTTGCAATGGGCGGTGGCACGCCCCCTTCTCCCTTCCTCACCTTTTTTCCTGAGGTCTGAGAGATTGGTCTCTTTTAACTCCTTACTAAATTTCCATATTCCACTATGAATAATTCTATAGATATGCAGTACGAAAAATGTCATTTGCATTCCTCACCTTTTTTTCTTACGCCCACTTCTCCCTTCCTCTACTTTTTTCCAGAGGTGTGAGAGATTGGTCTCTTTTAACTCCTTACCAATTTTCAATCTTCCACTATGAATAATCCTATAGATATGCAGTACGAAAAATGTCATTTGCATTCCTCACCTTTTTTTCTTACGCCCACTTCTCCCTTCCTCTACTTTTTTCCAGAGGTGTTAGAAATTGGTTTCTTTTAACTCCTTACCAAATTTCATTATTCTAACCTGAATAATTCAATTATATGCAGTACGAAATATGTCATTTGCATGGGCGGTGCCACGCCCACTTCTCCCTTCCTCACCTTTTTTCCTGAGGTGTGAGAGATTGGTCTCTTTTAACTCCTTACTAAATTTCAATGTTCTACCCTGAATAATTCAATTATATGCAGTACGAAAAATGTCATTTGCATGGGAGGTGCCACGCTCACTTCTCTCTTACTCGCCTTTTTTCTTGAGGTGTTGGAGATTGGTCTCTTTTAACTCCTTACCAAATTTCAATATTCCACTATGAATAATTCTATAGATATGCAGTACGAAAAATGTCATTTGCATTCCTCACCTTTTTTTCTTACGCCCACTTCTCCCTTCCTCTACTTTTTTCCAGAGGTGTGAGAGATTGGTCTCTTTTAACTCCTTACCAATTTTCAATCTTCCACTATGAATAATCCTATAGATATGCAGTACGAAAAATGTCATTTGCATTCCTCACCTTTTTTTCTTACGCCCACTTCTCCCTTCCTCTACTTTTTTCCAGAGGTGTTAGAAATTGGTTTCTTTTAACTCCTTACCAAATTTCATTATTCTAACCTGAATAATTCAATTATATGCAGTACGAAATATGTCATTTGCATGGGCGGTGCCACGCCCACTTCTCCCTTCCTCACCTTTTTTCCTGAGGTGTGAGAGATTGGTCTCTTTTAACTCCTTACTAAATTTCAATGTTCTACCCTGAATAATTCAATTATATGCAGTACGAAAAATGTCATTTGCATGGGAGGTGCCACGCTCACTTCTCTCTTACTCGCCTTTTTTCTTGAGGTGTTGGAGATTGGTCTCTTTTAACTCCTTACCAAATTTCAATATTCCACTATGAATAATTCTATAGATATGCAGTACGAAAAATGTCATTTGCATTCCTCACCTTTTTTTCTTACGCCCACTTCTCCCTTCCTCTACTTTTTTCCAGAGGTGTGAGAGATTGGTCTCTTTTAACTCCTTACCAATTTTCAATCTTCCACTATGAATAATCCTATAGATATGCAGTACGAAAAATGTCATTTGCATGGGAGGTGCCACGCTCACTTCTCTCTTACTCGCCTTTTTTCTTGAGGTGTTGGAGATTGGTCTCTTTTAACTCCTTACCAAATTTCAATATTGTACCCTGAATAATTCAATTATATGCAGCACGAAAAATGTCATTTGTATGGGAGGTGCTACGCCCACTTCTTCCTTCCTCTACTTTTTTCTGGTGGTGTTAGAAGTTGGTCTCTTTTAACTCCTTACCAATTTTCAATGTTCTACCCTGAATAATTCAATTATATGCAGTACGAAAAATGTCATTTGCATGGGAGGTGCCACGCTCACTTCTCTCTTACTCGCCTTTTTTCTTGAGGTGTTGGAGATTGGTCTCTTTTACTCCTTACGCCCACTTCTCTCTTCCTCTACTCTTTTCTTGTCGTGTTAGAAGTTGGTCTCTTTTAGCTCCTTACCAATTTTCAATATTCCACTATGAATAATTCTATAGATATGCCGTACGAAAAATGTCATTTGCATGAGAAGTGCCACGCTCACTTCTCTCTTACTCGCCTTTTTTCTTGAGGTGTTGGAGATTGGTCTCTTTTAACTCCTTAACAATTTTCAATGTTCTACCCTGAATAATTCAATTATATGCAGCTTGAAAAATGTCATTTGCATGAGAAGTGCCACGCTCACTTCTCTCTTACTCGCCTTTTTTCTTGAGGTGTTGGAGATTGGTCTCTTTTAACTCCTTACCAAATTTCAACATTGTACCCTGAATAATTCAATTATATGCAGCACGAAAAATGTCATTTGTATGGGAGGTGCTACGCCCACTTCTTCCTTCCTCTACTTTTTTCTGGTGGTGTTAGAAGTTGGTCTCTTTTACCTCCTTACCAATTTTCAATATTCCACTATGAATAATTCAATTATATGCGTACGAAAAATGTCATTTGCATGGGAGGTAACACGCCTACTTCTCCCTTCCTCACCTTTTTTCCAGAGGTGTGAGAGATTGGTCTCTTTTAACTCCTTACTAAATTTCAATATTCCACTATGAATAATTCTATAGATATGCAGTACGAAAAATGTTATTTGCATTCCTCACCTTTTTTTCTTGAGGTGTTAGAAATTGGTTTCTTTTAACTCCTTACCAAATTTCATTATTCTAACCTGAATAATTCAATTATATGCAGTACGAAAAATGTCGTTTGCAATGGGCGGTGCCACGCCCACTTCTCCCTTCCTCACCTTTTTTCCAGAGGTGTGAGAGATTGGTCTCTTTTAACTCCTTACTAAATTTCAATATTCCACTATGAATAATTCTATAGATATGCAGTACGAAAAATGTCATTTGCATTCCTCACCTTTTTTTCTTGAGGTGTTAGAAATTGGTTTCTTTTAACTCCTTACCAAATTTCATTATTCTAACCTAAATAATTCAATTATATGCAGTACGAAAAATGTCATTTGCAATGGGCGGTGCCACGCCCACTTCTCCCTTCCTCACCTTTTTTTCTGAGGTCTGAGAGATTGGTGTCTTTTAACTCCTTACTAAATTTCAATATTCCACTATGAATAATTCTATAGATATGCAGTACGAAAAATGTCATTTGCATTCCTCACCTTTTTTTCTTGAGGTGTTAGAAATTGGTTTCTTTTAACTCCTTACCAAATTTCATTATTCTAACCTGAATAATTCAATTATATGCAGTACGAAAAATGTCGTTTGCATTCCTCACCTTTTTTTCTTGAGGTGTTAGAAATTGGTTTCTTTTAACTCCTTACCAAATTTCATTATTCTAACCTGAATAATTCAATTATATGCAGTACGAAAAATGTCGTTTGCAATGGGCGGTGGCACGCCCACTTCTCCCTTCCTCACCTTTTTTCCTGAGGTCTGAGAGATTGGTGTCTTTTAACTCCTTACTAAATTTCAATATTCCACTATGAATAATTCTATAGATATGCAGTACGAAAAATGTCATTTGCATTCCTCACCTTTTTTTCTTGAGGTGTTAGAAATTGGTTTCTTTTAACTCCTTACCAAATTTCATTATTCTAACCTGAATAATTCAATTATATGCAGTACGAAAAATGTCGTTTGCAATGGGCGGTGGCACGCCCACTTCTCCCTTCCTCACCTTTTTTCCTGAGGTCTGAGAGATTGGTCTCTTTTAACTCCTTACTAAATTTCAATATTCCACTATGAATAATTCTATAGATATGCAGTACGAAAAATGTCATTTGCATTCCTCACCTTTTTTTCTTGAGGTGTTAGAAATTGGTTTCTTTTAACTCCTTACCAAATTTCATTATTCTAACCTAAATAATTCAATTATATGCAGTACGAAAAATGTCATTTGCAATGGGCGGTGCCACGCCCACTTCTCCCTTCCTCACCTTTTTTCCAGAGGTGTGAGAGATTGGTCTCTTTTAACTCCTTACTAAATTTCAATATTCCACTATGAATAATTCTATAGATATGCAGTACGAAAAATGTCATTTGCATTCCTCACCTTTTTTTCTTGAGGTGTTAGAAATTGGTTTCTTTTAACTCCTTACCAAATTTCATTATTCTAACCTGAATAATTCAATTATATGCAGTACGAAAAATGTCGTTTGCAATGGGCGGTGCCACGCCCACTTCTCCCTTCCTCACCTTTTTTCCAGAGGTGTAAGAGATTGGTCTCTTTTAACTCCTTACTAAATTTCAATATTCCACTATGAATAATTCTATAGATATGCAGTACGAAAAATGTCATTTGCATTCCTCACCTTTTTTTCTTGAGGTGTTAGAAATTGGTTTCTTTTAACTCCTTACCAAATTTCATTATTCTAACCTAAATAATTCAATTATATGCAGTACGAAAAATGTCATTTGCAATGGGCGGTGCCACGCCCACTTCTCCCTTCCTCACCTTTTTTTCTGAGGTCTGAGAGATTGGTGTCTTTTAACTCCTTACTAAATTTCAATATTCCACTATGAATAATTCTATAGATATGCAGTACGAAAAATGTCATTTGCATTCCTCACCTTTTTTTCTTGAGGTGTTAGAAATTGGTTTCTTTTAACTCCTTACCAAATTTCATTATTCTAACCTGAATAATTCAATTATCTGCAGTACGAAAAATGTCGTTTGCAATGGGCGGTGCCACGCCCACTTCTCCCTTCCTCACCTTTTTTCCAGAGGTGTGAGAGATTGGTCTCTTTTAACTCCTTACTAAATTTCAATATTCCACTATGAATAATTCTATAGATATGCAGTACGAAAAATGTCATTTGCATTCCTCACCTTTTTTTCTTGAGGTGTTAGAAATTGGTTTCTTTTAACTCCTTACCAAATTTCATTATTCTAACCTGAATAATTCAATTATATGCAGTACGAAAAATGTCGTTTGCAATGGGCGATGGCACGCCCACTTCTCCCTTCCTCACCTTTTTTCCTGAGGTCTGAGAGATTGGTCTCTTTTAACTCCTTACTAAATTTCAATATTCCACTATGAATAATTCTATAGATATGCAGTACGAAAAATGTCATTTGCATTCCTCACCTTTTTTTCTTGAGGTGTTAGAAATTGGTTTCTTTTAACTCCTTACCAAATTTCATTATTCTAACCTAAATAATTCAATTATATGCAGTACGAAAAATGTCATTTGCAATGGGCGGTGCCACGCCCACTTCTCCCTTCCTCACCTTTTTTTCTGAGGTCTGAGAGATTGGTGTCTTTTAACTCCTTACTAAATTTCAATATTCCACTATGAATAATTCTATAGATATGCAGTACGAAAAATGTCATTTGCATTCCTCACCTTTTGTTCTTGAGGTGTTAGAAATTGGTTTCTTTTAACTCCTTACCAAATTTCATTATTCTAACCTGAATAATTCAATTATATGCAGTACGAAAAATGTCGTTTGCAATGGGCGGTGGCACGCCCACTTCTCCCTTCCTCACCTTTTTTCCTGAGGTCTGAGAGATTGGTCTCTTTTAACTCCTTACTAAATTTCAATATTCCACTATGAATAATTCTATAGATATGCAGTACGAAAAATGTCATTTGCATTCCTCACCTTTTTTTCTTGAGGTGTTAGAAATTGGTTTCTTTTAACTCCTTACCAAATTTCATTATTCTAACCTAAATAATTCAATTATATGCAGTACGAAAAATGTCATTTGCAATGGGCGGTGCCACGCCCACTTCTCCCTTCCTCACCTTTTTTTCTGAGGTCTGAGAGATTGGTGTCTCTTAACTCCTTACTAAATTTCAATATTCCACTATGAATAATTCTATAGATATGCAGTACGAAAAATGTCATTTGCATTCCTCACCTTTTGTTCTTGAGGTGTTAGAAATTGGTTTCTTTTAACTCCTTACCAAATTTCATTATTCTAACCTGAATAATTCAATTATATGCAGTACGAAAAATGTCGCTTGCAATGGGCGGTGGCACGCCCACTTCTCCCTTCCTCACCTTTTTTCCTGAGGTCTGAGAGATTGGTCTCTTTTAACTCCTTACTAAATTTCAATATTCCACTATGAATAATTCTATAGATATGCAGTACGAAAAATGTCATTTGCATTCCTCACCTTTTTTTCTTGAGGTGTTAGAAATTGGTTTCTTTTAACTCCTTACCAAATTTCATTATTCTAACCTGAATAATTCAATTATATGCAGTACGAAAAATGTCATTTGCAATGGGCGGTGCCACGCCCACTTCTCCCTTCCTCACCTTTTTTTCTGAGGTCTGAGAGATTGGTCTCTTTTAACTCCTTACTAAATTTCAATATTCCACTATGAATAATTCTATAGATATGCAGTACGAAAAATGTCATTTGCATTCCTCACCTTTTTTTCTTGAGGTGTTAGAAATTGGTTTCTTTTAACTCCTTACCAAATTTCATTATTCTAACCTGAATAATTCAATTATATGCAGTACGAAAAATGTCGTTTGCATTCCTCACCTTTTTTTCTTGAGGTGTTAGAAATTGGTTTCTTTTAACTCCTTACCAAATTTCATTATTCTAACCTGAATAATTCAATTATATGCAGTACGAAAAATGTCATTTGCATGGGCGGTGCCACGCCCACTTCTCCCTTCCTCACCTTTTTTCCTGAGGTGTGAGAGATTGGTCTCTTTTAACTCCTTACTAAATTTCAATGTTCTACCCTGAATAATTCAATTATATGCAGTACGAAAAATGTCATTTGCATGGGAGGTGCCACGCTCACTTCTCTCTTACTCGCCTTTTTTCTTGAGGTGTTGGAGATTGGTCTCTTTTAACTCCTTACCAAATTTCAATATTCTACCCTGAATAATTCAATTATATGCAGCACGAAAAATGTCATTTGTATGGGAGGTGCTACGCCCACTTCTTCCTTCCTCCCCTTTTTTCTTGAGGTGTGAGAGATTGGTCTCTTTTAACTCCTTACCAATTTTCAATGTTCTACCCTAAATAATTCAATTATATGCAGTACGAAAAATGTCATTTGCATGGGAGGTAACACGCCTGCGTCTCCCTTCCTCGGATTTTTTCTTGAGGTGTTAGAAATGGGTTTCTTTTAACTCCTTAACAATTTTCAATGTTCTACCCTGAATAATTCAATTATATGCAGCTTGGAAAATGTCATTTGCATAAGAGGTGCCACACCCACTTCTCCCTTCCTCCCCTTTTTTCTTGAGGTGTGAGAGATTGGTCTCTTTTAACTCCTTACCAATTTTCAATGTTCTACCCTGAATAATTCAATTATGTCATTTGCATGGGAGGTGCCGCGCCCACTTCTCCCTTCCTCTACTTTTTTCTGGTGGTGTTAGAAGTTGGTCTCTTTTAACTCCTTAACAATTTTCAATGTTCTACCCTGAATAATTCAATGATATGCAGTTTGAAAAATGTCATTTGCATAGGAGGTGCCACGCCCAGTTCTCCCTTTCTCCCCTTTTTTCTTGAGGTGTGAGAGATTGGTCTCTTTTAACTCCTTACCAAATTTCAATATTCTACCCTGACTAATTCAATTATATGCAGCACGAAAAATGTCATTTGTATGGGAGGTGTTACGCCCACTTCTCCCTTCCTCTACTTTTTTCTGGTGGTGTTAGAAGTTGGTCTCTTTTAACTCCTTACTAAATTTCAATATTCCACTATGAATAATTCTATAGATATGCAGTACGAAAAATGTCATTTGCATTCCTCACCTTTTTTTCTTACGCCCACTTCTCCCTTCCTCTACTTTTTTTTGGTCGTGTTAGAAGTTGGTCTCTTTTAACTCCTTACCAATTTTCAATCTTCCACTATGAATAATCCTATATATATGCAGTACGAAAAATGTCATTTGCATGGGAGGTGCCACGCTCACTTCTCTCTTACTCGCCTTTTTTCTTGAGGTGTTGGAGATTGGTCTCTTTTAACTCCTTACCAAATTTCAATATTGTACCCTGAATAATTCAATTATATGCAGCACGAAAAATGTCATTTGTATGGGAGGTGCTACGCCCACTTCTTCCTTCCTCTACTTTTTTCTGGTGGTGTTAGAAGTTGGTCTCTTTTAACTCCTTACCAATTTTCAATGTTCTACCCTGAATAATTCAATTATATGCAGTACGAAAAATGTCATTTGCATGGGAGGTGCCACGCTCACTTCTCTCTTACTCGCCTTTTTTCTTGAGGTGTTGGAGATTGGTCTCTTTTACTCCTTACGCCCACTTCTCTCTTCCTCTACTCTTTTCTTGTCGTGTTAGAAGTTGGTCTCTTTTAGCTCCTTACCAATTTTCAATATTCCACTATGAATAATTCTATAGATATGCCGTACGAAAAATGTCATTTGCATTAGAAGTGCCACGCTCACTTCTCTCTTACTCGCCTTTGTTCTTGAGGTGTTGGAGATTGGTCTCTTTTAACTCCTTAACAATTTTCAATGTTCTACCCTGAATAATTCAATTATATGCAGCTTGAAAAATGTCATTTGCATGAGAAGTGCCACGCTCACTTCTCTTTTACTCGCCTTTTTTCTTGAGGTGTTGGAGATTGGTCTCTTTTAACTCCTTACCAAATTTCAACATTGTACCCTGAATAATTCAATTATATGCAGCACGAAAAATGTCATTTGTATGGGAGGTGCTACGCCCACTTCTTCCTTCCTCTACTTTTTTCTGGTGGTGTTAGAAGTTGGTCTCTTTTAAATCCTTACCAATTTTCAATATTCCACTATGAATAATTCAATTATATGCAGTACGAAAAATGTCATTTGCATGGGAGGTAACACGCCTACTTCTCCCTTCCTCGGTTTTTTCTTGAGGTGTTAGAAATGGTTTTCTTTTAACTCCTTACCAAATTTCAATATTCTACCCTGAATAATTCAATTATATGCAGTATGAAAAATGTCATTTGCATGGGAGGTGCCACGCCCACTTCTCCCTTCCTCACCTTTTTTCTTGAGGTGTGAGAGATTGGTCTCTTTTAACTCCTTACTAAATTTCAATATTCCACTATGAATAATGCTATAGATATGCAGTACGAAAAATGTCATTTGCATTCCTCACCTTTTTTTCTTACGTCCACTTCTCCCTTCCTCTACTCTTTTTTGGTCGTGTTAGAAGTTGGTCTCTTTTAACTCCATACCAATTTTAAACCTTCCACTATGAATAATCCTATAGATATGCAGTACGAAAAATGTTATTTGTATGGGAGGTGCTACGCCCACTTCTCCTTTCCTCTACTTTTTTCTTGTTAAAAATTGGTCTCTTTTAACTCCTTACCAAATTTCATTATTCTACCCTGAATAATTCAATTATATGCAGTACGAAAAATGTAATTTGTGTGGGAGGTGCCACGTCCACTTCTCCCTTCCTCTACTTTTTTCTGGTCGTGTTAGAAGTTGGTCTCTTTTAACTGCTTACCAATTTTCAATATTCCAATATGAATAATGCTATAGATATGCAGTACGAAAAATGTCATTTGTATGGGAGGTGCCACGTCCACTTCTCCCTTCCTCTACTTTTTTCTGGTCGTGTTAGAAGTTGGTCTCTTTTAACTGCTTACCAATTTTCAATATTCCAATATGAATAATGCTATAGATATGCAGTACGAAAAATGTCATTTGTATTGATGGTTCTACGCCCACTTCTCCTTTCCTCTACTTGTTTCTTGTTAAAAATTGGTCTCTTTTAACTCCTTACCAAATTTCAATATTCTACCCTGAATAATTCAATTATATGCAGCACGAAAAATGTCATTTGTATGGGAGGTGTTACGCCCACTTCTCCCTTCCTCTAATTTTTTCTGGTGGTGTTAGAAGTTGGTCTCTTTTAACCCCTTACCAATTTTCAATGTTCTACCCTGAATAATTCAATTATATGCAGTACGAAAAATGTCATTTGCATGGGAGGTGCCACGCTCACTTCTCTCTTACTCGCCTTTTTTCGTGAGGTGTTAGAGATTGGTCTCTTTTAACTCCTTAACAAATTTCAATGTTCTACCCTGAATAATTCAATTATATGCAGTACGAACAATGTCATTTGCATGGGAGGTGCCACGCCCACTTCTCTCTTACTCGCCTTTTTTCGTGAGGTGTTAGAGATTGGTCTCTTTTAACTCCTTAACAAATTTCAATGTTCTACCCTGAATAATTCAATTATATGCAGTACGAACAATGTCATTTGCATGGTAGGTAACACGCCTGCTTCTCCCTTCCTCGGATTTTTTCTTGAGGTGTTAGAAATGGGTTTCTTTTAACTCCTTAACAATTTTCAATGTTCTACCCTGAATAATTCAATTATATGCAGTACGAACAATGTCATTTGCATGGGAGGTGCCACGCCCACTTCTCTCTTACTCGCCTTTTTTCGTGAGGTGTTAGAGATTGGTCTCTTTTAACTCCTTAACAAATTTCAATGTTTTACCCTGAATAATTCAATTATATGCAGTACGAACAATGTCATTTGCATGGGAGGTGCCACGCCCACTTCTCTCTTACTCGCCTTTTTTCGTGAGGTGTTAGAGATTGGTCTCTTTTAACTCCTTACCAATTTTCAATGTTCTACCCTGAATAATTCAATTATATGCAGTACGAAAAATGTCATTTGCATGGGAGGTGCCACGCTCACTTCTCTCTTACTCGCCTTTTTTCTTGAGGTGTTGGAGATTGGTCTCTTTTAACTCCTTACCAAATTTCAATATTCTACCCTGAATAATTCAATTATATGCAGTGCGAAAAATGTCATTTGCATGGGAGGTGCCACGCCCACTTCTCTCTTACTCGCCTTTTTTCGTGAGGTGTTAGAGATTGGTCTCTTTTAACTCCTTAACAAATTTCAATGTTCTACCCTGAATAATTCAATTATATGCAGTACGAACAATGTCATTTGCATGGGAGGTAACACGCCTGCTTCTCCCTTCCTCGGATTTTTTCTTGAGGTGTTAGAAATGGGTTTCTTTTAACTCCTTAACAATTTTCAATGTTCTACCCTGAATAATTCAATTATATGCAGCTTGAAAAATGTCATTTGCATAAGAGGTGCCACACCCACTTCTCCCTTCCTCCCCTTTTTTCTTGAGGTGTGAGAGATTGGTCTCTTTTAACTCCTTAACAAATTTCAATGTTCTACCCTGAATAATTCAATTATATGCAGTACGAAAAATGTCATTTGCATGGGAGGTAACACGCCTGCGTCTCCCTTCCTCGGATTTTTTCTTGAGGTGTTAGAAGTGGGTTTCTTTTAACTCCTTAACAATTTTCAATGTTCTACCCTGAATAATTCAATTATATGCAGCTTGGAAAATGTCATTTGCATAAGAGGTGCCACACCCACTTCTCCCTTCCTCCCCTTTTTTCTTGAGGTGTGAGAGATTGGTCTCTTTCAACTCCTTACCAATTTTCAATGTTCTACCCTGAATAATTCAATTATATGCAGTACCAAAAATGTCATTTGCATGGAAGGTGCCACGCTCACTTCTCTCTTACTCGCCTTTTTTCTTGAGGTGTTGGAGATTAGTATATTTTAACTCCTTACCAATTTTCAATATTCCACTATGAATAATCCTATAAATATGATGTACGGAAAATGTCATTTGCATGGGAGCTGCCGCGCCCACTTCTCCCTTCCTCTACTTTTTTCTGGTGGTGTTAGAAGTTGGTCTCTTTTAACTCCTTACCAATTTTCAATGTTCTACCCTGAATAATTCAATTATATGCAGTACGAAAAATGTCATTTGTATGGGAGGTGCTACGCCCACTTCTTCCTTCCTCCTCTTTTTTCTTGAGGTGTGAGAGATTGGTCTCTTTTAACTCCTTACCAAATTTCAATATTCCACTATGAATAATCCTATAGATATGATGTACGGAAAATGTCATTTGCATGGGAGCTGCCGCGCCCACTTCTCCCTTCCTCCCCTTTTTTCTTGAGGTGTTAGAGATTAGGTTATTTTAACTCCTTACCAATTTTCAATATTCCACTATGAATAATCCTGTAGATATGATGTACGGAAAATGTCATTTGCATGGGAGGTGCCGCGCCCACTTCTCCCTTCCTCTACTTTTTTCTGGTGGTGTTAGAAGTTGGTCTCTTTTAACTCCTTAACAATTTTCAATGTTCTACCCTGAATAATTCAATGATATGCAGTTTGAAAAATGTCATTTGCATAGGAGGTGCCACGCCCACTTCTCCCTTCCTCACCTTTTTTCCTGAGGTGTGAGAGATTGGTCTCTTTTAACTCCTTACTAAATTTCAACGTTCTACCCTGAATAATTCAATTATATGCAGTACGAAAAATGTCATTTGCATGGGAGGTGCCACGCTCACTTCTCTCTTACTCGCCTTTTTTCTTGAGGTGTTGGAGATTGGTCTCTTTTAACTCCTTACCAAATTTCAATATTCTACCCTGAATAATTCAATTATATGCAGCACGAAAAATGTCATTTGTATGGGAGGTGCTACGCCCACTTCTTCCTTCCTCCCCTTTTTTCTTGAGGTGTGAGAGATTGGTCTCTTTTAACTCCTTACCAATTTTCAATGTGCTACCCTGAATAATTCAATTATATGCAGTACGAAAAATGTCATTTGCATGGGAGGTAACACGCCTGCGTCTCCCTTCCTCGGATTTTTTCTTGAGGTGTTAGAAATGGGTTTCTTTTAACTCCTTAACAATTTGCAATGTTCTACCCTGAATAATTCAATTATATGCAGCTTGGAAAATGTCATTTGCATAAGAGGTGCCACACCCACTTCTCCCTTCCTCCCCTTTTTTCTTGAGGTGTGAGAGATTGGTCTCTTTTAACTCCTTACCAATTTTCAATGTTCTACCCTGAATAATTCAATTATATGCAGTACGAAAAATGTCATTTGCATGGGAGGTGCCACGCTCACTTCTCTCTTACTCGCCTTTTTTCTTGAGGTGTTGGAGATTGGTCTCTTTTAACTCCTTACCAAATTTCAATATTCTACCCTGAATAATTAAATTATATGCAGCACGAAAAATGTCATTTGTATGGGAGGTGCTACGCCCACTTCTTCCTTCCTCCCCTTTTTTCTTGAGGTGTGAGAGATTGGTCTCTTTTAACACCTTACCAAATTTCAATATTCCACTATGAATAATCCTATAGATATGATGTACGGAAAATGTCATTTGCAACGGAGCTGCCGCGCCCACTTCTCCCTTCCTCCCCTTTTTTCTTGAGGTGTTAGAGATTAGTATATTTTAACTCCTTACCAATTTTCAATATTCCACTATGAATAATCCTATAGATATGATGTATGGAAAATGTCATTTGCATGGGAGCTGCCGCGCCCACTTCTCCCTTCCTCTACTTTTTTCTGGTGGTGTTAGAAGTTGGTCTCTTTTAACTCCTTAACAATTTTCAATGTTCTACCCTGAATAATTCAATTATATGCAGCACGAAAATAGAGATTGGTTTTTTTAACTCCTTACCAAATATCAATGTTCTACCCTGAATAATTCAATTATGTGCAGTACGAAAAATGTCATTTGTATGGGAGGTGCTAGGATCACTTCTCCCTTCCTCCCCTTTTTTCATGAGGTGTTAGAAATTGGTTTCTTTTAACTCCTTAACAAATTTCAATATTCTACCCTGAATAATTCAATTATATGCAGTACGAAAAATGTCATTTGTATGGGAGGTGCTACGCCCACTTCTCCCTTCCTCCCTTTTTTTCTTGAGGTGTTAGAGATTAGTATATTTTAACTCCTTACCAATTTTCAATATTCCACTATGAATAATCCTATAGATATGATGTACGGAAAATGTCATTTGCATGGGAGCTGCCGCGCCCACTTCTCCCTTCCTCTACTTTTTTCTGGTGGTGTTAGAAGTTGGTCTCTTTTAACTCCTTACCAATTTTCAATGTTCTACCCTGAATAATTCAATTATATGCAGTACGAAAAATGTCATTTGTATGGGAGGTGCTACGCCCACTTCTTCCTTCCTCCTCTTTTTTCTTGAGGTGTGAGAGATTGGTCTCTTTTAACTCCTTACCAAATTTCAATATTCCACTATGAATAATCCTATAGATATGATGTACGGAAAATGTCATTTGCATGGGAGCTGCCGCGCCCACTTCTCCCTTCCTCCCCTTTTTTCTTGAGGTGTTAGAGATTAGGTTATTTTAACTCCTTACCAATTTTCAATATTCCACTATGAATAATCCTGTAGATATGATGTACGGAAAATGTCATTTGCATGGGAGGTGCGCGCCCACTTCTCCCTTCCTCTACTTTTTTCTGGTGGTGTTAGAAGTTGGTCTCTTTTAACTCCTTAACAATTTTCAATGTTCACCCTGAATAATTCAATGATATGCAGTTTGAAAAATGTCATTTGCATAGGAGGTGCCACGCCCAGTTCTCCCTTTCTCCCCTTTTTTCTTGAGGTGTGAGAGATTGGTCTCTTTTAACTCCTTACCAAATTTCAATATTCTACCCTGACTAATTCAATTATATGCAGCACGAAAAATGTCATTTGTATTGGAGGTGTTACGCCCACTTCTCCCTTCCTCTACTTTTTTCTGGTGGTGTTAGAAGTTGGTCTCTTTTAACTCCTTACTAAATTTCAATATTCCACTATGAATAATTCTATAGATATGCAGTACGAAAAATGTCATTTGCATTCCTCACCTTTTTTTCTTACGCCCACTTCTCCCTTCCTCTACTTTTTTTTGGTCGTGTTAGAAGTTGGTCTCTTTTAACTCCTTACCAATTTTCAATCTTCCACTATGAATAATCCTATAGATATGCAGTACGAAAAATGTCATTTGCATGGGAGGTGCCACGCTCACTTCTCTCTTACTCGCCTTTTTTCTTGAGGTGTTGGAGATTGGTCTCTTTTAACTCCTTACCAAATTTCAATATTGTACCCTGAATAATTCAATTATATGCAGCACGAAAAATGTCATTTGTATGGGAGGTGCTACGCCCACTTCTTCCTTCCTCTACTTTTTTCTGGTGGTGTTAGAAGTTGGTATCTTTTAACTCCTTACCAATTTTCAATGTTCTACCCTGAATAATTCAATTATATGCAGTACGAAAAATGTCATTTGCATGGGAGGTGCCACGCTCACTTCTCTCTTACTCGCCTTTTTTCTTGAGGTGTTGGAGATTGGTCTCTTTTACTCCTTACGCCCACTTTTCTCTTCCTCTACTCTTTTCTTGTCGTGTTAGAAGTTGGTCTCTTTTAGCTCCTTACCAATTTTCAATATTCCACTATGAATAATTCTATAGATATGCCGTACGAAAAATGTCATTTGCATGAGAAGTGCCACGCTCACTTCTCTCTTACTCGCCTTTTTTCTTGAGGTGTTGGAGATTGGTCTCTTTTAACTCCTTAACAATTTTCAATGTTCTACCCTGAATAATTCAATTATATGCAGCTTGAAAAATGTCATTTGCATGAGAAGTGCCACGCTCACTTCTCTCTTACTCGCCTTTTTTCTTGAGGTGTTGGAGATTGGTCTCTTTTAACTCCTTACCAAATTTCAATATTGTACCCTGAATAATTCAATTATATGCAGCACGAAAAATGTCATTTGTATGGGAGGTGCTACGCCCACTTCTTCCTTCCTCTACTTTTTTCTGGTGGTGTTAGAAGTTGGTCTCTTTTACCTCCTTACCAATTTTCAATATTCCACTGTGAATAATTCAATTATATGCAGTACGAAAAATGTCATTTGCATGGGAGGTAACACGCCTACTTCTCCCTTCCGCGGCTTTTTTCTTGAGGTGTTAGAAATGGGTTTCTTTTAACTCCTTACCAAATTTCAATATTCTACCCTGAATAATTCAATTATATGCAGTATGAAAAATGTCATTTGCATGGGAGGTGCCACGCCCACTTCTCCCTTCCTCACCTTTTTTCTTGAGGTGTGAGAGATTGGTCTCTTTTAACTCCTTACTAAATTTCAATATTCCACTATGAATAATTCTATAGATATGCAGTACGAAAAATGTCATTCGCATTCCTCACCTTTTTTTCTTACGTCCACTTCTCCCTTCCTCTACTCTTTTTTGGTCGTGTTAGAAGTTGGTCTCTTTTAACTCCATACCAATTTTAAATCTTCCACTATGAATAATCCTATAGATATGCAGTACGAAAAATGTTATTTGTATGGGAGGTGCTACGCCCACTTCTCCTTTCCTCTACTTTTTTCTTGTTAAAAATTGGTCTCTTTTAACTCCTTACCAAATTTCAATATTCTACCCTGACTAATTCAATTATATGCAGCACGAAAAATGTCATTTGTATTGGAGGTGTTACGCCCACTTCTCCCTTCCTCTACTTTTTTCTGGTGGTGTTAGAAGTTGGTCTCTTTTAACTCCTTACTAAATTTCAATATTCCACTATGAATAATTCTATAGATATGCAGTACGAAAAATGTCATTTGCATTCCTCACCTTTTTTTCTTCCGCCCACTTCTCCCTTCCTCTACTTTTTTTTGGTCGTGTTAGAAGTTGGTCTCTTTTAACTCCATACCAAATTTAAATCTTCCACTATGAATAATCCTATAGATATGCAGTACGAAAAATGTTATTTGTATGGGAGGTGCTACGCCCATTTCTCCTTTCCTCTACTTTTTTCTTGTTAAAAATTGGTCTCTTTTAACTCCTTACCAAATTTCATTATTCTACCCTGAATAATTCAATTATATGCAGTACGAAAAATGTAATTTGTGTGGGAGGTGCCACGTCCACTTCTCCCTTCCTCTACTTTTTTCTGGTCGTGTTAGAAGTTGGTCTCTTTTAACTGCTTACCAATTTTCAATATTCCAATATGAATAATGCTATAGATATGCAGTACGAAAAATGTCATTTGTATGGGAGGTGCCACGTCCACTTCTCCCTTCCTCTACTTTTTTCTGGGCGTGTTAGAAGTTGGTCTCTTTTAACTGCTTACCAATTTTCAATATTCCAATATGAATAATGCTATAGATATGCAGTACGAAAAATGTCATTTGTATGGGAGGTGCTACGCCCACTTCTCCTTTCCTCTACTTGTTTCTTGTTAAAAATTGGTCTCTTTTAACTCTTTACCAAATTTCAATATTCTACCCTGAATAATTCAATTATATGCAGCACGAAAAATGTCATTTGTATGGGAGGTGTTACGCCCACTTCTCCCTTCCTCTAATTTTTTCTGGTGGTGTTAGAAGTTGGTCTCTTTTAACTCCTTACCAATTTTCAATGTTCTACCCTGAATAATTCAATTATATGCAGTACGAAAAATGTCATTTGCATGGGAGGTGCCACGCTCACTTCTCTCTTACTCGCCTTTTTTCTTGATGTGTTGGAGATTGGTCTCTTTTAACTCCTTACCAAATTTCAATATTCTACCCTGAATAATTCAATTATATGCAGCACGAAAAATGTCATTTGTATGGGAGGTGTTACGCCCACTTCTCCCTTCCTCTACTTTTTTCTGGTGGTGTTAGAAGTTGGTCTCTTTTAACTCCTTACCAATTTTCAATGTTCTACCCTGAATAATTCAATTATATGCAGTACGAAAAATGTCATTTGCATGGGAGGTGCCACGCCCACTTCTCTCTTACTCGCCTTTTTTCGTGAGGTGTTAGAGATTGGTCTCTTTTAACTCCTTAACAAATTTCAATGTTCTACCCTGAATAATTCAATTATATGCAGTACGAACAATGTCATTTGCATGGGAGGTAACACGCCTGCTTCTCCCTTCCTCGGATTTTTTCTTGAGGTGTTAGAAATGGGTTTCTTTTAACTCCTTAACAATTTTCAATGTTCTACCCTGAATAATTCAATTATATGCAGCTTGAAAAATGTCATTTGCATAAGAGGTGCCACACCCACTTCTCCCTTCCTCCCCTTTTTTCTTGAGGTGTGAGAGATTGGTCTCTTTTAACTCCTTAACAAATTTTAATGTTCTACCCTGAATAATTCAATTATATGCAGTACGAAAAATGTCATTTGCATGGGAGGTAACACGCCTGCGTCTCCCTTCCTCGGATTTTTTCTTGAGGTGTTAGAAATGGGTTTCTTTTAACTCCTTAACAATTTTCAATGTTCTACCCTGAATAATTCAATTATATGCAGCTTGGAAAATGTCATTTGCATAAGAGGTGCCACACCCACTTCTCCCTTCCTCCCCTTTTTTCTTGAGGTGTGAGAGATTGGTCTCTTTTAACTCCTTACCAATTTTCAATGTTCTACCCTGAATAATTCAATTATATGCAGTACGAAAAATGTCATTTGCATGGGAGGTGCCACGCTCACTTCTCTCTTACTCGCCTTTTTTCTTGAGGTGTTGGAGATTGGTCTCTTTTAACTCCTTACCAAATTTCAATATTCTACCCTGAATAATTCAATTATATGCAGCACGAAAAATGTCATTTGTATGGGAGGTGCTACGCCCACTTCTTCCTTCCTCCCCTTTTTTCTTGAGGTGTGAGAGATTGGTCTCTTTTAACACCTTACCAAATTTCAATATTCCACTATGAATAATCCTATAGATATGATGTACGGAAAATGTCATTTGCATGGGAGCTGCCGCGCCCACTTCTCCCTTCCTCCCCTTTTTTCTTGAGGTGTTAGAGATTAGTATATTTTAACTCCTTACCAATTTTCAATATTCCACTATGAATAATCCTATAGATATGATGTACGGAAAATGTCATTTGCATGGGAGCTGCCGCGCCCTCTTCTCCCTTCCTCTACTTTTTTCTGGTGGTGTTAGAAGTTGGTCTCTTTTAACTCCTTAACAATTTTCAATGTTCTACCCTGAATAATTCAATTATATGCAGCACGAAAAAAGAGATTGGTTTTTTTAACTCCTTACCAAATATCAATGTTCTACCCTGAATAATTCAATTATGTGCAGTACGAAAAATGTCATTTGTATGGGAGGTGCTAGGCCCACTTCTCCCTTCCTCCCCTTTTTTCATGAGGTGTTAGAAATTGGTTTCTTTTAACTCCTTAACAAATTTCAATATTCTACCCTGAATAATTCAATTATATGCAGTACGAAAAATGTCATTTGTATGGGAGGTGCTACGCCCACTTCTCCCTTCCTCCCCTTTTTTCATGAGGTGTGAGAAATTGGTATCTTTTAACTCCTTACCAAATTTCAATATTCTACCCTGAATAATTCAATTATATGCAGCACGAAAATAGAGATTGGTTTTTTTAACTCCTTACCAAATATCAATGTTCTACCCTGAATAATTCAATTATGTGCAGTACGAAAAATGTCATTTGTATGGGAGGTGCTGGGCCCACTTCTCCCTTCCTCCCCTTTTTTCATGAGGTGTTAGAAATTGGTTTCTTTTAACTCCTTAACAAATTTCAATATTCTACCCTGAATAATTCAATTATATGCAGCACGAAAAATGTCATTTGTATGGGAGGTGCTACGCCCACTTCTCCCTTCCTCTACTTTTTTCTTAAGGTGTTAGAAATTGGTCTCTTTTAACTCCCTACCAAATTTCATTATTCTACCCTGAATAATTCAATTATATGCAGTACGAAAAATGTCATTTGTATGGGAAGTGCTACGCCCACTTCTCCCTTCCTCTACTTTTCTCTGGTAGTGTTCGACATTGGTCTATTTGACCTCCTTACCAATTTTCAATATTCCACTATGAATAACTCTATAGATATGCAGTACGAAAAATGTCATTTGCATGGGAGGTGCCACGCCCACTTCTCCCTTCCTCACCTTTTTTTCTTGAGGTGTTAGAAATTGGTTTCTTTTAACTCCTTACCAAATTTCATTATTCTAACCTGAATAATTCAATTATATGCAGTACAAAAAATGTCATTTGCAATGGGCGGTGCCACGCCCACTTCTCCCTTCCTCACCTTTTTTCCAGAGGTGTGAGAGATTGGTCTCTTTTAACTCCTTACTAAATTTCAATATTCCACTATGAATAATTCTATAGATATGCAGTACGAAAAACGTCATTTGCATGGGAGGTGCCACACCCACTTCTCCATTCCCCACCTTTTTTCTTGAGGTGTTAGAAATTGGTTTCTTTTAACTCCTTACCAAATTTCATTATTCTAACCTGAATAATTCAATTATATGCAGTACGAAAAATGTCATTTGCAATGGGCGGTGCCACGCCCACTTCTCATTTCCTCACCTTTTTTCCAGAGGTGTGAGAGATTGGTCTCTTTTAACTCCTTACTAAATTTCAATATTCCACTATGAATAATTCTATAGATATGCAGTACGAAAAATGTCATTTGCATTCCTCACCTTTTTTTCTTGAGGTGTTAGAAAGTGGTTTCTTTTAACTCCTTACCAAATTTCATTATTCTAACCTGAATAATTCAATTATATGCAGTACGAAAAATGTCGTTTGCAATGGGCGGTGGCACGCCCACTTCTCCCTTCCTCACCTTTTTTCCTGAGGTCTGAGAGATTGGTCTCTTTTAACTCCTTACTAAATTTCCATATTCCACTATGAATAATTCTATAGATATGCAGTACGAAAAATGTCATTTGCATTCCTCACCTTTTTTTCTTGAGGTGTTAGAAAGTGGTTTCTTTTAACTCCTTACCAAATTTCATTATTCTAACCTGAATAATTCAATTATATGCAGTACCAAAAATGTCATTTGCAATGGGCGGTGCCACGCCCACTTCTCCCTTCCTCACCTTTTTTTCTGAGGTCTGAGAGATTGGTCTCTTTTAACTCCTTACTAAATTTCAATATTCCACTATGAATAATTCTATAGATATGCAGTACGAAAAATGTCATTTGCATTCCTCACCTTTTTTTCTTGAGGTGTTAGAAATTGGTTTCTTTTAACTCCTTACCAAATTTCATTATTCTAACCTGAATAATTTAATTATATGCAGTACCAAAAATGTCATTTGCAATGGGCGGTGCCACGCCCACTTCTCCCTTCCTCACCTTTTTTCCTGAGGTCTGAGAGATTGGTCTCTTTTAACTCCTTACTAAATTTCAATATTCCACTAGGAATAATTCTATAGATATGCAGTACGAAAAATGTCATTTGCATGGGAGGTGCCACGCCCACTTCTCCCTTCCTCACCTTTTTTCTTGAGGTGTTAGAAATTGGTTTCTTTTAACTCCTTACCAAATTTCATTATTCTAACCTGAATAATTCAATTATATGCAGTACGAAAAATGTCATTTGCAATGGGCGGTGCCACGCCCACTTCTCCCTTCCTCACCTTTTTTCCAGAGGTGTGAGAGATTGGTCTCTTTTAACTCCTTACTAAATTTCAATATTCCACTATGAATAATTCTATAGATATGCAGTACGAAAAATGTCATTTGCATTCCTCACCTTTTTTTCTTCCGCCCACTTCTCCCTTCCTCTACTTTTTTTTGGTCGTGTTAGAAGTTGGTCTCTTTTAACTCCATACCAAATTTAAATCTTCCACTATGAATAATCCTATAGATATGCAGTACGAAAAATGTTATTTGTATGGGAGGTGCTACGCCCATTTCTCCTTTCCTCTACTTTTTTCTTGTTAAAAATTGGTCTCTTTTAACTCCTTACCAAATTTCATTATTCTACCCTGAATAATTCAATTATATGCAGTACGAAAAATGTAATTTGTGTGGGAGGTGCCACGTCCACTTCTCCCTTCCTCTACTTTTTTCTGGTCGTGTTAGAAGTTGGTCTCTTTTAACTGCTTACCAATTTTCAATATTCCAATATGAATAATGCTATAGATATGCAGTACGAAAAATGTCATTTGTATGGGAGGTGCCACGTCCACTTCTCCCTTCCTCTACTTTTTTCTGGTCGTGTTAGAAGTTGGTCTCTTTTAACTGCTTACCAATTTTCAATATTCCAATATGAATAATGCTATAGATATGCAGTACGAAAAATGTCATTTGTATGGGAGGTGCTACGCCCACTTCTCCTTTCCTCTACTTGTTTCTTGTTAAAAATTGGTCTCTTTTAACTCCTTACCAAATTTCAATATTCTACCCTGAATAATTCAATTATATGCAGCACGAAAAATGTCATTTGTATGGGAGGTGTTACGCCCACTTCTCCCTTCCTCTAATTTTTTCTGGTGGTGTTAGAAGTTGGTCTCTTTTAACTCCTTACCAATTTTCAATGTTCTACCCTGAATAATTCAATTATATGCAGTACGAAAAATGTCATTTGCATGGGAGGTGCCACGCTCACTTCTCTCTTACTCGCCTTTTTTCTTGAGGTGTTGGAGATTGGTCTCTTTTAACTCCTTACCAAATTTCAATATTCTACCCTGAATAATTCAATTATATGCAGCACGAAAAATGTCATTTGTATGGGAGGTGTTACGCCCACTTCTCCCTTCCTCTACTTTTTTCTGGTGGTGTTAGAAGTTGGTCTCTTTTAACTCCTTACCAATTTTCAATGTTCTACCCTGAATAATTCAATTATATGCAGTACGAAAAATGTCATTTGCATGGGAGGTGCCACGCCCACTTCTCTCTTACTCGCCTTTTTTCGTGAGGTGTTAGAGATTGGTCTCTTTTAACTCCTTAACAAATTTCAATGTTCTACCCTGAATAATTCAATTATATGCAGTACGAACAATGTCATTTGCATGGGAGGTAACACGCCTGCTTCTCCCTTCCTCGGATTTTTTCTTGAGGTGTTAGAAATGGGTTTCTTTTAACTCCTTAACAATTTTCAATGTTCTACCCTGAATAATTCAATTATATGCAGCTTGAAAAATGTCATTTGCATAAGAGGTGCCACACCCACTTCTCCCTTCCTCCCCTTTTTTCTTGAGGTGTGAGAGATTGGTCTCTTTTAACTCCTTAACAAATTTCAATGTTCTACCCTGAATAATTCAATTATATGCAGTACGAAAAATGTCATTTGCATGGGAGGTAACACGCCTGCGTCTCCCTTCCTCGGATTTTTTCTTGAGGTGTTAGAAATGGGTTTCTTTTAACTCCTTAACAAATTTCAATGTTCTACCCTGAATAATTCAATTATATGCAGCTTGGAAAATGTCATTTGCATAAGAGGTGCCACACCCACTTCTCCCTTCCTCCCCTTTTTTCTTGAGGTGTGAGAGATTGGTCTCTTTTAACTCCTTACCAATTTTCAATGTTCTACCCTGAATAATTCAATTATATGCAGTACGAAAAATGTCATTTGCATGGGAGGTGCCACGCTCACTTCTCTCTTACTCGCCTTTTTTCTTGAGGTGTTGGAGATTGGTCTCTTTTAACTCCTTACCAAATTTCAATATTCTACCCTGAATAATTCAATTATATGCAGCACGAAAAATGTCATTTGTATGGGAGGTGCTACGCCCACTTCTTCCTTCCTCCCCTTTTTTCTTGAGGTGTGAGAGATTGGTCTCTTTTAACACCTTACCAAATTTCAATATTCCACTATGAATAATCCTATAGATATGATGTACGGAAAATGTCATTTGCATGGGAGCTGCCGCGCCCACTTCTCCCTTCCTCCCCTTTTTTCTTGAGGTGTTAGAGATTAGTATATTTTAACTCCTTACCAATTTTCAATATTCCACTATGAATAATCCTATAGATATGATGTACGGAAAATGTCATTTGCATGGGAGCTGCCGCGCCCACTTCTCCCTTCCTCTACTTTTTTCTGGTGGTGTTAGAAGTTGGTCTCTTTTAACTCCTTAACAATTTTCAATGTTCTACCCTGAATAATTCAATTATATGCAGCACGAAAAAAGAGATTGGTTTTTTTAACTCCTTACCAAATATCAATGTTCTACCCTGAATAATTCAATTATGTGCAGTACGAAAAATGTCATTTGTATGGGAGGTGCTACGCCCACTTCTCCCTTCCTCCACTTTTTTCTTGAGGTGTTAGAAATTGGTTTCTTTTAACTCCTTAACAAATTTCAATATTCTACCCTGAATAATTCAATTATATGCAGTACGAAAAATGTCATTTGTATGGGAGGTGCTACGCCCACTTCTCCCTTCCTCCCCTTTTTTCATGAGGTGTGAGAAATTGGTATCTTTTAACTCCTTACCAAATTTCAATATTCTACCCTGAATAATTCAATTATATGCAGCACGAAAATAGAGATTGGTTTTTTTAACTCCTTACCAAATATCAATGTTCTACCCTGAATAATTCAATTATGTGCAGTACGAAAAATGTCATTTGTATGGGAGGTGCTGGGCCCACTTCTCCCTTCCTCCCCTTTTTTCATGAGGTGTTAGAAATTGGTTTCTTTTAACTCCTTAACAAATTTCAATATTCTACCCTGAATAATTCAATTATATGCAGCACGAAAAATGTCATTTGTATGGGAGGTGCTACGCCCACTTCTCCCTTCCTCTACTTTTTTCTTAAGGTGTTAGAAATTGGTCTCTTTTAACTCCCTACCAAATTTCATTATTCTACCCTGAATAATTCAATTATATGCAGTACGAAAAATGTCATTTGTATGGGAAGTGCTACGCCCACTTCTCCCTTCCTCTACTTTTCTCTGGTAGTGTTCGACATTGGTCTATTTGACCTCCTTACCAATTTTCAATATTCCACTATGAATAACTCTATAGATATGCAGTACGAAAAATGTCATTTGCATGGGAGGTGCCACGCCCACTTCTCCCTTCCTCACCTTTTTTCCAGAGGTGTGAGAGATTGGTCTCTTTTAACTCCTTACTAAATTTCAATATTCCACTATGAATAATTCTATAGATATGCAGTACGAAAAACGTCATTTGCATGGGAGGTGCCACACCCACTTCTCCATTCCCCACCTTTTTTCTTGAGGTGTTAGAAATTGGTTTCTTTTAACTCCTTACCAAATTTCATTATTCTAACCTGAATAATTCAATTATATGCAGTACGAAAAATGTCATTTGCAATGGGCGGTGCCACGCCCACTTCTCATTTCCTCACCTTTTTTCCAGAGGTGTGAGAGATTGGTCTCTTTTAACTCCTTACTAAATTTCAATATTCCACTATGAATAATTCTATAGATATGCAGTACGAAAAATGTCATTTGCATTCCTCACCTTTTTTTCTTGAGGTGTTAGAAAGTGGTTTCTTTTAACTCCTTACCAAATTTCATTATTCTAACCTGAATAATTCAATTATATGCAGTACAAAAAATGTCATTTGCAATGGGCGGTGCCACGCCCACTTCTCCCTTCCTCACCTTTTTTCCAGAGGTGTGAGAGATTGGTCTCTTTTAACTCCTTACTAAATTTCAATATTCCACTATGAATAATTCTATAGATATGCAGTACGAAAAATGTCATTTGCATTCCTCACCTTTTTTTCTTGAGGTGTTAGAAAGTGGTTTCTTTTAACTCCTTACCAAATTTCATTATTCTAACCTGAATAATTCAATTATATGCAGTACGAAAAATGTCGTTTGCAATGGGCGGTGGCACGCCCACTTCTCCCTTCCTCACCTTTTTTCCTGAGGTGTGAGAGATTGGTCTCTTTTAACTCCTTACTAAATTTCAATATTCCACTATGAATAATTCTATAGATATGCAGTACGAAAAACGTCATTTGCATGGGAGGTGCCACACCCACTTCTCCATTCCCCACCTTTTTTCTTGAGGTGTTAGAAATTGGTTTCTTTTAACTCCTTACCAAATTTCATTATTCTAACCTGAATAATTCAATTATATGCAGTACAAAAAATGTCATTTGCAATGGGCGGTGCCACGCCCACTTCTCCCTTCCTCACCTTTTTTCCAGAGGTGTGAGAGATTGGTCTCTTTTAACTCCTTACTAAATTTCAATATTCCACTATGAATAATTCTATAGATATGCAGTACGAAAAACGTCATTTGCATGGGAGGTGCCACACCCACTTCTCCATTCCCCACCTTTTTTCTTGAGGTGTTAGAAATTGGTTTCTTTTAACTCCTTACCAAATTTCATTATTCTAACCTGAATAATTCAATTATATGCAGTACGAAAAATGTCATTTGCAATGGGCGGTGCCACGCCCACTTCTCATTTCCTCACCTTTTTTCCAGAGGTGTGAGAGATTGGTCTCTTTTAACTCCTTACTAAATTTCAATATTCCACTATGAATAATTCTATAGATATGCAGTACGAAAAATGTCATTTGCATTCCTCACCTTTTTTTCTTGAGGTGTTAGAAAGTGGTTTCTTTTAACTCCTTACC
Organism: Merzomyia westermanni; assembly: GCA_949987695.1. NCBI lineage: Eukaryota > Metazoa > Arthropoda > Insecta > Diptera > Tephritidae > Merzomyia > Merzomyia westermanni. The sequence continues at coordinate 102,661,149 of OX465289.1, forward strand.
AAATTTCATTATTCTAACCTGAATAATTCAATTATATGCAGTACGAAAAATGTCGTTTGCAATGGGCGGTGGCACGCCCACTTCTCCCTTCCTCACCTTTTTTCCTGAGGTCTGAGAGATTGGTCTCTTTTAACTCCTTACTAAATTTCCATATTCCACTATGAATAATTCTATAGATATGCAGTACGAAAAATGTCATTTGCATTCCTCACCTTTTTTTCTTGAGGTGTTAGAAAGTGGTTTCTTTTAACTCCTTACCAAATTTCATTATTCTAACCTGAATAATTCAATTATATGCAGTACCAAAAATGTCATTTGCAATGGGCGGTGCCACGCCCACTTCTCCCTTCCTCACCTTTTTTTCTGAGGTCTGAGAGATTGGTCTCTTTTAACTCCTTACTAAATTTCAATATTCCACTATGAATAATTCTATAGATATGCAGTACGAAAAATGTCATTTGCATTCCTCACCTTTTTTTCTTGAGGTGTTAGAAATTGGTTTCTTTTAACTCCTTACCAAATTTCATTATTCTAACCTAAATAATTCAATTATATGCAGTACGAAAAATGTCATTTGCATGGGAGGTGCCACGCCCACTTCTCCCTTCCTCACCTTTTTTCTTGAGGTGTTAGAAATTGGTTTCTTTTAACTCCTTACCAAATTTCATTATTCTAACCTGAATAATTTAATTATATGCAGTACCAAAAATGTCATTTGCAATGGGCGGTGCCACGCCCACTTCTCCCTTCCTCACCTTTTTTCCTGAGGTCTGAGAGATTGGTCTCTTTTAACTCCTTACTAAATTTCAATATTCCACTAGGAATAATTCTATAGATATGCAGTACGAAAAATGTCATTTGCATGGGAGGTGCCACGCCCACTTCTCCCTTCCTCACCTTTTTTCTTGAGGTGTTAGAAATTGGTTTCTTTTAACTCCTTACCAAATTTCATTATTCTAACCTGAATAATTCAATTATATGCAGTACGAAAAATGTCATTTGCAATGGGCGGTGCCACGCCCACTTCTCCCTTCCTCACCTTTTTTCCAGAGGTGTGAGAGATTGGTCTCTTTTAACTCCTTACTAAATTTCAATATTCCACTATGAATAATTCTATAGATATGCAGTACGAAAAATGTCATTTGCATTCCTCACCTTTTTTTCTTGAGGTGTTAGAAATTGGTTTCTTTTAACTCCTTACCAAATTTCATTATTCTAACCTGAATAATTCAATTATATGCAGTACGAAAAATGTCATTTGCAATGGGCGGTGCCACGCCCACTTCTCCCTTCCTCACCTTTTTTCCAGAGGTGTGAGAGATTGGTCTCTTTTAACTCCTTACTAAATTTCAATATTCCACTATGAATAATTCTATAGATATGCAGTACGAAAAATGTCATTTGCATTCCTCACCTTTTTTTCTTGAGGTGTTAGAAAGTGGTTTCTTTTAACTCCTTACCAAATTTCATTATTCTAACCTGAATAATTCAATTATATGCAGTACCAAAAATGTCATTTGCAATGGGCGGTGCCACGCCCACTTCTCCCTTCCTCACCTTTTTTCCTGAGGTCTGAGAGATTGGTCTCTTTTAACTCCTTACTAAATTTCAATATTCCACTAGGAATAATTCTATAGATATGCAGTACGAAAAATGTCATTTGCATGGGAGGTGCCACGCCCACTTCTCCCTTCCTCACCTTTTTTCTTGAGGTGTTAGAAATTGGTTTCTTTTAACTCCTTACCAAATTTCATTATTCTAACCTGAATAATTCAATTATATGCAGTACGAAAAATGTCATTTGCAATGGGCGGTGCCACGCCCACTTCTCCCTTCCTCACCTTTTTTCCTGAGGTCTGAGAGATTGTTCTCTTTTAACTACTTACTAAATTTCAATATTCCACTATGAATAATTCTATAGATATGCAGTACGAAAAACGTCATTTGCATGGGAGGTGCCACACCCACTTCTCCCTTCCTCACCTTTTCTCTTGAGGTGTTAGAAATTGGTTTCTTTTAACTCCTTACCAAATTTCATTATTCTAACCTGAATAATTCAATTATATGCAGTACGAAAAATGTCATTTGCAATGGGCGGTGCCACGCCCACTTCTCCCTTCCTCACCTTTTTTCCAGAGGTGTGAGAGATTGGTCTCTTTTAACTCCTTACTAAATTTCAATATTCCACTATGAATAATTCTATAGATATGCAGTACGAAAAATGTCATTTGCATTCCTCACCTTTTTTTCTTGAGGTGTTAGAAATTGGTTTCTTTTAACTCCTTACCAAATTTCATTATTCTAACCTGAATAATTCAATTATATGCAGTACGAAAAATGTCGTTTGCAATGGGCGGTGGCACGCCCACTTCTCCCTTCCTCACCTTTTTTCCTGAGGTCTGAGAGATTGGTCTCTTTTAACTCCTTACTAAATTTCAATATTCCACTATGAATAATTCTATAGATATGCAGTACGAAAAATGTCATTTGCATTCCTCACCTTTTTTTCTTGAGGTGTTAGAAATTGGTTTCTTATAACTCCCTACCAAATTTCATTATTCTACCCTGAATAATTCAATTATATGCAGTACGAAAAATGTCATTTGTATGGGAAGTGCTACGCCCACTTCTCCCTTCCTCTACTTTTCTCTGGTAGTGTTCGACATTGGTCTATTTGACCTCCTTACCAATTTTCAATATTCCACTATGAATAACTCTATAGATATGCAGTACGAAAAATGTCATTTGCATGGGAGGTGCCACGCCCACTTCTCCCTTCCTCACCTTTTTTTCTTGAGGTGTTAGAAATTGGTTTCTTTTAACTCCTTACCAAATTTCATTATTCTAACCTGAATAATTCAATTATATGCAGTACAAAAAATGTCATTTGCAATGGGCGGTGCCACGCCCACTTCTCCCTTCCTCACCTTTTTTCCAGAGGTGTGAGAGATTGGTCTCTTTTAACTCCTTACTAAATTTCAATATTCCACTATGAATAATTCTATAGATATGCAGTACGAAAAACGTCATTTGCATGGGAGGTGCCACACCCACTTCTCCCTTCCCCACCTTTTTTCTTGAGGTGTTAGAAATTGGTTTCGTTTAACTCCTTACCAAATTTCATTATTCTAACCTGAATAATTCAATTATATGCAGTACGAAAAATGTCATTTGCAATGGGCGGTGCCACGCCCACTTCTCATTTCCTCACCTTTTTTCCAGAGGTGTGAGAGATTGGTCTCTTTTAACTCCTTACTAAATTTCTATATTCCACTATGAATAATTCTATAGATATGCAGTACGAAAAATGTCATTTGCATTCCTCACCTTTTTTTCTTGAGGTGTTAGAAAGTGGTTTCTTTTAACTCCTTACCAAATTTCATTATTCTAACCTGAATAATTCAATTATATGCAGTACGAAAAATGTCGTTTGCAATGGGCGGTGGCACGCCCACTTCTCCCTTCCTCACCTTTTTTCCTGAGGTCTGAGAGATTGGTCTCTTTTAACTCCTTACTAAATTTCCATATTCCACTATGAATAATTCTATAGATATGCAGTACGAAAAATGTCATTTGCATTCCTCACCTTTTTTTCTTGAGGTGTTAGAAAGTGGTTTCTTTTAACTCCTTACCAAATTTCATTATTCTAACCTGAATAATTCAATTATATGCAGTACGAAAAATGTCATTTGCAATGGGCGGTGCCACGCCCACTTCTCCCTTCCTCACCTTTTATTCTGAGGTCTGAGAAATTGGTCTCTTTTAACTCCTTACTAAATTTCAATACTCCACTATGAATAATTCTATAGATATGCAGTACGAAAAATGTCATTTGCATTCCTCACCTTTTTTTCTTGAGGTGTTAGAAATTGGTTTCTTTTAACTCCTTACCAAATTTCATTATTCTAACCTAAATAATTCAATTATATGCAGTACGAAAAATGTCATTTGCATGGGAGGTGCCACGCCCACTTCTCCCTTCCTCACCTTTTTTCTTGAGGTGTTAGAAATTGGTTTCTTTTAACTCCTTACCAAATTTCATTATTCTAACCTGAATAATTTAATTATATGCAGTACCAAAAATGTCATTTGCAATGGGCGGTGCCACGCCCACTTCTCCCTTCCTCACCTTTTTTCCTGAGGTCTGAGAGATTGGTCTCTTTTAACTCCTTACTAAATTTCAATATTCCACTATGAATAATTCTATAGATATGCAGTACGAAAAATGTCATTTGCATGGGAGGTGCCACGCCCACTTCTCCCTTCCTCACCTTTTTTCTTGAGGTGTTAGGAATTGGTTTCTTTTAACTCCTTACCAAATTTCATTATTCTAACCTGAATAATTCAATTATATGCAGTACGAAAAATGTCATTTGCAATGGGCGGTGCCACGCCCACTTCTCCCTTCCTCACCTTTTTTCCAGAGGTGTGAGAGATTGGTCTCTTTTAACTCCTTACTAAATTTCAATATTCCACTATGAATAATTCTATAGATATGCAGTACGAAAAATGTCATTTGCATTCCTCACCTTTTTTTCTTGAGGTGTTAGAAATTGGTTTCTTTTAACTCCTTACCAAATTTCATTATTCTAACCTGAATAATTCAATTATATGCAGTACAAAAAATGTCGTTTGCATGGGCGGTGCCACGCCCACTTCTCCCTTCCTCACCTTTTTTCCTGAGGTCTGAGAGATTGTTCTCTTTTAACTCCTTACTAAATTTCAATATTCCACTATGAATAATTCTATAGATATGCAGTACGAAAAACGTCATTTGCATGGGAGGTGCCACACCCACTTCTCCCTTCCTCACCTTTTCTCTTGAGGTGTTAGAAATTGGTTTCTTTTAACTCCTTACCAAATTTCATTATTCTAACCTGAATAATTCAATTATATGCAGTACGAAAAATGTCATTTGCAATGGGCGGTGCCACGCCCACTTCTCCCTTCCTCACCTTTTTTCCAGAGGTGTGAGAGATTGGTCTCTTTTAACTCCTTACTAAATTTCAATATTCCACTATGAATAATTCTATAGATATGCAGTACGAAAAATGTCATTTGCATTCCTCACCTTTTTTTCTTGAGGTGTTAGAAATTGGTTTCTTTTAACTCCTTACCAAATTTCATTATTCTAACCTGAATAATTCAATTATATGCAGTACGAAAAATGTCGTTTGCAATGGGCGGTGGCACGCCCACTTCTCCCTTCCTCTCCTTTTTCCTGAGGTCTGAGAGATTGGTCTCTTTTAACTCCTTACTAAATTTCAATATTCCACTATGAATAATTCTATAGATATGCAGTACGAAAAATGTCATTTGCATTCCTCACCTTTTTTTCTTGAGGTGTTAGAAATTGGTTTCTTTTAACTCCTTACCAAATTTCATTATTCTAACCTGAATAATTCAATTATATGCAGTACGAAAAATGTCGTTTGCAATGGGCGGTGGCACGCCCACTTCTCCCTTCCTCACCTTTTTTCCTGAGGTCTGAGAGATTGGTCTCTTTTAACTCCTTACTAAATTTCAATATTCCACTATGAATAATTCTATAGATATGCAGTACGCAAAATGTCATTTGCATTCCTCACCTTTTTTTCTTGAGGTGTTAGAAATTGGTTTCTTTTAACTCCTTACCAAATTTCATTATTCTAACCTGAATAATTCAATTATATGCAGTACGAAAAATGTCATTTGCAATGGGCGGTGCCACGCCTACTTCTCCCTTCCTCACCTTTTTTCCTGAGGTCTGAGAGATTGGTCTCTTTTAACTCCTTACTAAATTTCAATATTCCACTATGAATAATTCTATAGATATGCAGTACGAAAAACGTCATTTGCATGGGAGGTGCCACACCCACTTCTCCCTTCCCCACCTTTTTTCTTGAGGTGTTAGAAATTGGTTTCTTTTAACTCCTTACCAAATTTCATTATTCTAACCTGAATAATTCAATTATATGCAGTACGAAAAATATCATTTGCAATGGGCGGTGCCACGCCCACTTCTCCCTTCCTCACCTTTTTCCCAGAGGTGTGAGAGATTGGTCTCTTTTAACTCCTTACTAAATTTCAATATTCCACTATGAATAATTCTATAGATATGCAGTACGAAAAATGTCATTTGCATTCCTCACCTTTTTCTCTTGAGGTGTTAGAAATTGGTTTCTTTTAACTCCTTACCAAATTTCATTATTCTAACCTGAATAATTCAATTATATGCAGTACGAAAAATGTCGTTTGCAATGGGCGGTGGCACGCCCACTTCTCCCTTCCTCACCTTTTTTCCTGAGGTCTGAGAGATTGGTCTCTTTTAACTCCTTACTAAATTTCCATATTCCACTATGAATAATTCTATAGATATGCAGTACGAAAAATGTCATTTGCATTCCTCACCTTTTTTTCTTGAGGTGTTAGAAATTGGTTTCTTTTAACTCCTTACCAAATTTCATTATTCTAACCTGAATAATTCAATTAATTATATGCAGTACGAAAAATGTCATTTGCAATGGGCGGTGCCACGCCCACTTCTCCCTTCCTCACCTTTTTTTCTGAGGTCTGAGAGATTGGTCTCTTTTAACTCCTTACTAAATTTCAATATTCCACTATGACTAATTCTATAGATATGCAGTACGAAAAATGTCATTTGCATTCCTCACCTTTTTTTCTTGAGGTGTTAGAAATTGGTTTCTTTTAACTCCTTACCAAATTTCATTATTCTAACCTGAATAATTCAATTAATTATATGCAGTACGAAAAATGTCATTTGCATGGGAGGTGCCACGCCCACTTCTCCCTTCCTCACCTTTTTTCTTGAGGTGTTAGAAATTGGTTTCTTTTAACTCCTTACCAAATTTCATTATTCTAACCTGAATAATTCAATTATATGCAGTACGAAAAATGTCATTTGCAATGGGCGGTGCCACGCCCACTTCTCCCTTCCTCACCTTTTTTTCTGAGGTCTGAGAGATTGGTGTCTTTTAACTCCTTACTAAATTTCAATATTCCACTATGAATAATTCTATAGATATGCAGTACGAAAAATGTCATTTGTATTCCTCACCTTTTTTTCTTGAGGTGTTAGAAATTGGTTTCTTTTAACTCCTTACCAAATTTCATTATTCTAACCTGAATAATTCAATTATATGCAGTACGAAAAATGTCGTTTGCAATGGGCGGTGGCACGCCCACTTCTCCCTTCCTCACCTTTTTTCCTGAGGTCTGAGAGATTGGTCTCTTTTAACTCCTTACTAAATTTCAATATTCCACTATGAATAATTCTATAGATATGCAGTACGAAAAATGTCATTTGCATTCCTCACCTTTTTTTCTTGAGGTGTTAGAAATTGGTTTCTTTTAACTCCTTACCAAATTTCATTATTCTAACCTGAATAATTCAATTATATGCAGTACGAAAAATGTCGTTTGCAATGGGCGGTGGCACGCCCACTTCTCCCTTCCTCTCCTTTTTCCTGAGGTCTGAGAGATTGGTCTCTTTTAACTCCTTACTAAATTTCAATATTCCACTATGAATAATTCTATAGATATGCAGTACGAAAAATGTCATTTGCATTCCTCACCTTTTTTTCTTGAGGTGTTAGAAATTGGTTTCTTTTAACTCCTTACCAAATTTCATTATTCTAACCTGAATAATTCAATTATATGCAGTACGAAAAATGTCATTTGCAATGGGCGGTGCCACGCCCACTTCTCCCTTCCTCACCTTTTTTTCTGAGGTCTGAGAGATTGGTGTCTTTTAACTCCTTACTAAATTTCAATATTCCACTATGAATAATTCTATAGATATGCAGTACGAAAAATGTCATTTGTATTCCTCACCTTTTTTTCTTGAGGTGTTAGAAATTGGTTTCTTTTAACTCCTTACCAAATTTCATTATTCTAACCTGAATAATTCAATTATATGCAGTACGAAAAATGTCGTTTGCAATGGGCGGTGGCACGCCCACTTCTCCCTTCCTCACCTTTTTTCCTGAGGTCTGAGAGATTGGTCTCTTTTAACTCCTTACTAAATTTCAATATTCCACTATGAATAATTCTATAGATATGCAGTACGAAAAATGTCATTTGCATTCCTCACCTTTTTTTCTTGAGGTGTTAGAAATTGGTTTCTTTTAACTCCTTACCAAATTTCATTATTCTAACCTGAATAATTCAATTATATGCAGTACGAAAAATGTCATTTGCAATGGGCGGTGCCACGCCTACTTCTCCCTTCCTCACCTTTTTTCCTGAGGTCTGAGAGATTGGTCTCTTTTAACTCCTTACTAAATTTCAATATTCCACTATGAATAATTCTATAGATATGCAGTACGAAAAACGTCATTTGCATGGGAGGTGCCACACCCACTTCTCCCTTCCCCACCTTTTTTCTTGAGGTGTTAGAAATTGGTTTCTTTTAACTCCTTACCAAATTTCATTATTCTAACCTGAATAATTCAATTATATGCAGTACGAAAAATATCATTTGCAATGGGCGGTGCCACGCCCACTTCTCCCTTCCTCACCTTTTTCCCAGAGGTGTGAGAGATTGGTCTCTTTTAACTCCTTACTAAATTTCAATATTCCACTATGAATAATTCTATAGATATGCAGTACGAAAAATGTCATTTGCATTCCTCACCTTTTTCTCTTGAGGTGTTAGAAATTGGTTTCTTTTAACTCCTTACCAAATTTCATTATTCTAACCTGAATAATTCAATTATATGCAGTACGAAAAATGTCGTTTGCAATGGGCGGTGGCACGCCCACTTCTCCCTTCCTCACCTTTTTTCCTGAGGTCTGAGAGATTGGTCTCTTTTAACTCCTTACTAAATTTCCATATTCCACTATGAATAATTCTATAGATATGCAGTACGAAAAATGTCATTTGCATTCCTCACCTTTTTTTCTTGAGGTGTTAGAAATTGGTTTCTTTTAACTCCTTACCAAATTTCATTATTCTAACCTGAATAATTCAATTAATTATATGCAGTACGAAAAATGTCATTTGCAATGGGCGGTGCCACGCCCACTTCTCCCTTCCTCACCTTTTTTTCTGAGGTCTGAGAGATTGGTCTCTTTTAACTCCTTACTAAATTTCAATATTCCACTATGACTAATTCTATAGATATGCAGTACGAAAAATGTCATTTGCATTCCTCACCTTTTTTTCTTGAGGTGTTAGAAATTGGTTTCTTTTAACTCCTTACCAAATTTCATTATTCTAACCTGAATAATTCAATTAATTATATGCAGTACGAAAAATGTCATTTGCATGGGAGGTGCCACGCCCACTTCTCCCTTCCTCACCTTTTTTCTTGAGGTGTTAGAAATTGGTTTCTTTTAACTCCTTACCAAATTTCATTATTCTAACCTGAATAATTCAATTATATGCAGTACGAAAAATGTAATTTGCAATGGGCGGTGCCACGCCCACTTCTCCCTTCCTCACCTTTTTTTCTGAGGTCTGAGAGATTGGTGTCTTTTAACTCCTTACTAAATTTCAATATTCCACTATGAATAATTCTATAGATATGCAGTACGAAAAATGTCATTTGTATTCCTCACCTTTTTTTCTTGAGGTGTTAGAAATTGGTTTCTTTTAACTCCTTACCAAATTTCATTATTCTAACCTGAATAATTCAATTATATGCAGTACGAAAAATGTCGTTTGCAATGGGCGGTGCCACGCCCACTTCTCCCTTCCTCACCTTTTTTCCTGAGGTCTGAGAGATTGGTCTCTTTTAACTCCTTACTAAATTTCAATATTCCACTATGAATAATTCTATAGATATGCAGTACGAAAAATGTCATTTGCATTCCTCACCTTTTTTTCTTGAGGTGTTAGAAATTGGTTTCTTTTAACTCCTTACCAAATTTCATTATTCTAACCTGAATAATTCAATTATATGCAGTACGAAAAATGTCATTTGCAATGGGCGGTGCCACGCCTACTTCTCCCTTCCTCACCTTTTTTCCTGAGGTCTGAGAGATTGGTCTCTTTTAACTCCTTACTAAATTTCAATATTCCACTATGAATAATTCTATAGATATGCAGTACGAAAAACGTCATTTGCATGGGAGGTGCCACACCCACTTCTCCCTTCCCCACCTTTTTTCTTGAGGTGTTAGAAATTGGTTTCTTTTAACTCCTTACCAAATTTCATTATTCTAACCTGAATAATTCAATTATATGCAGTACGAAAAATATCATTTGCAATGGGCGGTGCCACGCCCACTTCTCCCTTCCTCACCTTTTTCCCAGAGGTGTGAGAGATTGGTCTCTTTTAACTCCTTACTAAATTTCAATATTCCACTATGAATAATTCTATAGATATGCAGTACGAAAAATGTCATTTGCATTCCTCACCTTTTTCTCTTGAGGTGTTAGAAATTGGTTTCTTTTAACTCCTTACCAAATTTCATTATTCTAACCTGAATAATTCAATTATATGCAGTACGAAAAATGTCGTTTGCAATGGGCGGTGGCACGCCCACTTCTCCCTTCCTCACCTTTTTTCCTGAGGTCTGAGAGATTGGTCTCTTTTAACTCCTTACTAAATTTCCATATTCCACTATGAATAATTCTATAGATATGCAGTACGAAAAATGTCATTTGCATTCCTCACCTTTTTTTCTTGAGGTGTTAGAAATTGGTTTCGTTTAACTCCTTACCAAATTTCATTATTCTAACCTGAATAATTCAATTAATTATATGCAGTACGAAAAATGTCATTTGCAATGGGCGGTGCCACGCCCACTTCTCCCTTCCTCACCTTTTTTTCTGAGGTCTGAGAGATTGGTCTCTTTTAACTCCTTACTAAATTTCAATATTCCACTATGACTAATTCTATAGATATGCAGTACGAAAAATGTCATTTGCATTCCTCACCTTTTTTTCTTGAGGTGTTAGAAATTGGTTTCTTTTAACTCCTTACCAAATTTCATTATTCTAACCTGAATAATTCAATTAATTATATGCAGTACGAAAAATGTCATTTGCATGGGAGGTGCCACGCCCACTTCTCCCTTCCTCACCTTTTTTCTTGAGGTGTTAGAAATTGGTTTCTTTTAACTCCTTACCAAATTTCATTATTCTAACCTGAATAATTCAATTAATTATATGCAGTACGAAAAATGTCATTTGCATGGGAGGTGCCACGCCCACTTCTCCCTTCCTCACCTTTTTTCTTGAGGTGTTAGAAATTGGTTTCTTTTAACTCCTTACCAAATTTCATTATTCTAACCTGAATAATTCAATTATATGCAGTACCAAAAATGTCATTTGCAATGGGCGGTGCCACGCCCACTTCTCCCTTCCTCACCTTTTTTCCTGAGGTCTGAGAGATTGGTCTCTTTTAACTCCTTACTAAATTTCAATATTCCACTAGGAATAATTCTATAGATATGCAGTGCGAAAAATGTCATTTGCATGGGAGGTGCCACGCCCACTTCTCCCTTCCTCACCTTTTTTCTTGAGGTGTTAGAAATTGGTTTCTTTTAACTCCTTACCAAATTTCATTATTCTAACCTGAATAATTCAATTATATGCAGTACGAAAAATGTCATTTGCAATGGGCGGTGCCACGCCCACTTCTCCCTTCCTCACCTTTTTTCCAGAGGTGTGAGAGATTGGTCTCTTTTAACTCCTTACTAAATTTCAATATTCCACTATGAATAATTCTATAGATATGCAGTACGAAAAATGTCATTTGCATTCCTCACCTTTTTTTCTTGAGGTGTTAGAAATTGGTTTCTTTTAACTCCTTACCAAATTTCATTATTCTAACCTGAATAATTCAATTATATGCAGTACAAAAAATGTCGTTTGCATGGGCGGTGCCACGCCCACTTCTCCCTTCCTCACCTTTTTTCCTGAGGTCTGAGAGATTGGTCTCTTTTAACTCCTTACTAAATTTCAATATTCCACTATGAATAATTCTATAGATATGCAGTACGAAAAACGTCATTTGCATGGGAGGTGCCACACCCACTTCTCCCTTCCTCACCTTTTCTCTTGAGGTGTTAGAAATTGGTTTCTTTTAACTCCTTACCAAATTTCATTATTCTAACCTGAATAATTCAATTATATGCAGTACGAAAAATGTCATTTGCAATGGGCGGTGCCACGCCCACTTCTCCCTTCCTCACCTTTTTTCCAGAGGTGTGAGAGATTGGTCTCTTTTAACTCCTTACTAAATTTCAATATTCCACTATGAATAATTCTATAGATATGCAGTACGAAAAATGTCATTTGCATTCCTCACCTTTTTTTCTTGAGGTGTTAGAAATTGGTTTCTTTTAACTCCTTACCAAATTTCATTATTCTAACCTGAATAATTCAATTATATGCAGTACGAAAAATGTCATTTGCAATGGGCGGTGCCACGCCCACTTCTCCCTTCCTCACCTTTTTTTCTGAGGTCTGAGAGATTGGTGTCTTTTAACTCCTTACTAAATTTCAATATTCCACTATGAATAATTCTATAGATATGCAGTACGAAAAATGTCATTTGCATTCCTCACCTTTTTTTCTTGAGGTGTTAGAAATTGGTTTCTTTTAACTCCTTACCAAATTTTTTTTCCTGAGGTGTGAGAGATTGGTCTCTTTTAACTCCTTACTAAATTTCAATATTCCACTATGAATAATTCTATAGATATGCAGTACGAAAAATGTCATTTGCATTCCTCTACTTTTTTCTTAAGGTGTTACAAATTGGTCTCTTTTAACTCCCTACCAAATTTCATTATTCTAACCTGAATAATTCAATTATATGCAGTACAAAAAATGTCATTTGCATGGGAGGTGCCACGCCCACTTCTCCCTTCCTCCCCTTTTTTCATGAGGTGTTAAAAATTGGTTTCTTTTAACTCCTTACCAAATTGCATTATTCTAACCTGAATAATTCAATTATATGCAGTACGAAAAATGTCATTTGCAATGGGCGGTGCCACGCCCACTTCTCCCTTCCTCACCTTTTTTTCTGAGGTCTGAGAGATTGGTCTCTTTTAACTCCTTACTAAATTTCAATATTCCACTATGAATAATTCTATAGATATGCAGTACGAAAAATGTCATTTGCATTCCTCACCTTTTTTTCTTGAGGTGTTAGAAATTGGTTTCTTTTAACTCCTTACCAAATTTCATTATTCTAACCTGAATAATTCAATTATATGCAGTACGAAAAATGTCATTTGCATGGGCGGTGCCACGCCCACTTCTCCCTTCCTCACCTTTTTTCCTGAGGTCTGAGAGATTGGTCTCTTTTAACTCCTTACTAAATTTCAATATTCCACTATGAATAATTCTATAGATATGCAGTACGAAAAATGTCATTTGCATTCCTCACCTTTTTTTCTTGAGGTGTTAGAAATTGGTTTCTTTTAACTCCTTACCAAATTTCATTATTCTAACCTGAATAATTCAATTATATGCAGTACAAAAAATGTCGTTTGCATGGGCGGTGCCACGCCCACTTCTCCCTTCCTCACCTTTTTGCCTGAGGTCTGAGAGATTGGTCTCTTTTAACTCCTTACTAAATTTCAATATTCCACTATGAATAATTCTATAGATATGCAGTACGAAAAACGTCATTTGCATGGGAGGTGCCACACCCACTTCTCCCTTCCTCACCTTTTCTCTTGAGGTGTTAGAAATTGGTTTCTTTTAACTCCTTACCAAATTTCATTATTCTAACCTGAATAATTCAATTATATGCAGTACGAAAAATGTCGTTTGCAATGGGCGGTGGCACGCCCACTTCTCCCTTCCTCACCTTTTTTCCTGAGGTCTGAGAGATTGGTCTCTTTTAACTCCTTACTAAATTTCAATATTCCACTATGAATAATTCTATAGATATGCAGTACGAAAAATGTCATTTGCATTCCTCACCTTTTTTTCTTGAGGTGTTAGAAATTGGTTTCTTTTAACTCCTTACCAAATTTCATTATTCTAACCTGAATAATTCAATTATATGCAGTACAAAAAATGTCGTTTGCATGGGCGGTGCCACGCCCACTTCTCCCTTCCTCACCTTTTTTCCTGAGGTCTGAGAGATTGGTCTCTTTTAACTCCTTACTAAATTTCAATATTCCACTATGAATAATTCTATAGATATGCAGTACGAAAAACGTCATTTGCATGGGAGGTGCCACACCCACTTCTCCCTTCCTCACCTTTTCTCTTGAGGTGTTAGAAATTGGTTTCTTTTAACTCCTTACCAAATTTCATTATTCTAACCTGAATAATTCAATTATATGCAGTACGAAAAATGTCATTTGCAATGGGCGGTGCCACGCCCACTTCTCCCTTCCTCACCTTTTTTCCAGAGGTGTGAGAGATTGGTCTCTTTTAACTCCTTACTAAATTTCAATATTCCACTATGAATAATTCTATAGATATGCAGTACGAAAAATGTCATTTGCATTCCTCACCTTTTTTTCTTGAGGTGTTAGAAATTGGTTTCTTTTAACTCCTTACCAAATTTCATTATTCTAACCTGAATAATTCAATTATATGCAGTACGAAAAATGTCGTTTGCAATGGGCGGTGGCACGCCCACTTCTCCCTTCCTCACCTTTTTTCCTGAGGTCTGAGAGATTGGTCTCTTTTAACTCCTTACTAAATTTCAATATTCCACTATGAATAATTCTATAGATATGCAGTACGAAAAATGTCATTTGCATTCCTCACCTTTTTTTCTTGAGGTGTTAGAAATTGGTTTCTTTTAACTCCTTACCAAATTTCATTATTCTAACCTGAATAATTCAATTATATGCAGTACGAAAAATGTCATTTGCAATGGGCGGTGCCACGCCCACTTCTCCCTTCCTCACCTTTTTTTCTGAGGTCTGAGAGATTGGTGTCTTTTAACTCCTTACTAAATTTCAATATTCCACTATGAATAATTCTATAGATATGCAGTACGAAAAATGTCATTTGCATTCCTCACCTTTTTTTCTTGAGGTGTTAGAAATTGGTTTCTTTTAACTCCTTACCAAATTTTTTTTCCTGAGGTGTGAGAGATTGGTCTCTTTTAACTCCTTACTAAATTTCAATATTCCACTATGAATAATTCTATAGATATGCAGTACGAAAAATGTCATTTGCATTCCTCTACTTTTTTCTTAAGGTGTTACAAATTGGTCTCTTTTAACTCCCTACCAAATTTCATTATTCTAACCTGAATAATTCAATTATATGCAGTACAAAAAATGTCATTTGCATGGGAGGTGCCACGCCCACTTCTCCCTTCCTCCCCTTTTTTCATGAGGTGTTAAAAATTGGTTTCTTTTAACTCCTTACCAAATTGCATTATTCTAACCTGAATAATTCAATTATATGCAGTACGAAAAATGTCATTTGCAATGGGCGGTGCCACGCCCACTTCTCCCTTCCTCACCTTTTTTTCTGAGGTCTGAGAGATTGGTCTCTTTTAACTCCTTACTAAATTTCAATATTCCACTATGAATAATTCTATAGATATGCAGTACGAAAAATGTCATTTGCATTCCTCACCTTTTTTTCTTGAGGTGTTAGAAATTGGTTTCTTTTAACTCCTTACCAAATTTCATTATTCTAACCTGAATAATTCAATTATATGCAGTACGAAAAATGTCATTTGCATGGGCGGTGCCACGCCCACTTCTCCCTTCCTCACCTTTTTTCCTGAGGTCTGAGAGATTGGTCTCTTTTAACTCCTTACTAAATTTCAATATTCCACTATGAATAATTCTATAGATATGCAGTACGAAAAATGTCATTTGCATTCCTCACCTTTTTTTCTTGAGGTGTTAGAAATTGGTTTCTTTTAACTCCTTACCAAATTTCATTATTCTAACCTGAATAATTCAATTATATGCAGTACAAAAAATGTCGTTTGCATGGGCGGTGCCACGCCCACTTCTCCCTTCCTCACCTTTTTTCCTGAGGTCTGAGAGATTGGTCTCTTTTAACTCCTTACTAAATTTCAATATTCCACTATGAATAATTCTATAGATATGCAGTACGAAAAACGTCATTTGCATGGGAGGTGCCACACCCACTTCTCCCTTCCTCACCTTTTCTCTTGAGGTGTTAGAAATTGGTTTCTTTTAACTCCTTACCAAATTTCATTATTCTAACCTGAATAATTCAATTATATGCAGTACGAAAAATGTCGTTTGCAATGGGCGGTGGCACGCCCACTTCTCCCTTCCTCACCTTTTTTCCTGAGGTCTGAGAGATTGGTCTCTTTTAACTCCTTACTAAATTTCAATATTCCACTATGAATAATTCTATAGATATGCAGTACGAAAAATGTCATTTGCATTCCTCACCTTTTTTTCTTGAGGTGTTAGAAATTGGTTTCTTTTAACTCCTTACCAAATTTCATTATTCTAACCTGAATAATTCAATTATATGCAGTACGAAAAATGTCATTTGCAATGGGCGGTGCCACGCCCACTTCTCCCTTCCTCACCTTTTTTCTGAGGTCTGAGAGATTGGTCTCTTTTAACTCCTTACTAAATTTCAATATTCCACTATGAATAATTCTATAGATATGCAGTACGAAAAATGTCATTTGCATGGGAGGTGCCACGCCCACTTCTCCCTTCCTCACCTTTTTTCTTGAGGTGTTAGAAATTGGTTTCTTTTAACTCCTTACCAAATTTCATTATTCTAACCTGAATAATTCAATTATATGCAGTACGAAAAATGTCATTTGCAATGGGCGGTGCCACGCCCACTTCTCCCTTCCTCACCTTTTTTCCAGAGGTGTGAGAGATTGGTCTCTTTTAACTCCTTACTAAATTTCAATATTCCACTATGAATAATTCTATAGATATGCAGTACGAAAAATGTCATTTGCAATGGGCGGTGCCACGCCCACTTCTCCCTTCCTCACCTTTTTTCCAGAGGTGTGAGAGATTGGTCTCTTTTAACTCCTTACTAAATTTCAATATTCCACTATGAATAATTCTATAGATATGTAGTACGAAAAATGTCATTTGCATTCCTCACCTTTTTTTCTTGAGGTGTTAGAAATTGGTTTCTTTTAACTCCTAACCAAATTTCATTATTCTAACCTGAATAATTCAATTATATGCAGTACGAAAAATGTCGTTTGCAATGGACGGTGGCACGCCCACTTCTCCCTTCCTCACCTTTTTTCCTGAGGTCTGAGAGATTGGTCTCTTTTAACTCCTTACTAAATTTCAATATTCCACTATGAATAATTCTATAGATATGCAGTACGAAAAATGTCATTTGCATTCCTCACCTTTTTTTCTTGAGGTGTTAGAAATTGGTTTCTTTTAACTCCTTACCAAATTTCATTATTCTAACCTGAATAATTCAATTATATGCAGTACGAAAAATGTCATTTGCAATGGGCGGTGCCACGCCCACTTCTCCCTTCCTCACCTTTTTTTCTGAGGTCTGACAGATTGGTGTCTTTTAACTCCTTACTAAATTTCAATATTCCACTATGAATAATTCTATAGATATGCAGTACGAAAAATGTCATTTGCATTCCTCACCTTTTTTTCTTGAGGTGTTAGAAATTGGTTTCTTTTAACTCCTTACCAAATTTCATTATTCTAACCTGAATAATTCAATTATATGCAGTACGAAAAATGTCGTTTGCAATGGGCGGTGGCACGCCCACTTCTCCCTTCCTCACCTTTTTTCCTGAGGTCTGAGAGATTGGTCTCTTTTAACTCCTTACTAAATTTCAATATTCCACTATGAATAATTCTATAGATATGCAGTACGAAAAATGTCATTTGCATTCCTCACCTTTTTTTCTTGAGGTGTTAGAAATTGGTTTCTTTTAACTCCTTACCAAATTTCATTATTCTAACCTGAATAATTCAATTATATGCAGTACGAAAAATGTCATTTGCAATGGGCGGTGCCACGCCCACTTCTCCCTTCCTCACCTTTTTTCTGAGGTCTGAGAGATTGGTCTCTTTTAACTCCTTACTAAATTTCAATATTCCACTATGAATAATTCTATAGATATGCAGTACGAAAAATGTCATTTGCATTCCTCACCTCTTTTTCTTGAGGTGTTAGAAGTTGGTTTCTTTTAACTCCTTACCAAATTTCATTATTCTAACCTGAATAATTCAATTATATGCAGTACGAAAAATGTCATTTGCATGGGCGGTGCCACGCCCACTTCTCCCTTCCTCACCTTTTTTCCTGAGGTGTGAGAGATTGGTCTCTTTTAACTCCTTACTAAATTTCAATATTCCACTATGAATAATTCTATAGATATGCAGTACGAAAAATGTCATTTGCATTCCTCTACTTTTTTCTTAAAGTGTTACAAATTGGTCTCTTTTAACTCCCTACCAAATTTCATTATTCTAACCTGAATAATTCAATTATATGCAGTACAAAAAATGTCATTTGCATGGGAGGTGCCACGCCCACTTCTCCCTTCCTCCCCTTTTTTCATGAGGTGTTAAAAATTGGTTTCTTTTAACTCCTTACCAAATTGCATTATTCTAACCTGAATAATTCAATTATATGCAGTACGAAAAATGTCATTTGCAATGGGCGGTGCCACGCCCACTTCTCCCTTCCTCACCTTTTTTTCTGAGGTCTGAGAGATTGGTCTCTTTTAACTCCTTACTAAATTTCAATATTCCACTATGAATAATTCTATAGATATGCAGTACGAAAAATGTCATTTGCATTCCTCACCTTTTTTTCTTGAGGTGTTAGAAATTGGTTTCTTTTAACTCCTTACCAAATTTCATTATTCTAACCTGAATAATTCAATTATATGCAGTACGAAAAATGTCATTTGCATGGGCGGTGCCACGCCCACTTCTCCCTTCCTCACCTTTTTTCCTGAGGTGTGAGAGATTGGTCTCTTTTAACTCCTTACTAAATTTCAATATTCCACTATGAATAATTCTATAGATATGCAGTACGAAAAATGTCATTTGCATTCCTCACCTTTTTTTTTTGAGGTGTTAGAAATTGGTTTCTTTTAATTCCTTACCAAATTTCATTATTCTAACCTGAATAATTCAATTATATGCAGTACGAAAAATGTCATTTGCATGGGCGGTGCCACGCCCACTTCTCCCTTCCTCACCTTTTTTTCTGAGGTCTGAGAGATTGGTCTCTTTTAACTCCTTACTAAATTTCAATATTCCACTATGAATAATTCTATAGATATGCAGTACGAAAAATGTCATTTGCATTCCTCACCTTTTTTCCTTGAGGTGTTAGAAATTGGTTTCTTTTAACTCCTTACCAAATTTCATTATTCTAACCTGAATAATTCAATTATATGCAGTACGAAAAATGTCATTTGCATGGGCGGTGCCACGCCCACTTCTCCCTTCCTCACCTTTTTTCCTGAGGTGTGAGAGATTGGTCTCTTTTAACTCCTTACTAAATTTCAATATTCCACTATGAATAATTCTATAGATATGCAGTACGAAAAATGTCATTTGCATTCCTCTACTTTTTTCTTAAGGTGTTACAAATTGGTCTCTTTTAACTCCCTACCAAATTTCATTATTCTAACCTGAATAATTCAATTATATGCAGTACGAAAAATGTCATTTGCATGGGAGGTGCCACGCCCACTTCTCCCTTCCTCCCCTTTTTTCATGAGGTGTTAAAAATTGGTTTCTTTTAACTCCTTACCAAATTGCATTATTCTATCCTGAATAATTCAATTATATGCAGTACGAAAAATGTCATTTGCAATGGGCGGTGCCACGCCCACTTCTCCCTTCCTCACCTTTTTTCCTGAGGTGTGAGAGATTGGTCTCTTTTAACTCCTTACTAAATTTCAATATTCCACTATGAATAATTCTATAGATATGCAGTACGAAAAATGTCATTTGCATTCCTCACCTTTTTTTCTTGTGGTGTTAGAAATTGGTTTCTTTTAACTCCTTACCAAAATTCATTATTCTAACCTGAGTAATTCAATTATATGCAGTACGAAAAATGTCGTTTGCATGGGCGGTGCCACGCCCACTTCTCCCTTCCTTACCTTTTTTCCTGAGGTGTGAGAGATTGGTCTCTTTTAACTCCCTACTAAATTTCAATGTTCTACCCTGAATAATTCAATTATGTGCAGTACGAAAAATGTCATTTGTATGGGAGGTGCTAGGCCCACTTCTCCTTTCCTCCCCTTTTTTCTTGAGGTGTTAGGGATTGGTCTCTTTTAACTCCTTACCAAATTTCAATATTCTACCCTGAATAATTCAATTATGTGCAGTACGAAAAATGTCATTTGTATGGGAGGTGCTAGGCCCACTTCTCCTTTCCTCCCCTTTTTTCTTGAGGTGTTAGGGATTGGTCTCTTTTAACTCCTTACCAAATTTCAATGTTCTACCCTGAATAATTCAATTATGTGCAGTACGAAAAATGTCATTTGTATGGGAGGTGCTAGGCCCACTTCTCCCTTCCTCCCCTTTTTTCTTGAGGTGTTAGGGATTGGTCTCTTTTAACTCCTTACCAAATTTCAATGTTCTACCCTGAATAATTCAATTATGTGCAGTAGGAAAAATGTCATTTGTATGGGGGGTGCTAGGCCCACTTCTCCCTTCCTCCCCTTTTTTCATGAGGTGTGAGAAATTGGTATCTTTTAACTCCTTACCAAATTTCAATATTCTACCCTGAATAATTCAATTATATGCAGCACGAAAATAGAGATTGGTTTTTTTAACTCCTTACCAAATATCAATGTTCTACCCTGAATAATTCAATTATGTGCAGTACGAAAAATGTCATTTGTATGGGAGGTGCTAGGCCCACTTCTCCCTTCCTCCCCTTTTTCATGAGGTGTTAGAAATTGGTTTCTTTTAACTCCTTAACAAATTTCAATATTCTACCCTGAATAATTCAATTATATGCAGTACGAAAAATGTCATTTGTATGGGAGGTGCTACGCCCACTTCTCCCTTCCTCTACTTTTTTCTTAAGGTGTTAGAAATTGGTCTCTTTTAACTCCCTACCAAATTTCATTATTCTACCCTGAATAATTCAATTATATGCAGTACGAAAAATGTCATTTGTATGGGAAGTGCTACGCCCACTTCTCCCTTCCTCTACTTTGCTTTGGTGGTGTTCGACATTGGTCTATTTGACCTCCTTACCAATTTTCAATATTCCACTATGAATAACTCTATAGATATGCAGTACGAAAAATGTCATTTGCATGGGAGGTGCCACACCCACTTCTCCCTTCCTCACCTTTTTTCTTGAGGTGTTAGAAATTGGTTTCTTTTAACTTCTTACCGAATTTCATTATTCTAACCTGAATAATTCAATTATATGCAGTACGAAAAATGTCATTTGCAATGGGCGGTGCCACGCCCACTTCTCCCTTCCTCACCTTTTTTTCTGAGGTCTGAGAGATTGGTCTCTTTTAACTCCTTACTAAATTTCAATATTCCACTATGAATAATTCTATAGATATGCAGTACGAAAAATGTCATTTGCATTCCTCACCTTTTTTTCTTGAGGTGTTAGAAATTGGTTTCTTTTAACTCCTTAACAAATTTCATTATTCTAACCTGAATATTTCAATTATATGCAGTACGAAAAATGTCATTTGCAATGGGCGGTGCCACGCCCACTTCTCCCTTCCTCACCTTTTTTTCTGAGGTCTGAGAGATTGGTCTCTTTTAACTCCTTACTAAATTTCAATATTCCACTATGAATAATTTTATAGATATGCAGTACGAAAAATGTCATTTGCATTCCTCACCTTTTTTTCTTGAGGTGTTAGAAATTGGTTTCTTTTAACTCCTTACCAAATTTCATTATTCTAACCTGAATAATTCAATTATATGCAGTACTAAAAATGTCATTTGCATGGGAGGTGCCACGGCCACTTCTCCCTTCCTCACCTTTTTTCTTGAGGTGTTAGAAATTGGTTTCTTTTAACTCCTTACCAAATTTCATTATTCTAACCTGAATAATTCAATTATATGCAGTACGAAAAATGTCATTTGCAATGGGCGGTGCCACGCCCACTTCTCCCTTCCTCACCTTTTTTCCTGAGGTCTGAGAGATTGGTCTCTTTTAACTCCTTACTAAATTTCAATATTCCACTATGAATAATTCTATAGATATGCAGTACGAAAAATGTCGTTTGCATTCCTCACCTTTTTTCCTTGAGGTGTTAGAAATTGGTTTCTTTTAACTCCTTACCAAATTTCATTATTCTAACCTGAATAATTCAATTATATGCAGTACGAAAAATGTCATTTGCATGGGCGGTGCCACGCCCACTTCTCCCTTCCTCACCTTTTTTCCTGAGGTGTGAGAGATTGGTCTCTTTTAACTCCTTACTAAATTTCAATATTCCACTATGAATAATTCTATAGATATGCAGTACGAAAAATGTCATTTGCATTCCTCTACTTTTTTCTTAAGGTGTTACAAATTGGTCTATTTTAACTTCCTACCAAATTTCATCATTCTAGGCTGAATAATTCAATTATATGCAGTACGAAAAATTTCATTTGCATGTGAGGTGCCACGCCCACTTCTCTTTAACTCGCCTTTTTTCTTGAGGTGTTAGAAATTGGTCTCTTTTAGCTATTTACCAAATTTCAATATTCTACCCTGCATAATTCAGTTATGTGCAGTACGAAAAATGTCATTTGTATGGGAGGTGCTAAGCCCACTTCTCCCTTCCTTTACTTTTTTCTTGAGGTGGTAGAAATTGGTCTCTTTTAACCCCTTGAGGTGCCACGCGCACTTCTCCCTTCCTCCTCTTTTTCTTGAGGTGTTAGAGATTGGTCCCTTTTAACTCCTTACCAAATTTCATTATTCTACCCTGAATAATTCAATTATATGAAGTACGAAAAATGTCATTTGTATGGGAGGTGTTACGCCCACTCCTCCCTTCCTCCACTTTTTTCTGGTGGTGTTAGAGATTAGTCTCTTTTAACTGCTTACCAATATTCAATATTAAACTATTAATAATTCTATAGATATGCAGTACGAAAAATGTCATTTGCATGGGAGGTTCCACGCCCACTTCTCCCTTCCTCTACTTTTTGCTGGTCGTATTAGAAGTTGGTCTCTTTTAACTACTTACCAATATTCAATATTCCACTATGAATCATTCTATAGATATGCAGTACGAAAAATGTCATTTGCATGGGAGGTGCCACGCCCACTTCTCCCTTCCTCCCCCTTTTTTTGAGGTGTAAGAGATTAGTCTCTTCTAAGTCCTTACCAAATTTCAATATTCTACCCTGAATAATTCAATTATATGCAGCACGAAAATAGAGATTGGTTTTTTTTAACTCCTTACCAAATTTTAATGTTCTACCCTGAATAAGTCAATTATATGCAGTACGAAAAATGTCATTTGCATGGGAGGTGCCACGCCCACTTATCCCTTCCTCTACTTTTTTCTGGTCGTGTTAGAAGTTGGTCTCTTTTAACTGCTGACCAATATTCAATATTCCACTATGAATAATTCTATAGATATGCAGTACGAAAAATGTCATTTGCATAGGAGGTGCCACGCCCACTTCTCCCTTCCTCTACTTTTTGCTGGTCGTATTAGAAGTTGGTCTCTTTTAACTACTTACCATTATTCAATATTCCACTATGAATCATTCTATAGATATGCAGTACGAAAAATGTCATTTGCATAGGAGGTGCCACGCCCACTTCTCCCTTCCTCTACTTTTTGCTGGTCGTATTAGAAGTTGGTCTCTTTTAACTACTTACCATTATTCAATATTCCACTATGAATCATTCTATAGATATGCAGTACGAAAAATGTCATTTGCATGGGAGGTGCCACGCCCACTTCTCCCTTCCTCCCCCTTTTTTTTGAGGTGTAAGAGATTGGTCTCTTCTAAGTCCTTACCAAATTTTAATGTTCTACCCTGAATAAGTCAATTATATGCAGTACGAAAAATGTCATTTGCATGGGAGGTTCCACGCCCACTTCTCCCTTCCTCTACTTTTTTCTTGAGGTGTTAGAAATTGGTTTCTTTTAACTCCTTAACAAATTTCAATATTCTACCCTGAATAATTCAATTATATGCAGTACGAAAAATGTCATTTGTATGGGAGGTGCCACGCCCACTTCTCCCTTCCTCACCTTTTTTCCTGAGGTGTGAGAGATTGGTCTCTTTTAACTCCTTACTAAATTTCAATATTCCACTATGAATAATTCTATAGATATGCAGTACGAAAAATGTCATTTGCATTCCTCACCTTTTTTTCTTGTGGTGTTAGAAATTGGTTTCTTTTAACTCCTTACCAAAATTCATTATTCTAACCTGAGTAATTCAATTATATGCAGTACGAAAAATGTCGTTTGCATGGGCGGTGCCACGCCCACTTCTCCCTTCCTTACCTTTTTTCCTGAGGTGTGAGAGATTGGTCTCTTTTAACTCCCTACTAAATTTCAATGTTCTACCCTGAATAATTCAATTATGTGCAGTACGAAAAATGTCATTTGTATGGGAGGTGCTAGGCCCACTTCTCCTTTCCTCCCCTTTTTTCTTGAGGTGTTAGGGATTGGTCTCTTTTAACTCCTTACCAAATTTCAATGTTCTACCCTGAATAATTCAATTATGTGCAGTACGAAAAATGTCATTTGTATGGGAGGTGCTAGGCCCACTTCTCCTTTCCTCCCCTTTTTTCTTGAGGTGTTAGGGATTGGTCTCTTTTAACTCCTTACCAAATTTCAATGTTCTACCCTGAATAATTCAATTATGTGCAGTACGAAAAATGTCATTTGTATGGGAGGTGCTAGGCCCACTTCTCCCTTCCTCCCCTTTTTTCTTGAGGTGTTAGGGATTGGTCTCTTTTAACTCCTTACCAAATTTCAATGTTCTACCCTGAATAATTCAATTATGTGCAGTAGGAAAAATGTCATTTGTATGGGGGGTGCTAGGCCCACTTCTCCCTTCCTCCCCTTTTTTCATGAGGTGTGAGAAATTGGTATCTTTTAACTCCTTACCAAATTTCAATATTCTACCCTGAATAATTCAATTATATGCAGCACGAAAATAGAGATTGGTTTTTTTAACTCCTTACCAAATATCAATGTTCTACCCTGAATAATTCAATTATGTGCAGTACGAAAAATGTCATTTGTATGGGAGGTGCTAGGCCCACTTCTCCCTTCCTCCCCTTTTTCATGAGGTGTTAGAAATTGGTTTCTTTTAACTCCTTAACAAATTTCAATATTCTACCCTGAATAATTCAATTATATGCAGTACGAAAAATGTCATTTGTATGGGAGGTGCTACGCCCACTTCTCCCTTCCTCTACTTTTTTCTTAAGGTGTTAGAAATTGGTCTCTTTTAACTCCCTACCAAATTTCATTATTCTACCCTGAATAATTCAATTATATGCAGTACGAAAAATGTCATTTGTATGGGAAGTGCTACGCCCACTTCTCCCTTCCTCTACTTTGCTTTGGTGGTGTTCGACATTGGTCTATTTGACCTCCTTACCAATTTTCAATATTCCACTATGAATAACTCTATAGATATGCAGTACGAAAAATGTCATTTGCATGGGAGGTGCCACACCCACTTCTCCCTTCCTCACCTTTTTTCTTGAGGTGTTAGAAATTGGTTTCTTTTAACTTCTTACCGAATTTCATTATTCTAACCTGAATAATTCAATTATATGCAGTACGAAAAATGTCATTTGCAATGGGCGGTGCCACGCCCACTTCTCCCTTCCTCACCTTTTTTTCTGAGGTCTGAGAGATTGGTCTCTTTTAACTCCTTACTAAATTTCAATATTCCACTATGAATAATTCTATAGATATGCAGTACGAAAAATGTCATTTGCATTCCTCACCTTTTTTTCTTGAGGTGTTAGAAATTGGTTTCTTTTAACTCCTTAACAAATTTCATTATTCTAACCTGAATATTTCAATTATATGCAGTACGAAAAATGTCATTTGCAATGGGCGGTGCCACGCCCACTTCTCCCTTCCTCACCTTTTTTTCTGAGGTCTGAGAGATTGGTCTCTTTTAACTCCTTACTAAATTTCAATATTCCACTATGAATAATTTTATAGATATGCAGTACGAAAAATGTCATTTGCATTCCTCACCTTTTTTTCTTGAGGTGTTAGAAATTGGTTTCTTTTAACTCCTTACCAAATTTCATTATTCTAACCTGAATAATTCAATTATATGCAGTACGAAAAATGTCATTTGCATGGGAGGTGCCACGCCCACTTCTCCCTTCCTCACCTTTTTTCTTGAGGTGTTAGAAATTGGTTTCTTTTAACTCCTTACCAAATTTCATTATTCTAACCTGAATAATTCAATTATATGCAGTACGAAAAATGTCATTTGCAATGGGCGGTGCCACGCCCACTTCTCCCTTCCTCACCTTTTTTCCTGAGGTCTGAGAGATTGGTCTCTTTTAACTCCTTACTAAATTTCAATATTCCACTATGAATAATTCTATAGATATGCAGTACGAAAAATGTCGTTTGCATTCCTCACCTTTTTTCCTTGAGGTGTTAGAAATTGGTTTCTTTTAACTCCTTACCAAATTTCATTATTCTAACCTGAATAATTCAATTATATGCAGTACGAAAAATGTCATTTGCATGGGCGGTGCCACGCCCACTTCTCCCTTCCTCACCTTTTTTCCTGAGGTGTGAGAGATTGGTCTCTTTTAACTCCTTACTAAATTTCAATATTCCACTATGAATAATTCTATAGATATGCAGTACGAAAAATGTCATTTGCATTCCTCTACTTTTTTCTTAAGGTGTTACAAATTGGTCTATTTTAACTTCCTACCAAATTTCATCATTCTAGGCTGAATAATTCAATTATATGCAGTACGAAAAATTTCATTTGCATGTGAGGTGCCACGCCCACTTCTCTTTAACTCGCCTTTTTTCTTGAGGTGTTAGAAATTGGTCTCTTTTAGCTATTTACCAAATTTCAATATTCTACCCTGCATAATTCAGTTATGTGCAGTACGAAAAATGTCATTTGTATGGGAGGTGCTAAGCCCACTTCTCCCTTCCTTTACTTTTTTCTTGAGGTGGTAGAAATTGGTCTCTTTTAACCCCTTGAGGTGCCACGCGCACTTCTCCCTTCCTCCTCTTTTTCTTGAGGTGTTAGAGATTGGTCCCTTTTAATTCCTTACCAAATTTCATTATTCTACCCTGAATAATTCAATTATATGAAGTACGAAAAATGTCATTTGTATGGGAGGTGTTACGCCCACTCCTCCCTTCCTCCACTTTTTTCTGGTGGTGTTAGAGATTAGTCTCTTTTAACTGCTTACCAATATTCAATATTAAACTATTAATAATTCTATAGATATGCAGTACGAAAAATGTCATTTGCATGGGAGGTTCCACGCCCACTTCTCCCTTCCTCTACTTTTTGCTGGTCGTATTAGAAGTTGGTCTCTTTTAACTACTTACCAATATTCAATATTCCACTATGAATCATTCTATAGATATGCAGTACGAAAAATGTCATTTGCATGGGAGGTGCCACGCCCACTTCTCCCTTCCTCCCCCTTTTTTTGAGGTGTAAGAGATTAGTCTCTTCTAAGTCCTTACCAAATTTCAATATTCTACCCTGAATAATTCAATTATATGCAGCACGAAAATAGAGATTGGTTTTTTTTAACTCCTTACCAAATTTTAATGTTCTACCCTGAATAAGTCAATTATATGCAGTACGAAAAATGTCATTTGCATGGGAGGTGCCACGCCCACTTATCCCTTCCTCTACTTTTTTCTGGTCGTGTTAGAAGTTGGTCTCTTTTAACTGCTGACCAATATTCAATATTCCACTATGAATAATTCTATAGATATGCAGTACGAACAATGTCATTTGCATAGGAGGTGCCACGCCCACTTCTCCCTTCCTCTACTTTTTGCTGGTCGTATTAGAAGTTGGTCTCTTTTAACTACTTACCATTATTCAATATTCCACTATGAATCATTCTATAGATATGCAGTACGAAAAATGTCATTTGCATGGGAGGTGCCACGCCCACTTATCCCTTCCTCCCCCTTTTTTTTGAGGTGTAAGAGATTGGTCTCTTCTAAGTCCTTACCAAATTTCAATATTCTACCCTGAATAATTCAATTATATGCAGCACGAAAATAGAGATTGGTTTTTTTTAACTCCTTACCAAATTTTAATGTTCTACCCTGAATAAGTCAATTATATGCAGTACGAAAAATGTCATTTGCATGGGAGGTTCCACGCCCACTTCTCCCTTCCTCTACTTTTTTCTTGAGGTGTGCGAGATTGGTCTCTTTTAACTCCTTACTGAATTTCAATATTCCACTATGAATAATCCTATAGATATGCAGTACGAAAAATGTCATTTGCATAGGAGGTGCCACGCCCACTTCTCTCTTCCTCGCCTTTTTTCTTGAGGTGTGCGAGATTGGTCTCTTCTTAGTCCTTACCAAATTTCAATATTCTACCCTGAATAATTCAATTCTATGCAGCACGAAAATAGAGATTGGTTTTTGTTAACTCCTTACCAAATTTTAATATTCTACCCTGAATAAGTCAATTATATGCAGTACGAAAAATGTCATTTGCATGGGAGGTGCCACGCCCACTTCTCCCTTCCTCTACTTTTTTCTGGTGGTGTGCGAGATTGGTCTCTTTTAACTCCTTACCGAATTTCAATATTCCACTATGAATAATCCTATAGATATGCAGTACGAAAAATGTCATTTGCATAGGAGGTGCCACGCCCACTTCTCTCTTCCTCGCCTTTTTTCTTGAGGTGTGCGAGATTGGTCTCTTTTAACTCCTTACCGAATTTCAATATTCCACTATGAATAATCCTATAGATATGCCGTACGGAAAATGTCATTTGCATGGGAGGTGCCACACCAACTTCTCCCTTCCTCCCTTTTTTCTTGAGGTGTTAGGGATTGGTTCTTTTAACTCCTTACCAATTTTCAATATTCTATCCTGAATAATTCAACTATATGCAATACGAAAAATGTCATTTGCATGGGAGGTGCCACTCCCACTTCTCCCTTCCTCGCCTTTTTTCTTGAGGTGTTAGAGATTAGTCTATTTTAACTACCTACCACATTTCATTATCCTACCCTGAATAATTCAATTATATGCAGTACGAAAAATTTCATTTGTATGCTAAGTGCTGGGCATACTTCTCCCTTCCTCCCTTTTTATTTTGAGGTGTTAGAGATTGGTCTCTTTTAACTCCTTACCAAATTTCAATGTTCTACCCAGAATAATTCAATTATATACAGCCCGAAAAATGTCATTTGCATGGGAGGTGCCACGCCCACTTCTCCCTTCCTCTACTTTTTTTTGAGGTGTAAGAGATTGGTCTCTTCTAAGTCCTTACCAAATTTCAATATTCTACCCTGAATAATTCAATTATATGCAGCACGAAAATAGAGATTGGTTCTTTTAACTCCTTACCAATTTTCAATATTCTATCCTGAATAATTCAACTATATGCAGTACGAAAAATGTCATTTGCATGGGGGGTGCCACTCCCACTTCTCCCTTCCTCGCCTTTTTTCTTGAGGTGTTAGAGATTAGTCTATTTTAACTTCCTACCAAATTTCATTATTCTAGCCTGAGTAATTCAATTATATGCAGTACGAAAAATTTCATTTGCATGTGAGGTGCCACGCCCACTTCTCCCTTCCTCCTCTTTTTCTTGAGGTGTTAGAGACTGGTCTCTTTTAACTCCTTACCAAATTTCATTATTCTACCCTGAATAATTCAATTATATGAAGTACGAAAAATGTCATTTGTTTGGGAGGTGTTACGCCCGCTCCTCCCTTCCACCACTTTTTTCTGGTCGTGTTAGAAGTTGGTCTCTTTTAACTGCTGACCAATATTCAATATTCCACTATGAATAATTCTATAGATATGCAGTACGAAAAATGTCATTTGCATAGGAGGTGCCACTCCCACTTCTCCCTTCCTCGCCTTTTTTCTTGAGGTGTTAGAGATTACTTTCTTTTAACTACCTACCACATTTCATTATCCTACCCTGAATAATTCAATTATATGCAGTACGAAAAATTTCATTTGTATGGTAAGTGCTGGGCATACTTCTCCCTTCCTCCCTTTTTTTTTTGAGGTGTTAGAGATTGGTCTCTTTTAACTCCTTACCAAATTTCAATCTTCTACCCAGAATAATTCAATTATATACAGCCCGAAAAATGTCATTTGCATGGGAGGTGCCACGCCCACTTCTCCCTTCCTCTACTTTTTTATTTTATTATTAGGGGTGTGTATCTTTTAACTCCTTACGAATTTTCAATAATGTTCCATGAATAATTCCATTGATATGCAGTACGAAAAATGTGATTGGTATGGAATATATAAGACCTAGTTCTGCCTTCCTCCCTTTTTTTCTTGTGGTGTTAGGGGTGTGCATCTTTTAACTCCTTACTAATTTTTAATATTGTAACATGAATAATTCCATAGATATGCAGTACGAAAAATGTAATTTGTGTGGGAGGTGCCACGAACACTTCTTCACTCCTCCCCTTTTTTCTTGAGGTGTGAGAGATTGGTCCCTTTTAACTCACTACCAAATTTCATTATTCTACTATGAATAATTCAATTATATGCAGTACAAAAAATGTCATTTGTATGGGAAGTTCCACGCCCACTTCTCCCTTCCTCTACTTTTTTCTGGTCGTGTTAGAAGTTGGTCTCTTTTAACTGCTGACCAATATTCAATATTCCACTATGAATAATTCTATAGATATGCAGTACGAAAAATGTCATTTGCATAGGAGGTGCCACGCCCACTTCTCTCTTCCTCGCCTTTTTTCTTGAGGTGTGCGAGATTGGTCTCTTTTAACTCCTTACCGAATTTCAATATTCCACTATGAATAATCCTATAGATATGCCGTACGAAAATGTCATTTGCATGGAAGGTGCTACGCCCACTCCTCCCGTCCTCCCCTTTTTTTTTGAGGTGTAAGAGATTGGTCTCTTCTAAGTCCTTACCAATTTTCAATATTCTACCCTGAATAATTCAATTATATGCAGCACGAAAATAGAGATTGGTTTTTTTTAACTCCTTACCAAATTTTAATGTTCTACCCTGAATAATAATTCAATTATATGCAGTACGAAAAATGTCATTTGCATGGGAGGTGACACGCCCACTTCCCCCTTCCTCTACTTTTTTCTGGTCGTGTTAGAAGTTGGTCTCTTTTAACTGCTTACCAATATTCAATATTCCGCTATGAATAATTCTATAGATATGCAGTACGAAAAATGTCATTTGCATAGGAGGTGCCACGCCCACTTCTCTCTTCCTCGCCTTTTTTCTTGAGGTGTGCGAGATTGGTCTCTTTTAACTCCTTACCGAATTTCAATATTCCACTATGAATAATCCTATAGATATGCCGTACGAAAATGTCATTTGCATGGAAGGTGCCACACCCACTTCTCCCTTCCTCCCCTTTTTTCTTGAGGTGTTAGGGATTGGTTCTTTTAACTCCATACCAATTTTCAATATTCTATCCTGAATAATTCAACTATATGCAGTACGAAAAATGTCATTTGCATGGGAGGTGCCACTCCCACTTCTCCCTTCCTCGCCTTTTTTCTTGAGGTGTTAGAGATTAGTCTATTTTAACTTCCTACCAAATTTCATTATTCTAGCCTGAATAATTCAATTATAAGCAGTACGAAAAATTTCATTTGCATGTGAGGTGCCACGCCCACTTATCTTTAACTCGCCTTTTTTCTTGAGGTGTTAGAAATTGGTCTCTTTTAGCTATTTACCAAATTTCAATATTCTACCCTGCATAATTCAGTTATGTGCAGTACGAAAAATGTCATTTGTATGGAAGGTGCTAAGCCCACTTCTCCCTTCCTTTACTTTTTTCTTGAGGTGGTAGAAATTGGTATCTTTTAACCCCTTGAGGTGCCACGCCCACTTCTCCCTTCCTCCTCTTTTTCTTGAGGTGTTAGAGATTGGTCCCTTTTAACTCCTTACCAAATTTCATTATTCTACCCTAAATAATTCAATTATATGAAGTACGAAAAATGTCATTTGTATGGGAGGTGTTACGCCCACTCCTCCCTTCCTCCACTTTTTTCTGGTGGTGTTAGAGATTAGTCTCTTTTAACTCCCTACCACATTTCATTATCCTACCCTGAATAATTCAATTATATGCAGTACGAAAAATTTCATTTGTATGGTAAGTGCTGGGCATACTTCTCCTTTCCTCCCTTTTTTTTGAGGTGTTAGAGATTGGTCTCTTTTAACTCCTTACCAAATTTCAATGTTCTACCCTGAATAATTCAATTATATGTAGCACGAAAATAGAGATTGGTTTTTTTTAACTCATTACCAAATTTTAATGCTCTACCCTGAATAAGTCAATTATATGCAGTACGAAAAATGTCATTTGCATGGGAGGTGCCACGCCCACTTCTCCCTTCCTCTACTTTTTTCTGGTCGTGTTAGAAGTTGGTCTCTTTTAACTGCTTACCAATATTCAATATTCCACTATTAATAATTCTATAGATATGCAGTACGAAAAATGTCATTTGCATGGGAGGTTCCACGCCCACTTCTCCCTTCCTCTACTTTTTTCTTGAGGTGTGCGAGATTGGTCTCTTTTAACTCCTTACTGAATTTCAATATTCCACTATGAATAATCCTATAGATATGCAGTACGAAAAATGTCATTTGCATAGGAGGTGCCACGCCCACTTCTCTCTTCCTCGCCTTTTTTCTTGAGGTGTGCGAGATTGGTCTCTTCTAAGTCCTTACCAAATTTCAATATCCTACCCTGAATAATTCAATTATATGCAGCACGAAAATAGAGATTAGTTTTTGTTAACTCCTTACCAAATTTTAATGTTCTACCCTGAATAAGTCAATTATATGCAGTACGAAAAATGTCATTTGCATGGGAGGTGCCACGCCCACTTCTCCCTTCCTCTACTTTTTTCTGGTGGTGTTAGAAGTTGGTCTCTTTTAACTGCTTACCAATATTCAATATTCCACTATTAATAATTCTATAGATATGCAGTACGAAAAATGTCATTTGCATAGGAGGTGCCACGCCCACTTCTCTCTTCATCGCCTTTTTTCTTGAGGTGTGCGAGATTGGTCTCTTTTAACTCCTTACCGAATTTCAATATTCCACTATGAATAATCCTATAGATATGCAGTACGAAAAATGTCATTTGCATAGGAGGTGCCACGCCCACTTCTCTCTTCCTCGCCTTTTTTCTTGAGGTGTGCGAGATTGGTCTCTTTTAACTCCTTACCGAATTTCAATATTCCACTATGAATAATCCTATAGATATGCCGTACGGAAAATGTCATTTGCATGGGAGGTGCCACACCCACTTCTCCCTTCCTCCCCTTTTTTCTTGAGGTGTTAGGGATTGGTTTTTTTAACTCCTTACCAAGTTTCAATATTCTATCCTGAATAATTCAACTATATGCAGTACGAAAAATGTCATTTGCATGGGAGGTGCCACGCCCACTTCTCCCTTCCTCTACTTTTTTCTGGTGGTGTTAAAAGTTGGTCTCTTTTAACTGCTGACCAATATTCAATATTCCACTATGAATAATTCTATAGATATGACGTACGGAAAATGTCATTTGCATGGGAGGTGCCACACCCACTTCTCCCTTCCTCTACTTTTTTATTGTGGTATTAGGGGTGTGTATCTTTTAACTCCTTACTACTTTTCAATAATGTTCCATGAATAATTCCATTGATATGCAGTACGAAAAATGTCATTGGTATGGAATATATCCGGCCTAATTCTGCCTTCCTTCCTTTTTTTCTGGTGGTGTTAGAAGTTGGTCTCTTTTAACTGCTGACCAATATTCAATATTCCACTATGAATAATTCTATAGATATGCCGTACGGAAAATGTCATTTGCATGGGAGGTGCCACACCCACTTCTCCCTTCCTCCCCTTTTTTCTTGAGGTGTTAGGGATTGGTTTTTTTAACTCCTTACCAAGTTTCAATATTCTATCCTGAATAATTCAACTATATGCAGTACGAAAAATGTCATTTGCATGGGAGGTGCCACGCCCACTTCTCCCTTCCTCTACTTTTTTCTGGTGGTGTTAGAAGTTGGTCTCTTTTAACTGCTGACCAATACTCAATATTCCACTATGAATAATTCTATAGATATGACGTACGGAAAATGTCATTTGCATGGGAGGTGCCACACCCACTTCTCCCTTCCTCTACTTTTTTATTGTGGTATTAGGGGTGTGTATCTTTTAACTCCTTACTAATTTTCAATAATGTTCCATGAATAATTCCATTGATATGCAGTACGAAAAATGTCATTGGTATGGAATATATCCGGCCTAATTCTGCCTTCCTTCCTTTTTTTCTGGTGGTGTTAGAAGTTGGTCTCTTTTAACTGCTGACCAATATTCAATATTCCACTATGAATAATTCTATAGATATGCCGTACGGAAAATGTCATTTGCATGGGAGGTGCCACGCCCACTTCTCCCTTCCTCTACATTTTTATTGTGGTATTAGGGGTGTGTATCTTTTAACTCCTTACTACTTTTCAATAATTTTGCATGAATAATTCCATTGATATGCAGTACGAAAAATGTCATTGGTATGGAATATAGCCGGCCTAGTTCTGCCTTCCTCCCTTTTTTTCTTGTGGTGTTAGGGGTGTGCATCTTTTAACTCCTTACTAATTTTCAATATTGTAACATGAATAATTCTATAGATATGCAGTACGAAAAATGTCACTTGCATGGGAGGTGCCACGCCCACTTCTCCCTTCCAATTCAATTATATGCAGCACGAAAATAGAGATTGGTTTTTTTTAACTCCTTACCAAATTTTAATGTTCTACCCTGAATAAGTCAATTATATGCAATACGAAAAATGTCATTTGCATGGGAGGTTCCACGCCCACTTCTCCCTTCCTCTACTTTTTTCTTGAGGTG
This sequence comes from Merzomyia westermanni, assembly GCA_949987695.1. Lineage (NCBI taxonomy): Eukaryota > Metazoa > Arthropoda > Insecta > Diptera > Tephritidae > Merzomyia > Merzomyia westermanni. The sequence goes on from OX465289.1 coordinate 102,696,078, forward strand.
TGCGAGATTGGTCTCTTTTAACTCCTTACCGAATTTCAATATTCCACTATGAATAATCCTATAGATATGCAGTACGAAAAATGTCATTTGCATGGGAGGTTCCACGCCCACTTCTCCCTTCCTCTACTTCTTTCTTGAGGTGTGCGAGATTGGTCTGTTTTAACTCCTTACCGAATTTCAATATTCCACTATGAATAATCCTATAGATATGCAGTACGAAAAATGTCATTTGCATGGGAGGTGCCACACCCACTTCTCCCTTCCTCCCCTTTTCTCTTGAGGTGTTAGGGATTGGTTCTTTTAACTCCTTACCAAGTTTCAATATTCTATCCTGAATAATTCAACTATATGCAGTACGAAAAATGTCATTTGCATGGGAGGTGCCACGCCCACTTCTCCCTTCCTCTTCTTTTTTCTGGTGGTGTTAGAAGTTGGTCTCTTTTAACTCCTTACCGAATTTCAATATTCCACTATGAATAATCCTATAGATATGCAGTACGAAAAATGTCATTTGCATGGGAGGTTCCACGCCCACTTCTCCCTTCCTCGCCTTTTTTCTTGAGGGGTGCGAGATTGGTCTCTTTTCAATTCAATTTCAATTTCAATTTATTATAAATTTAAATACATTAGCACATTAAGATTAAATCTTTTATTGCGCAATACAAACAGAAAACTTATAAATATAAACAATTATAAAGTATGAAAAATATGAAGATGTATGAATAAATAGTAGAATTTAAAACAAGCTCAGCATAACAATATATAAATAAAAACAAACATAATAAACATAAACATAAACATAATGGCCCGTAGTCATAGTCAAACTTAAACAAGATTTCAAGGCAGTCAAAGCTCTTTGACACAACTTTACATGTGCTAACTGTCAAAAATGCTTAAACTACCTTGAGATCATGTTTAATCTTGACTATGACTATGGGCCAATGACATCAGGACTATGTTACAATTATAACAACTATAAACTATTTAGGTTGGTAAATAAAAAAACACCAGATTTAAAAACATCAATTTATGCGATTCTATTACTAAAATAGTCAAAGATTACATTTTTAAAATTATTTTCTCGCATTGAGTTTCTTAAAGACTGAGGAATGGAGTTCCAGAGCCTGACACCGTTAATAAAGAAAAGCCTGGAAGAGGTTAAGTAATTGAACTTTGGCAGAATAAAATTAGAGGAGCGTGTGCTTTTGGAGAACGTAAGCTTATCGTACAAATAATCGGGCTTTTTGTAAACTAGTAATTTAAACATAAAAATGCAATTCCGCGCTTTGATAAAGTTTATTAGGTCACATCCAAGTATTGAGTTTCTCAGCGTAGATAAGTGATCGAATTTCTTCAGACCGTGCACATATCTAGTGGCATGGTTAAAAGCAACACTGAGTTTATGAAGGGAACCAGCATCTAATTTGCTATAAACAACCTCAAAGTAGGTAATATAGGGAACAATAAGACTCAAAATAAGCTTCTTCTTCGTCTCAGAAGGTACGAATACTGATGACAATCTAAGGCAACGCAATGTGTAATAAATTTTTCCCACAACTTGATTGACGTGGTCCACACAGGACAACTTGGAGTTGATTACAAAGCCCAGATTTCTTACTTTTTCGACCAACTGAAGTCTGGCAGAGCCAATATAAAGGTGTGGAATATTGGAAAACTGTATTTTATCTTTGAATATTGGGAGTACATATGATTTTTGAGCGTTAAGGCATAGAAGATTTGACCTGGACCACTCCATAATCGATCGTAAGTCGTCATTCAACTTATCAGTTAAATCCTGAACCATACTAACATGGCTTGAGATGTATAATTGCACATCATCAGCGTAAGCGTGCCGTCGAACAAAAGAACAGACATTAAAAATGTCATTAATAAAAATACTGAAGAGAAGGGGACCCAAGACCGAGCCCTGTGGTACTCCAGACTTAGTGTACCCCACTTCAGAGAAATTGTTGTCAATTTTAACCTTTTGAGTTCTATCGCTTAGATAGCTCTTAACAAGTTTAACTGCATTATTATCAAAACCGAAACATTTGTATAGCTTATCACAGAGAAGACTATGGTTGACAGAGTCAAATGCCTTGGAGAAATCCAAAAGACACAAAAGAGTAAGGTGACCCTTGTCAAACTCCTGGCGGATGTCATCGAGTATTTTCGTGACAGCAGTCGAGCAAGAATGAGCCCTTCTAAAACCCGATTGGAATGGACTAAGGAGATTATTTTTTTCAATAAACGCGGTAATTTGATTCGCCATAAGTATCTCATATACCTTAGACAGGCCAGTTAGTATGCTTATGGGTCTGAAATCGGAGGGCTCAGTAGCCCCAGGTTTCTTAGGGAGGGGGGTAACAATTGCTTCTTTCCATGCGGCAGGGAAAGTCGAAGTAGTGAAACAGTGGTTTATCAGGTGAGTAAAACAGCTCAAAATGTTAGGCAAAATTAACTTGATGAATTTAAGTGGAATGCCATCAGACCCGATTGCATTTGATTTAATACTATAAACACACTTAGCCACTTCAAGTTCCCCAACCGGCACGAACTGGAACTCAGGCAAGGGTGATACAGCGGAGAAGGAATTTAAAGGGAGAGGACTATGGGATGCAGAGGAGCTAGATGAAACAAAAAATGAATTGAGTAGGTTAGGGTCTAGAGAACAAGCGGCTTCAGAGCATGGCCGTACGCCTAACCGCTTTAAATTAGACCATAGCTGTTTAGGGGGCAAATCGGTATTAAGTTTGCCAAGGTAAAATTTCTTTTTAGCCAGTAGAACAGAGGTAGAAGCTTTGTTACGAGACTGCTTATAGGCGATCCAGTTTTCACTAGTAGGTTTTCTTTTCCAAGCGTTATATGCGAGGTTGCGGTTTTTTATGGCCACTTTGACCTCACGTGTAATTCAAGGGCCAGAACGCGGGGAGCACGCAAGCTTACGAAGTGGTACATGCTTGTTTAAGAAGTAAGTTAGAGATTGCGTTAGGAAATTAAGTTTGTCATCAACCGTGACTAATTGCCAGCAACATTCCCAGGAGAAGTTGTTCAAATCAAAGAACAAACTGTTTAAATTAATGGCATTGTAATCACGGTAGTAAAAACCTGTTGTTGAAACATCACTATATTGTAATTTAAAATTTAAAGTACAAAAGATTAAGTCGTGATCAGACACAAAGGACAATTGATCAAATAGTACTACACCGGTGGAAGTTGGGACAATAAATATGTCCAATAAACTCGGACGCGTATTGCACGAAAACCTAGTAGGCACTTGGCTATTAACAACGGACATGCCAGTAGATGCGATAGTGTCTACGAAATTGACCGAAGTGGAGTCAGGAGTTAATAAATTGATATTAAAATCCCCGCAAACAACTAAATGATCAAAATCGGTTAATTTGGAAGAAATATCGTCAAAGAATGAACGATAAGAAGAGTTTTTATTCGGGTTGTAGACACAAGACACAAGCACTTTTGAGATAGAATCGGATAGAACTACGGAGAGAAACTCAATTTCAGATAAAGACGACCGACTGATAACGTTAACAACTAAGTAATCTCTACAATAAATAGCCACACCACCTCCTTTTTTACCCGACCGATCATTCCTGAACAGCTTGTAATTTTTAATAGAGTAAAACTGATCTGGAATATCGGGGTGAAACCATGTCTCCGACACGCAGATGACATCAACAGTAGATAGTTCAAAGATGCTCCTAATATAATCTAACTTTTCACTGTTCAAACTACGAGCATTAAAATGCACAGCTTTGAAACCATCTGCATGTTTGCACAGCACATTAACCATAATAGAATGATCAAATTTCATAATTACTAAACAAGCAATAGTTTATATATTGAACTTACTTACTTACTTATGTACATATGTATGTGACCAGACTACGATCGGCAAACAAAGAAAAATTAAAAAATAGCTGGTTCGTCAAAACAGAGCATAAACGTAAATATGTCACAGCGTGTGTGTAGGTAAATACGTAAATAGAAATGATAAAATAAAATATAAACAATTAGGCGCCAACAATGCTGCATAAGTCGTCACCGCTTGTTACACTGACAGGTTGATTGCTGCTTGAGACACGAGCGAAGATTACTCCCCTTCGGGAGAACACACTGCTTAGTTTACTTGCCTTCTTGTACTTAAGAGCAGCCTGCAAGATTTTTCTATTGGCGGCAGAAAGGCTCTCAAATATGCTGAAATTGTTGTCACTATCGAAACCGGCCAATTTAAGAGAAACAGCCGAGTTGTTGTGTTTTCGATAATTGGCAAACGCTGAAAGAGTGCGAGTGCGATCGTATGGTGATACGAATTTAACTATCACAGCGCTGTTTGGTCGCTCAGCAGTGTGTTTGGTGCGAAAAATGTCGCGAAGAGGAGGAGGGGAGAAGCCAATAGACTCCTTAACGAATTTCAATATTCCACTATGAATAATCCTATAGATATGCCGTACGGAAAATGTCATTTGCATGGGAGGTGCCACACTAACTTCTCCCTTCCTCCCCTTTTCTCTTGAGGTGTTAGGGATTGGTTCTTTTAACTCCTTACCAAGTTTCAATATTCTATCCTGAATAATTCAACTATATGCAGTACGAAAAATGTCATTTGCATGGGAGGTGCCACGCCCACTTCTCCCTTCCTCTTCTTTTTTCTGGTGGTGTTAGAAGTTGGTCTATTTTAACTGCTGACCAATATTCAATATTCCACTATGAATAATTCTATAGATATGCCGTACGGAAAATGTCATTTGCATGGGAGGTGCCACACCCACTTCTCCCTTCCTCCCCTTTTCTTTTGAGGTGTTAGGGATTGGTTCTTTTAACTCCTTACCAAGTTTCAATATTCTGTCCTGAATAATTCAACTATATGCAGTACGAAAAATGTCATTTGCATGGGAGGTGCCACGCCCACTTCTCCCTTCCTCTACTTTTTTCTGGTGGTGTTAGAAGTTGGTCTCTTTTAACTACTTACCAATATTCAATATTCCACTATGAATCATTCTATAGATATGCAGTACGAAAAATGTCATTTGCATGGGAGGTGCCACGCCCACTTCCCCCTTCCTTTACTTTTTTCTTGAGGTGTGCGAGATTGGTCTCTTTTAACTCCTTACTGAATTTCAATATTCCACTATGAATAATCCTATAGATATGCAGTACGAAAAATGTCATTTGCATAGGAGGTGCCACGCCCACTTCTCTCTTCCTCGCCTTTTTTCTTGAGGTGTGCGAGATTGGTCTCTTTTAACTCCTTACTGAATTTCAATATTCCACTATGAATAATCCTATAGATATGCAGTACGAAAAATGTCATTTGCATAGGAGGTGCCACGCCCACTTCTCTCTTCCTCGCCTTTTTTCTTGAGGTGTGCGAGATTGGTCTCTTCTAAGTCCTTACCAAATTTCAATATCCTACCCTGAATAATTCAATTATATGCAGCACGAAAATAGAGATTAGTTTTTGTTAACTCCTTACCAAATTTTAATGTTCTACCCTGAATAAGTCAATTATATGCAGTACGAAAAATGTCATTTGCATGGGAGGTGCCACGCCCACTTCTCCCTTCCTCTACTTTTTTCTGGTGGTGTTAGAAGTTGGTCTCTTTTAACTGCTTACCAATATTCAATATTCCACTATTAATAATTCTATAGATATGCAGTACGAAAAATGTCATTTGCATAGGAGGTGCCACGCCCACTTCTCTCTTCATCGCCTTTTTTCTTGAGGTGTGCGAGATTGGTCTCTTTTAACTCCTTACCGAATTTCAATATTCCACTATGAATAATCCTATAGATATGCAGTACGAAAAATGTCATTTGCATAGGAGGTGCCACGCCCACTTCTCTCTTCCTCGCCTTTTTTCTTGAGGTGTGCGAGATTGGTCTCTTTTAACTCCTTACCGAATTTCAATATTCCACTATGAATAATCCTATAGATATGCCGTACGGAAAATGTCATTTGCATGGGAGGTGCCACACCCACTTCTCCCTTCCTCCCCTTTTTTCTTGAGGTGTTAGGGATTGGTTTTTTTAACTCCTTACCAAGTTTCAATATTCTATCCTGAATAATTCAACTATATGCAGTACGAAAAATGTCATTTGCATGGGAGGTGCCACGCCCACTTCTCCCTTCCTCTACTTTTTTCTGGTGGTGTTAGAAGTTGGTCTCTTTTAACTGCTGACCAATATTCAATATTCCACTATGAATAATTCTATAGATATGACGTACGGAAAATGTCATTTGCATGGGAGGTGCCACACCCACTTCTCCCTTCCTCTACTTTTTTATTGTGGTATTAGGGGTGTGTATCTTTTAACTCCTTACTACTTTTCAATAATGTTCCATGAATAATTCCATTGATATGCAGTACGAAAAATATCATTGGTATGGAATATATCCGGCCTAATTCTGCCTTCCTTCCTTTTTTTCTGGTGGTGTTAGAAGTTGGTCTCTTTTAACTGCTGACCAATATTCAATATTCCACTATGAATAATTCTATAGATATGCCGTACGGAAAATGTCATTTGCATGGGAGGTGCCACACCCACTTCTCCCTTCCTCCCCTTTTTTCTTGAGGTGTTAGGGATTGGTTTTTTTAACTCCTTACCAAGTGTTGGAGACTCAACAAACGTGTAGACGCAGTGGAATCAGCATATGAGGCAGCACATCTCAACATACCGGAGGAAAGATCCAGGGCGGCATGCGAGGAAACATACGACACATCACTGGACACGGCAATGAGCACCAAAATCAGGATTATCGAGATGATTAACACCCTGCAGCCTATTCAACTCAACGTTAACCCAACACAACGGATCCATACCCCCTCGCAACAAGAACCCCATCTCAAAGTCCCCGCATGTGACACGGAGGTCTTCTATGGCGGTTATGAAGACTGGTCATTCCGGGACATGTTCACTGCGGTCTACATTAATCACCCAAAATTATCTCAGGCCCAAAAACTCTATCACCTGAGAGCAAAAACTCAAGGCAAAGCAGCTCTGATCATTAAAAAATACCCACTCAATGATCAAAATTTCGAGTTGGCATGGGGAGCACTCAAATCCCGATACGAGAATCGGAGAATTCTCGTAGATAACCAATTAAAGACCCTATTTAATATGCCCACAGTTTATTCTGAAAATGGTGAAAGAATTCAAGAAATTCAAACCACCATAAATAACTGTATCTCGACCCTAAATGCGAGCGATGTCTCAACTGATAACTGGGACCCCATCCTCGTATCCTTATGCTCATCAAAACTACCTGATGAAACCCTTGCACTCTGGGAACAATCACTCGATTCCAGAAAAGAGCTACCACTTTGGTCGGAGATGGACAAATTTCTCACGACTAGGTACGAAGTGGTAGAGCGACTCGGCACATATAGACCCAATAAACCCCGTAACTCAAACTCAAGCTTCAACCACAGATCTTCGACGCCCCAAAACCAGCCGAATTTCAGGAATAAGACCCAAACATTCCATGTGGATTCAAAGAGGCAACCCTCATGCAAACTCTGTAATCTGAATCACTCATTAATGAGCTGCATAAAATTCAGAGATCAGACATCACTCTCTACTCCATTTCCAAGCAAAACCCCATACTCAAAACCCGGTACAGAGGCAACAAAGTAGCAAGGCGTATACCACACCCCACGTGGCGCCACCCACAGTTGAAGACCCAGACAGGCCATCAACCTCAAAAGATGCCAGTCGAACCCAATCAAAGCAAAACCCTAGTGCGAAAAACACAACATTGACCCACTTTGCGAGTAGTAGCGAAACTACTCTTTTACCCACAGCTTTGGTCACAGTGTCAGCTCACGGCGAGTATCACAAAATTCGTGCACTGATAGACCAAGGCTCCGAAAAAACCTTTGTAGCCTCAAGAATACAGGCACTCTTACAACTACCGACCAAAGAAACCCATTATAAAATATCCGGAATGGGAGGTTCGGTAGTTCAAAACTCAAATAGGATCTGCGAGATAACCCTCTGCTCGTCTGATCTAAAGACCCAAATAAATACCCAGGCAATTTTACTGCCAAAATTGACTCACTTCCTGCCTAGCGTGAAAGTGTCGACAGTAAATTTGAAGGAATTTGCAACATTGCCACTCGCTGACCCTCAATGTTTCACTCCCTCGAAAATTGACATGGTTATAGGCAGCGATCTCACCCCACAAGTACTACTCCACGGACTACATTCCGATGTAAGTGGTTCTTTATTAGCCCAAAATACTATATTTGGGTGGATACTCAGCGGACCCATTAAAGAGACTGTAAATACATTCTCAACTCAAGTACTCGAGAGTCCGGATGATACCTTCAGTACAATACTCCAGCAGTTCTGGCGACAGGAAGAGCTACCCATGACTCAAGCTATTTCGGAAGATGACAAATTTTGCGAGGAACTCTACCGCAAAACCACCCACCGCCAAGAAGATGGTAGATATGTTGTGAAACTACCATTCAAAAGGAAATTTCCAAGCACACTCGCCCTGGGACATTCGCGAATTGCTGCACAACAACAATACCTCAGCGTGGAGAGATCCCTTGAAAAAAACCCCGAGCTGAGAGAAAAATACTCTGAGGTTTTGGAAGAATATATCACCCTTAACCATATGGAGGCAACCTCATCCCGCGAGGTAATCGATAAAGGAAAGTATCTTTCCTTCTATCTCCCCCATCATGCTGTCTTAAAACCCGACAGCAAAACAACAAAGGTGCGCGTTGTCTTCAACGCATCTAGAACCACTCATTCTGGAAACTCCTTGAATGACGCTCTACACTCAGGCCCTATACTCCAAAACGACTTAATGCTCGTCCTACTCAAATGGCGATTTTTTAAGTATGTATTCAATGGCGACATCGAAAAGATGTATCGCCAAATTCTCGTTCACGAAGAGGATCAGGATTTTCAAAGAATTCTCTTCCGAAGATCCCCACAGCAGCCAATGGAGGACTTCAAATTAAAGACAGTGACGTTTGGCGTCAACTGTGCCCCGTATCTCGCGATACGTACTCTGCATCAACTCGCAGAAGACACAAAGCCCACCCACCCACTCGCCCATGATATATTGCTACACGAAACCTACGTAGACGATATACTTTCGGGCGCACACAGTATACAGTCCGCTCACGACTCTCTAAACCAGGTTATCGAAGCGTTGAAATCAGCCGGTTTTCCACTCAAGAAAATAACGGCAAATCACTCAGAATTATTGCAATCCATTCCAGAATCTGATCTCCTAGATGCAGATTTTCTCAAATTTCACGATGCCAGCTCAACGAAGACTCTCGGCATAAAATGGAATGCCATAAACGACTCTTTCTCATACTCGTACGACCCTCTACCTGCAGCAAACTCTAACACAAAGAGGCAAATTTTATCGGCGGTTGCGAAATTGTTTGACCCGGCAGGGTGGCTATCGCCAATAATGATACTAGCCAAGACTCTGCTCCAGCAACTCTTGTTAGAAGGAACTGACTGGGATGAACAAGTCAAACCCAGCGCTTTCCACAAATGGAACACATTTCGCGAAAATCTCTACGCGATAAATGAAATTAAAATCCCTCGATGGGTTGAATTCTCACCCAACAAACCCTTTCAGATGCATGGATTCGCAGATGCATCCGAAAAAGCATTCTGCGCTTGTGTGTACCTGCGAGTGCAGAATAAAAAAGACACGTTTTCTACTCACTTACTCGTGGCGAAGAGCAAAGTGGCTCCCTTGAAAACCGTGAGCCTGCCTCGTCTAGAACTCTGTGGAGCAGTACTACTAACAAAATTAATAAAACAAATTCGCTCACACCTAACCCTGACTCCACATGACCTGTTTCTCTGGTCGGACTCCGCCATCGTACTAGCATGGCTGGAAAAACCCCCACACACTTGGAAGACCTACGTGGCAAATAGAACCTCACAAATTCTGGAGAACGTGAGTAACGCCACTTGGAGACACGTACCCGGTGGAGATAATCCAGCAGATCTTGGCACCCGTGGATGCACACCCAAAGATCTAGCCGAATGCTCCCTTTGGTGGAAGGGCCCAGAGTGGTTGGCCAAATCCCCAACGTCCTGGCCGAAACCAGTGACACAAACCCCTACTCCACCGGAACAAAAGCGTACCCAAGTACTCCATGCCACTGAAATGCCAGATTTACTCGATAGGTTTTCGTCGTACCCAAAAGCAGTTCGAGTAGTGGCGTATATGCACCGGTTTATAGATAGAGTGAAAAAACGCAATGTCTCAAAACCGGTAGCCCTTACCCAAGAGGAAGTGCATCAGGCAAAGATGCGTCTGATCCTGTTGACTCAGCTCAGATTTTACCCAGCTGAAATTAAGGACCTTCAATCTGGCAAACCCATTAGTAGGAAAAGCCCCCTCTTGTCTCTGAACCCTATGCTCGACAAAAGCGGTATAATGCGCGTCAATGGAAGGCTCGCCTATGCAACTCTCACATATAACGAGCGCTGCCCTATTATTATTCCCGATAGCTCCCGATTATGCTCCTTACTCCTTGATTTTATCCATTCTGAATTTTTGCATGCAGAAAAGCAGCTAATGACCCGGATGATACAACAAGAGTATTATATCCCGAGACTCAAGCAAAAGGTGAAAAAGTGCATCTTCCATTGCAAAGCCTGCACTATCTATAAGCAACAGGCGAAATCTCAAATAATGGCCGCACTACCCCCTGAGAGGTCCACCTTCTCCCTACCCTTTCATACTACCGGTGTGGACTTTGCTGGCCCGTTTTTAGTCAAAACATCCATGCTCCGAAAAGCCTCGTATGCAAAGGCCTATGTCTGCGTGTTTGTTTGTTTTTCGACAAAAGCAGTACACCTCGAACTCTGCTCAGATTTGACGACAGCTGCGTTCAAAGCAGCATTCTCTCGTTTTGTCAGTCGTCGTGGACTACCACATAAAGTTATGTCAGATAATGGCAAGACCTTCGTCGGCGCCAGCCGCACAATTCAGAAGGAGCTCACGGCTTTTCTCAAAGAAGCCGCACCCGACATAGCGGAGAAATGCTCTACCCACGGACTGTCCTGGCAATTCATCCCCCCCTATGCTCCGCACATGGGTGGATTGTGGGAGGCAGCTGTGAAGAGTTTTAAAACCCATTTTCTCAAGGTTGCGGGAAGCCATAAATTCACATTTGAAGAATTTACTACCCTACTCACTCGAATCGAAGCGGTTCTCAACTCTAGACCGCTATCTCCGATGTCGCAAGATCCAAGTGATTTACTCGCTCTAACTCCTGGACATTTCCTCCGTGGTGCTCCACTACTCGCGTTACCCGAACCCAACTCCGAGAATCTTTCGCTCATCAACAAATGGCAAAAATTACAAGTTCTACACCATCAATTTAGTACGCGCTGGAAAAACGAATATCTCAAAGAACTTCATAAGCGTACTAAATGGAAAACGCAGCAGCCAAGCATCAAAGAAGGTGATTTAGTCGTCGTTAAGGATGACCTTTTCCCCCCGAATGAGTGGCGACTCGGACGCGTTACTCGTCTCCATCCCGGCTCGGACGAAAAGGTTCGAGTGGTAGATGTCCGCACTCAAAGCGGAATATACACACGACCCATTGCAAAACTTTGCGCACTTCCCCCAGCCGAATAAGATCTCCACCCTCACTCTACAAATCTCTCCGTAGCATGTAAACTCTAGGATATCCATCAGACCCTACTGTTAGCACCCGTACTCACCTCATAAAATCGTTATCTTTATATTCTCATTACAGACGCTACGAGAGTTTCAGCACTTGTCGGCTCTGTTGCCAAAAACACTCGTTGCGCTATTGCAACGCCTTTATGGCTATGACCCCGGACGAACGCTATGAGTCGGTGCGGGCTCATAAATATTGTATAAATTGTTTGGCAACATCCCACGTAACAGGCGCATGCGACTCCCCGGACCGTTGCCACAAATGCGGCCTTGCGCACCACACGCTGCTACATCGACAGCAAGAGAAACCCCCGAAAAAGCAGAAAAATAGACGCAGTGTAATAAAACCGAAGGAGAAACCCACTACTAGACGAGTGGTCATTGCAAAGCCGAAAAAGAAGAGGGAAGAACGCAAGGACACTCAGCGGCGCTTGAAGACCCTGTTCTCCACAGCAGTGTCCACCTTGGCAGAGATGCAGGAGTTGCTGCTTCCATCAGCGGAGCAGGCCGGCCGCCATGTTGGAGACATGAGCTCCAATTTAATTGAATTTTAAATAATTATTCTAAAAAGCTCATTTTTTTTTTTAAATATAATAATGAATTTAATACAAAATGAATTTATAATGAATTTACACCTACATATATACTTACCTTAAATTTACTTAAATCATTGTGCCAAAATACTTACCTTTGCTAAGACCTATGTTAAAATACCTAAAATTACTTAAATTAACTACTCAACTCACCTTTTTCAAACACCCTGTAAACTAAGAATTTACTTACTGTTTTCTGTATATTTTAATACTCTTTACACCTTTTCATATTTACATATTTACATACATACATACCTACATACTTACCGTTTCCTTGCTGCGCAGGAGACTTAGAAAATTTGCCAAATCAGTTCGATTACAACCGTTGAATTACACCCGTCTCGCTAGTTCCACAGTTTTGTGTGATATATGAAGTGCGCGAACCCTAAATATATATTTAATAAAGTTTACTTATAATTAAAATAGTGTGCGTATTTTCTTGTCTGGTGAAGTGACCCGAAAGTGGACCATAGTCCCTCCAAAAATATACACCAAGTTTCAATATTCTATCCTGAATAATTCAACTATATGCAGTACGAAAAATGTCATTTTCATGGGAGGTGCCACGCCCACTTCTCCCTTCCTCTACTTTTTTCTGGTGGTGTTAGAAGTTGGTCTCTTTTAACTGCTGACCAATATTCAATATTCCACTATGAATAATTCTATAGATATGACGTACGGAAAATGTCATTTGCATGGGAGGTGCCACACCCACTTCTCCCTTCCTCTACTTTTTTATTGTGGTATTAGGGGTGTGTATCTTTTAACTCCTTACTAATTTTCAATAATGTTCCATGAATAATTCCATTGATATGCAGTACGAAAAATGTCATTGGTATGGAATATATCCGGCCTAATTCTGCCTTCCTTCCTTTTTTTCTGGTGGTGCTAGAAGTTGGTCTCTTTTAACTGCTGACCAATATTCAATATTCCACTATGAATAATTCTATAGATATGCCGTACGGAAAATGTCATTTGCATGGGAGGTGCCACGCCCACTTCTCCCTTCCTCTACTTTTTTATTGTGGTATTAGGGGTGTGTATCTTTTAACTCCTTACTACTTTTCAATAATGTTGCATGAATAATTCCATTGATATGCAGTACGAAAAATGTCATTGGTATGGAATATAGCCGGCCTAGTTCTGCCTTCCTCCCTTTTTTTCTTGTGGTGTTAGGGGTGTGCATCTTTTAACTCCTTACTAATTTTCAATATTGTAACATGAATAATTCTATAGATATGCAGTACGAAAAATGTCACTTGCATGGGAGGTGCCACGCCCACTTCTCCCTTCCTCACCTTTTTTTCTTGAGGTGTTAGAGATTAGTCTATTTTAACTCACTACCAAATTTCATTATTCTACCGTGAATAATTCAATTATATGCAGTACAAAAAATGTCATTTGTATGGGAAGTTCCACGCCCACTTCTCCCTTCCAATTCAATTATATGCAGCACGAAAATAGAGATTGGTTTTTTTTAACTCCTTACCAAATTTTAATGTTCTACCCTGAATAAGTCAATTATATGCAATACGAAAAATGTCATTTGCATGGGAGGTGCCACGCCCACTTCTCCCTTCCTGTACTTTTTTCTGGTCGTGTTAGAAGTTGGTCTCTTTTAACTGCTTACCAATATTCAATATTCCACTATTAATAATTCTATAGATATGCAGTACGAAAAATGTCATTTGCATGGGAGGTTCCACGCCCACTTCTCCCTTCCTCTACTTTTTTCTTGAGGTGTGCGAGATTGGTCTCTTTTAACTCCTTACCGAATTTCAATATTCCACTATGAATAATCCTATAGATATGCAGTAGGAAAAATGTCATTTGCATGGGAGGTTCCACGCCCACTTCTCCCTTCCTCTACTTCTTTCTTGAGGTGTGCGAGATTGGTCTGTTTTAACTCCTTACCGAATTTCAATATTCCACTATGAATAATCCTATAGATATGCAGTACGAAAAATGTCATTTGCATGGGAGGTGCCACACCCACTTCTCCCTTCCTCCCCTTTTCTCTTGAGGTGTTAGGGATTGGTTCTTTTAACTCCTTACCAAGTTTCAATATTCTATCCTGAATAATTCAACTATATGCAGTACGAAAAATGTCATTTGCAGGGGAGGTGCCACGCCCACTTCTCCCTTCCTCTTCTTTTTTCTGGTGGTGTTAGAAGTTGGTCTCTTTTAACTCCTTACCGAATTTCAATATTCCACTATGAATAATCCTATAGATATGCAGTACGAAAAATGTCATTTGCATGGGAGGTTCCACGCCCACTTCTCCCTTCCTCGCCTTTTTTCTTGAGGGGTGCGAGATTGGTCTCTTTTCAATTCAATTTCAATTTCAATTTATTATAAATTTAAATACATTAGCACATTAAGATTAAATCTTTTATTGCGCAATACAAACAGAAAACTTATAAATATAAACAATTATAAAGTATGAAAAATATGAAGATGTATGAATAAATAGTAGAATTTAAAACAAGCTCAGCATAACAATATATAAATAAAAACAAACATAATAAACATAAACATAAACATAATGGCCCGTAGTCATAGTCAAACTTAAACAAGATTTCAAGGCAGTCAAAGCTCTTTGACACAACTTTACATGTGCTAACTGTCAAAAATGCTTAAACTACCTTGAGATCATGTTTAATCTTGACTATGACTATGGGCCAATGACATCAGGACTATGTTACAATTATAACAACTATAAACTATTTAGGTTGGTAAATAAAAAAACACCAGATTTAAAAACATCAATTTATGCGATTCTATTACTAAAATAGTCAAAGATTACATTTTTAAAATTATTTTCTCGCATTGAGTTTCTTAAAGACTGAGGAATGGAGTTCCAGAGCCTGACACCGTTAATAAAGAAAAGCCTGGAAGAGGTTAAGTAATTGAACTTTGGCAGAATAAAATTAGAGGAGCGTGTGCTTTTGGAGAACGTAAGCTTATCGTACAAATAATCGGGCTTTTTGTAAACTAGTAATTTAAACATAAAAATGCAATTCCGCGCTTTGATAAAGTTTATTAGGTCACATCCAAGTATTGAGTTTCTCAGCGTAGATAAGTGATCGAATTTCTTCAGACCGTGCACATATCTAGTGGCATGGTTAAAAGCAACACTGAGTTTATGAAGGGAACCAGCATCTAATTTGCTATAAACAACCTCAAAGTAGGTAATATAGGGAACAATAAGACTCAAAATAAGCTTCTTCTTCGTCTCAGAAGGTACGAATACTGATGACAATCTAAGGCAACGCAATGTGTAATAAATTTTTCCCACAACTTGATTGACGTGGTCCACACAGGACAACTTGGAGTTGATTACAAAGCCCAGATTTCTTACTTTTTCGACCAACTGAAGTCTGGCAGAGCCAATATAAAGGTGTGGAATATTGGAAAACTGTATTTTATCTTTGAATATTGGGAGTACATATGATTTTTGAGCGTTAAGGCATAGAAGATTTGACCTGGACCACTCCATAATCGATCGTAAGTCGTCATTCAACTTATCAGTTAAATCCTGAACCATACTAACATGGCTTGAGATGTATAATTGCACATCATCAGCGTAAGCGTGCCGTCGAACAAAAGAACAGACATTAAAAATGTCATTAATAAAAATACTGAAGAGAAGGGGACCCAAGACCGAGCCCTGTGGTACTCCAGACTTAGTGTACCCCACTTCAGAGAAATTGTTGTCAATTTTAACCTTTTGAGTTCTATCGCTTAGATAGCTCTTAACAAGTTTAACTGCATTATTATCAAAACCGAAACATTTGTATAGCTTATCACAGAGAAGACTATGGTTGACAGAGTCAAATGCCTTGGAGAAATCCAAAAGACACAAAAGAGTAAGGTGACCCTTGTCAAACTCCTGGCGGATGTCATCGAGTATTTTCGTGACAGCAGTCGAGCAAGAATGAGCCCTTCTAAAACCCGATTGGAATGGACTAAGGAGATTATTTTTTTCAAAAAACGCGGTAATTTGATTCGCCATAAGTATCTCATATACCTTAGACAGGCCAGTTAGTATGCTTATGGGTCTGAAATCGGAGGGCTCAGTAGCCCCAGGTTTCTTAGGGAGGGGGGTAACAATTGCTTCTTTCCAGGCGGCAGGGAAAGTCGAAGTAGTGAAACAGTGGTTTATCAGGTGAGTAAAACAGCTCAAAATGTTAGGCAAAATTAACTTGATGAATTTAAGTGGAATGCCATCAGACCCGATTGCATTTGATTTAATACTATAAACACACTTAGCCACTTCAAGTTCCCCAACCGGCACGAACTGGAACTCAGGCAAAGGTGATACAGCGGAGAAGGAATTTAAAGGGAGAGGACTATGGGATGCAGAGGAGCTAGATGAAACAAAAAATGAATTGAGTAGGTTAGGGTCTAGAGAACAAGCGGCTTCAGAGCATGGCCGTACGCCTAACCGCTTTAAATTAGACCATAGCTGTTTAGGGGGCAAATCGGTATTAAGTTTGCCAAGGTAAAATTTCTTTTTAGCCAGTAGAACAGAGGTAGAAGCTTTGTTACGAGACTGCTTATAGGCGATCCAGTTTTCACTAGTAGGTTTTCTTTTCCAAGCGTTATATGCGAGGTTGCGGTTTTTTATGGCCACTTTGACCTCACGTGTAATTCAAGGGCCAGAACGCGGGGAGCACGCAAGCTTACGAAGTGGTACATGCTTGTTTAAGAAGTAAGTTAGAGATTGCGTTAGGAAATTAAGTTTGTCATCAACCGTGACTAATTGCCAGCAACATTCCCAGGAGAAGTTGTTCAAATCAAAGAACAAACTGTTTAAATTAATGGCATTGTAATCACGGTAGTAAAAACCTGTTGTTGAAACATCACTATATTGTAATTTAAAATTTAAAGTACAAAAGATTAAGTCGTGATCAGACACAAAGGACAATTGATCAAATAGTACTACACCGGTGGAAGTTGGGACAATAAATATGTCCAATAAACTCGGACGCGTATTGCACGAAAACCTAGTAGGCACTTGGCTATTAACAACGGACATGCCAGTAGATGCGATAGTGTCTACGAAATTGACCGAAGTGGAGTCAGGAGTTAATAAATTGATATTAAAATCCCCGCAAACAACTAAATGATCAAAATCGGTTAATTTGGAAGAAATATCGTCAAAGAATGAACGATAAGAAGAGTTTTTATTCGGGTTGTAGACACAAGACACAAGCACTTTTGAGATAGAATCGGATAGAACTACGGAGAGAAACTCAATTTCAGATAAAGACGACCGACTGATAACGTTAACAACTAAGTAATCTCTACAATAAATAGCCACACCACCTCCTTTTTTACCCGACCGATCATTCCTGAACAGCTTGTAATTTTTAATAGAGTAAAACTGATCTGGAATATCGGGGTGAAACCATGTCTCCGACACGCAGATGACATCAACAGTAGATAGTTCAAAGATGCTCCTAATATAATCTAACTTTTCACTGTTCAAACTACGAGCATTAAAATGCACAGCTTTGAAACCATCTGCATGTTTGCACAGCACATTAACCATAATAGAATGATCAAATTTCATAATTACTAAACAAGCAATAGTTTATATATTGAACTTACTTACTTACTTATGTACATATGTATGTGACCAGACTACGATCGGCAAACAAAGAAAAATTAAAAAATAGCTGGTTCGTCAAAACAGAGCATAAACGTAAATATGTCACAGCGTGTGTGTAGGTAAATACGTAAATAGAAATGATAAAATAAAATATAAACAATTAGGCGCCAACAATGCTGCATAAGTCGTCACCGCTTGTTACACTGACAGGTTGATTGCTGCTTGAGACACGAACGAAGATTACTCCCCTTCGGGAGAACACACTGCTTAGTTTACTTGCCTTCTTGTACTTAAGAGCAGCCTGCAAGATTTTTCTATTGGCGGCAGAAAGGCTCTCAAATATGCTGAAATTGTTGTCACTATCGAAACCGGCCAATTTAAGAGAAACAGCCGAGTTGTTGTGTTTTCGATAATTGGCAAACGCTGAAAGAGTGCGAGTGCGATCGTATGGTGATACGAATTTAACTATCACAGCGCTGTTTGGTCGCTCAGCAGTGTGTTTGGTGCGAAAAATGTCGCGAAGAGGAGGAGGGGAGAAGCCAATAGACTCCTTAACGAATTTCAATATTCCACTATGAATAATCCTATAGATATGCCGTACGGAAAATGTCATTTGCATGGGAGGTGCCACACTAACTTCTCCCTTCCTCCCCTTTTCTCTTGAGGTGTTAGGGATTGGTTCTTTTAACTCCTTACCAAGTTTCAATATTCTATCCTGAATAATTCAACTATATGCAGTACGAAAAATGTCATTTGCATGGGAGGTGCCACGCCCACTTCTCCCTTCCTCTTCTTTTTTCTGGTGGTGTTAGAAGTTGGTCTATTTTAACTGCTGACCAATATTCAATATTCCACTATGAATAATTCTATAGATATGCCGTACGGAAAATGTCATTTGCATGGGAGGTGCCACACCCACTTCTCCCTTCCTCCCCTTTTCTTTTGAGGTGTTAGGGATTGGTTCTTTTAACTCCTTACCAAGTTTCAATATTCTGTCCTGAATAATTCAACTATATGCAGTACGAAAAATGTCATTTGCATGGGAGGTGCCACGCCCACTTCTCCCTTCCTCTACTTTTTTCTGGTGGTGTTAGAAGTTGGTCTCTTTTAACTACTTACCAATATTCAATATTCCACTATGAATCATTCTATAGATATGCAGTACGAAAAATGTCATTTGCATGGGAGGTGCCACGCCCACTTCCCCCTTCCTTTACTTTTTTCTTGAGGTGTGCGAGATTGGTCTCTTTTAACTCCTTACTGAATTTCAATATTCCACTATGAATAATCCTATAGATATGCAGTACGAAAAATGTCATTTGCATAGGAGGTGCCACGCCCACTTCTCTCTTCCTCGCCTTTTTTCTTGAGGTGTGCGAGATTGGTCTCTTTTAACTCCTTACTGAATTTCAATATTCCACTATGAATCATTCTATAGATATGCAGTACGAAAAATGTCATTTGCATGGGAGGTGCCACGCCCACTTCCCCCTTCCTTTACTTTTTTCTGGTCGTGTTAGAAGTTGGTCTCTTTTAACTGCTTACCAATATTCAATATTCCACTATTAATAATTCTATAGATATGCAGTACGAAAAATGTCACTTGCATGGCAGGTGCCACGCCCACTTATCCCTTCCTCTACTTTTTTCTGGTCGAGTTAGAAGTTGGTCTCTTTTAACTGCTGACCAATATTCAATATTCCACTATGAATAATTCTATAGATATGCAGTACGAAAAATGTCATTTGCATAGGAGGTGCCACGCCCACTTCTCTCTTCCTCGCCTTTTTTCTTGAGGTGTGCGAGATTGGTCTCTTTTAACTCCTTACCGAATTTCAATATTCCACTTTGAATAATCCCATAGATATGCCGTACGAAAATGTCATTTGCATGGCAGGTGCCACGCCCACTTATCCCTTCCTCTACTTTTTTCTGGTCGAGTTAGAAGTTGGTCTCTTTTAACTGCTGACCAATATTCAATATTCCACTATTAATAATTCTATAGATATGCAGTACGAAAAATGTCATTTGCATAGGAGGTGCCACGCCCACTTCTCTCTTCCTCGCCTTTTTTCTTGAGGTGTGCGAGATTGGGCTCTTTTAACTCCTTACCGAATTTCAATATTCCACTTTGAATAATCCCATAGATATGCCGTACGAAAATGTCATTTGCATGGGAGGTGCCACACCCACTTCTCCCTTCCTCCCCTTTTTTCTTGAGGTGTTAGGGATTGGTTCTTTTAACTCCTTACCAATTTTCAATATTCTAGCCTGAATAATTCAACTATATGCAGTACGAAAAATGTCATTTGCATGGGAGGTGCCACGCTCACTTCTCCCTTCCTCTACTTTTTTCTGGTGGTGTTAGAAGTTGGTCTCTTTTAACTCCTTACCAACTTTCAATGTTCTACCCTGAATAATTCAATTATATGCAGCACGAAAAATGTCATTTGCATAGAAGGTGCCACTCCCACTTCTCCCTTCCTCGCCTTTTTTCTTGAGGTGTTAGAGATTAGTCTATTTTAACTTCCTACCAAATTTCATTATTCTAGCCTGAATAATGCAATTATAAGCAATACGAAAAATTTCATTTGCATGTGAGGTGCCACGCCCACTTCTCTTTAACTCGCCTTTTTTCTTGAGGTGTTAGAAATTGGTCTCTTTTAGCTATTTAGCAAATTTCAATATTCTACCCTGCATAATTCAGTTATGTGCAGTACGAAAAATGTCATTTGTATAGGAGGTGCTAAGCCCACTTCTCCCTTCCTTTACTTTTTTCTTGAGGTGGTAGAAATTGGTCTCTTTTAACCCCTTGAGGTGCCACGCCCACTTCTCCCTTCCTCCTCTTTTTCTTGAGGTGTTAGAGATTGGTCCCTTTTAACTCCTTACCAAATTTCATTATTCTACCCTGAATAATTCAATTATATGAAGTACGAAAAATGTCATTTGTATGGGAGGTGTTACGCCCACTCCTCCCTTCCTCCACTTTTTTCTGGTGGTGTTAGAGATTAGTCTCTTTTAACTCCCTACCACATTTCATTATCCTGCCCTGAATAATTCAATTATATGCAGTACGAAAAATTTCATTTGTATGGTAAGTGCTGGGCATACTTCTCCCTTCCTCCCTTTTTTTTTGAGGTGTTAGAGATTGGTCTCTTTTAACTCCTTACCAAATTTCAATGTTCTAACCTGAATAATTCAATTATATGCAGCACGAAAATAGAGATTGGTTTTTTTTAACTCCTTACCAAATTTTAATGTTCTACCCTGAATAAGTCAATTATATGCAGTACGAAAAATGTCATTTGCATGGGAGGTGCCACGCCCACTTCTCCCTTCCTCTACTTTTTTCTGGTCGTGTTAGAAGTTGGTCTCTTTTAACTCCTTACCGAATTTCAATATTCCACTATGAATAATCCTATAGATATGCAGTACGAAAAATGTCATTTGCATAGGAGGTGCCGCGCCCACTTCTCTCTTCCTCGCCTTTTTTCTTGAGGTGTGCGAGATTGGTCTCTTCTAAGTCCTTACCAAATTTCAATATTCTACCCTGAATAATTCAATTATATGCAGCACGAAAATAGAGATTGGTTTTTTTTAACTCCTTACCAAATTTTAATGTTCTACCCTGAATAAGTCAATTATATGCAGTACGAAAAATGTCATTTGCATGGGAGGTGCCACGCCCACTTCCGCCTTCCTCTACTTTTTTCTGGTCGTGTTAGAAGTTGGTCTCTTTTAACTGCTTACCGATATTCAATATTCCACTATTAATAATTCTATAGATATGCAGTGCGAAAAATGTCTTTTGCATGGGAGGTTCCACGCCCACTTCTCCCTTCCTCTACTTTTTTCTTGAGGTGTGCGAGATTGGTCTCTTTTAACTCCTTACCGAATTTCAATATTCCACTATGAATAATCCTATAGATATGCAGTACGAAAAATGTCATTTGCATAGGAGGTGCCACGCCCACTTCTCTCTTCCTCGCCTTTTTTCTTGAGGTGTGCGAGATTGGTCTCTTTCAACTCCTTACCGAATTTAAATATTCCACTATGAATAATATTATAGATATGCCGTACGGAAAATGTCATTTGCATGGGAGGTGCCACACCCACTTCTCCCTTCCTCCGCTTTTTTCTTGAGGTGTTAGGGATTGGTTCTTTTAACTCCTTACCAAGTTTCAATATTCTATCCTGAATAATTCAACTATATGCAGTACGAAAAATGTCATTTGCATTTGAGGTGCCACGCCCACTTATCCCTTCCTCTACTTTTTTCTGGTCGAGTTAGAAGTTGGTCTCTTTTAACTGCTGACCAATATTCAATATTCCACTATGAATAATTCTATAGATATGCAGTACGAAAAATGTCATTTGCATAGGAGGTGCCACGCCCACTTCTCTCTTCCTCGCCTTTTTTCTTGAGGTGTGCGAGATTGGTCTCTTTTAACTCCTTACCGAATTTCAATTTCCACTTTGAATAATCCCATAGATATGCCGTACGAAAATGTCATTTGCATGGCAGGTGCCACGCCCACTTATCCCTTCCTCTACTTTTTTCTGGTCGAGTTAGAAGTTGGTCTCTTTTAACTGCTGACCAATATTCAATATTCCACTATTAATAATTCTATAGATATGCAGTACGAAAAATGTCATTTGCATAGGAGGTGCCACGCCCACTTCTCTCTTCCTCGCCTTTTTTCTTGAGGTGTGCGAGATTGGGCTCTTTTAACTCCTTACCGAATTTCAATATTCCACTTTGAATAATCCCATAGATATGCCGTACGAAAATGTCATTTGCATGGGAGGTGCCACACCCACTTCTCCCTTCCTCCCCTTTTTTCTTGAGGTGTTAGGGATTGGTTCTTTTAACTCCTTACCAATTTTCAATATTCTAGCCTGAATAATTCAACTATATGCAGTACGAAAAATGTCATTTGCATGGGAGGTGCCACGCTCACTTCTCCCTTCCTCTACTTTTTTCTGGTGGTGTTAGAAGTTGGTCTCTTTTAACTCCTTACCAACTTTCAATGTTCTACCCTGAATAATTCAATTATATGCAGCACGAAAAATGTCATTTGCATAGAAGGTGCCACTCCCACTTCTCCCTTCCTCGCCTTTTTTCTTGAGGTGTTAGAGATTAGTCTATTTTAACTTCCTACCAAATTTCATTATTCTAGCCTGAATAATGCAATTATAAGCAATACGAAAAATTTCATTTGCATGTGAGGTGCCACGCCCACTTCCCTTTAACTCGCCTTTTTTCTTGAGGTGTTAGAAATTGGTCTCTTTTAGCTATTTACCAAATTTCAATATTCTACCCTGCATAATTCAGTTATGTGCAGTACGAAAAAAGTCATTTGTATAGGAGGTGCTAAGCCCACTTCTCCCTTCCTTTACTTTTTTCTTGAGGTGGTAGAAATTGGTCTCTTTTAACCCCTTGAGGTGCCACGCCCACTTCTCCCTTCCTCCTCTTTTTCTTGAGGTGTTAGAGATTGGTCCCTTTTAACTCCTTACCAAATTTCATTATTCTACCCTGAATAATTCAATTATATGAAGTACGAAAAATGTCATTTGTATGGGAGGTGTTACGCCCACTCCTCCCTTCCTCCACTTTTTTCTGGTGGTGTTAGAGATTAGTCTCTTTTAACTCCCTACCACATTTCATTATCCTACCCTGAATAATTCAATTATATGCAGTACGAAAAATTTCATTTGTATGGTAAGTGCTGGGCATACTTCTCCCTTCCTCCCTTTTTTTTTGAGGTGTTAGAGATTGGTCTCTTTTAACTCCTTAAAAAATTTCAATGTTCTAACCTGAATAATTCAATTATATGCAGCACGAAAATAGAGATTGGTTTTTTTTAACTCCTTACCAAATTTTAATGTTCTACCCTGAATAAGTCAATTATATGCAGTACGAAAAATGTCATTTGCATGGGAGGTGCCACGCCCACTTCTCCCTTCCTCTACTTTTTTCTGGTCGTGTTAGAAGTTGGTCTCTTTTAACTCCTTACCGAATTTCAATATTCCACTATGAATAATCCTATAGATATGCAGTACGAAAAATGTCATTTGCATAGGAGGTGCCGCGCCCACTTCTCTCTTCCTCGCCTTTTTTCTTGAGGTGTGCGAGATTGGTCTCTTCTAAGTCCTTACCAAATTTCAATATTCTACCCTGAATAATTCAATTATATGCAGCACGAAAATAGAGATTGGTTTTTTTTAACTCCTTACCAAATTTTAATGTTCTACCCTGAATAAGTCAATTATATGCAGTACGAAAAATGTCATTTGCATGGGAGGTGCCACGCCCACTTCCCCCTTCCTCTACTTTTTTCTGGTCGTGTTAGAAGTTGGTCTCTTTTAACTGCTTACCAATATTCAATATTCCACTATTAATAATTCTATAGATATGCAGTACGAAAAATGTCATTTGCATGGGAGGTTCCACGCCCACTTCTCCCTTCCTCTACTTTTTTCTTGAGGTGTGCGAGATTGGTCTCTTTTAACTGCTTACCGAATTTCAATATTCCACTATGAATAATCCTATAGATATGCAGTACGAAAAATGTCATTTGCATAGGAGGTGCCACGCCCACTTCCCTCTTCCTCGCCTTTTTTCTTGAGGTGTGCGAGATTGGTCTCTTTTAACTCCTTACCGAATTTAAATATTCCACTATGAATAATATTATAGATATGCCGTACGGAAAATGTCATTTGCATGGGAGGTGCCACACCCACTTCTCCCTTCCTCCGCTTTTTTCTTGAGGTGTTAGGGATTGGTTCTTTTAACTCCTTACCAAGTTTCAATATTCTATCCTGAATAATTCAACTATATGCAGTACGAAAAATGTCATTTGCATTTGAGGTGCCACGCCCACTTCTCCCTTCCTCTACTTTTTTCTGGTGGTGTTAGAAGTTGGTCAATTTTAACTGCTGACCAATATTCAATATTCCACTATGAATAATTCTATAGATATGCCGTACGGAAAATGTCATTTGCATGGGAGGTGCCACACCCACTTTTCCCTTCCTCTACTTTTTTATTGTGGTATTAGGGGTGTGTATCTTTTAACTCCTTACTAATTTTCAATAATGTTCCATGAATAATTCCATTGATATGCAGTACGAAAAATGTCATTGGTATGGAATATATCCGGCCTAATTCTGCCTTCCTCCCTTTTTTTCTGGTGGTGTTAGAAGTTGGTCTCTTTTAACTGCTGACCAATATTCAATATTACACTATGAATAATTCTATAGATATGCCGTACGGAAAATGTCATTTGCATGGGAGGTGCCACGCCCACTTCTCCCTTCCTCTACTTTTTTATTGTGGTATTAGGGGTGTGTATCTTTTAACTCCTTACTAATTTTCAATAATGTTCCATGAATAATTCCATTGATATGCAGTACGAAAAATGTCATTGGTATGGAATATAGCCGGCCTAATTCTGCCTTCCTCCCTTTTTTGCTTGTGGTGTTAGGGGTGTGCATCTTTTAACTCCTTACTAATTTTCAATATTGTAACATGAATAATTCTATAGATATGCAGTACGAAAAATGTCACTTGCATGGGAGGTGCCACGCCCACTTCTCCCTTCCTCACCTTTTTTTCTTGAGGTGTTAGAGATTAGTCTATTTTAACTCACTACCAAATTTCATTATTCTACCGTGACTAATTCAATTATATGCAGTACAAAAAATGTCATTTGTATGGGAAGTTCCACGCCCACTTCTCCCTTCCTCTACTTTTTTCTGGTCGTGTTAGAAGTTGGTCTCTTTTAACTGCTTACCAATATTCAATATTCCACTATGAATAATTCTATAGATATGCAGTACGAAAAATGACATTTGCATAGAAGGTGCCACGCCCACTTCTCCCTTCCTCTACTTTTTTCTTGAGGTGTGCGAGATTGGTCTCTTTTAACTCCTTACCGAATTTCAATATTCCACTATGAATAATCCTATAGATATGCAGTACGAAAAATGTCATTTGCATAGGAGGTGCCACGCCCACTTCTCTCTTCCTCGCCTTTTTTCTTGAGGTGTGCGAGATTGGTCTCTTTTAACTCCTTAAAGAATTTCAATATTCCACTATGAATAATCCTATAGATATGCTGTACGGAAAATGTCATTTGCATGGGAGGTGCCACACCCACTTCTCCCTTCCTCCCCTTTTTTCTTGAGGTGTTAGGGATTGGTTCTTTTAACTCCTTACCAAGTTTCAATATTCTATCCTGAATAATTCAACTATATGCAGTACGAAAAATGTCATTTGCATGGGAGGTGCCACACCCACTTCTCCCTTCCTCCCCTTTTCTCTTGAGGTGTTAGGGATTGGTTCTTTTAACTCCTTACCAAGTTTCAATATTCTATCCTGAATAATTCAACTATATGCAGTACGAAAAATGTCATTTGCATGGGAGGTGCCACGCCCACTTCTCCCTTCCTCTACTTTTTTCTGGTGGTGTTAGAAGTTGGTCTCTTTTAGCTGCTGACCAATATTCAATATTCCACTATGAATAATTCTATAGATATGCCGTACGGAAAATGTCATTTTCATGGGAGGTGCCACACCCACTTCTCCCTTCCTCCCCTTTTTTCTTGAGGTGTTAGGGATTGGTTCTTTTAACTCCTTACCAAGTTTCAATATTCTATCCTGAATAGTTCAATTATATGCAGCACGAAAATAGAGATTGGTTTTTTTTAACTCCTTATCAAATTTTAATGTTCTACCCTGAATAAGTCAATTATATGCAGTACGAAAAACGTCATTTGTATGGGAGGTGCCACACCCACTTCCCCTTCGTCCCCTGTTTTCTTGAGTTGTTAGAGATTAGTCTATTTTAACTCCTTACCAATTTTCAATATTCCGCTATGAATAATCCTATAGATATGTGGTACGGAAAATGTCATTTTCATGGGAGGTGCCACACTTCTCCCTTCCTCCCCTTTTTTCTTGAGGTGTTAGGGATTGGTTCTTTTAACTCCTTACCAAGTTTCAATATTCTATCCTGAATAATTCAATTATATGCAGCACGAAAATAGAGATTGCTTTTTTTTAACTCCTTATCAAATTTTAATGTTCTACCCTGAATAAGTCAATTATATGCGGTACGAAAAATGTCATTTGTATGGGAGGTGCCACACCCACTTCTCCCTTCGTCCCCTTTTTTCTTGAGGTGTTAGGGATTGGTTCTTTTAACTCCTTACCAAGTTTCAATATTCTATCCTGAATAATTCAACTATATGCAGTACGAAAAATGTCATTTGCATGGGAGGTGCCACGCCCACTTCTCCCTTCCTCTACTTTTTTCTGGTGGTGTTAGAAGTTGGTCTCTTTTAACTGCTGACCAATATTCAATATTCCACTA
This sequence comes from Merzomyia westermanni, assembly GCA_949987695.1. NCBI lineage: Eukaryota > Metazoa > Arthropoda > Insecta > Diptera > Tephritidae > Merzomyia > Merzomyia westermanni. The sequence continues at coordinate 102,723,369 of OX465289.1, forward strand.
TGAATAATTCTATAGATATGCCGTACGGAAAATGGCATTTTCATGGGAGGTGCCACACCCACTTCTCCCTTCCTCCCCTTTTTTCTTGAGGTGTTAGGGATTGGTTCTTTTAACTCCTTACCAAGTTTCAATATTCTATCCTGAATAATTCAATTATATGCAGCACGAAAATAGAGATTGGTTTTTTTTAACTCCTTATCAAATTTTAATGTTCTACCCTAAATAAGTCAATTATATGCAGTACGAAAAATGTCATTTGTATGGGAGGTGCCACACCCACTTCTCCCTTGCGCCCTTTTTTCTTGAGTTGTTAGAGATTGGTCTCTTTTAACCCCTTACCAAATTTCAGTGTTCTATCCTGAATAATTCAATTATATGCAGTACGAAAAATGTAATTTGCATGGGAGGTGCCACGCCCACTTCTCTCTTCCTCGAATTTTTTCTTGAGGTGTGCGAGATTGGTCTCTTTTAACTCCTTACCGAATTTCAATATTCCACTATGAATAATATTATAGATATGCCGTACGGAAAATGTCATTTGCATGGGAGGTGCCACACCCACTTCTCCCTTCCTCCCCTTTTTTCTTGAGGTGTTAGGGATTGGTTCTTTTAACTCCTTACCAAGTTTCAATATTCTATCCTGAATAATTCAACTATATGCAGTACGAAAAATGTCATTTGCATTTGAGGTGCCACGCCCACTTCTCCCTTCCTCTACTTTTTTCTGGTGGTGTTAGAAGTTGGTCAATTTTAACTGCTGACCAATATTCAATATTCCACTATGAATAATTCTATAGATATGCCGTACGGAAAATGTCATTTGCATGGGAGGTGCCACACCCACTTTTCCCTTCCTCTACTTTTTTATTGTGGTATTATTGGTGTGTATCTTTTAACTCCTTACTAATTTTCAATAATGTTCCATGAATAATTTCATTGATATGCAGTACGAAAAATGTCATTAGTATGGAATATATCCGGCCTAATTCTGCCTCCCTCCCTTTTTTTCTGGTGGTGTTAGAAGTTGGTCTCTTTTAACTGCTGACCAATATTCAATATTACACTATGAATAATTCTATAGATATGCCGTACGGAAAATGTCATTTGCATGGGAGGTGCCACGCCCACTTCTCCCTTCCTCACCTTTTTTTCTTGAGGTGTTAGAGATTAGTCTATTTTAACTCACTACCAAATTTCATTATTCTACCGTGACTAATTCAATTATATGCAGTACAAAAAATGTCATTTGTATGGGAAGTTCCACGCCCACTTCTCCCTTCCTCTACTTTTTTCTGGTCGTGTTAGAAGTTGGTCTCTTTTAACTGCTTACCAATATTCAATATTCCACTATGAATAATTCTATAGATATGCAGTACGAAAAATGACATTTGCATAGGAGGTGCCACGCCCACTTCTCCCTTCCTCTACTTTTTTCTTGAGGTGTGCGAGATTGGTCTCTTTTAACTCCTTACCGAATTTCAATATTCCACTATGAATAATCCTATAGATATGCAGTACGAAAAATGTCATTTGCATAGGAGGTGCCACGCCCACTTCTCTCTTCCTCGCCTTTTTTCTTGAGGTGTGCGAGATTGGTCTCTTTTAACTCCTTACCGAATTTCAATATTCCACTATGGATAATCCTATAGATATGCAGTACGGAAAATGTCATTTGCATGGGAGGTGCCACACCCACTTCTCCCTTCCTCCCCTTTTTTCTTGAGGTGTTAGGGATTTGTTCTTTTAACTCCTTACCTAGTTTCAATATTCTATCCTGAATAATTCAACTATATGCAGTACGAAAAATGTCATTTGCATGGGAGGTGCCACGCCCACTTCTCCCTTCCTCTACTTTTTTCTTGAGGTGTGCGAGATTGGTCTCTTTTAACTCCTTACCGAATTTCAATATTCCACTATGAATAATCCTATAGATATGCAGTACGAAAAATGTCATTTGCATAGGAGGTGCCACGCCCACTTCTCTCTTCCTCGCCTTTTTTCTTGAGGTGTGCGAGATTGGTCTCTTTTAACTCCTTACCGAATTTCAATATTCCACTATGGATAATCCTATAGATATGCAGTACGGAAAATGTCATTTGCATGGGAGGTGCCACGCCCACTTCTCCCTTCCTCACCTTTTTTTCTTGAGGTGTTAGAGATTAGTCTATTTTAACTCACTACCAAATTTCATTATTCTACCGTGACTAATTCAATTATATGCAGTACAAAAAATGTCATTTGTATGGGAAGTTCCACGCCCACTTCTCCCTTCCTCTACTTTTTTCTGGTCGTGTTAGAAGTTGGTCTCTTTTAACTGCTTACCAATATTCAATATTCCACTATGAATAATTCTATAGATATGCAGTACGGAAAATGTCATTTGCATGGGAGGTGCCACACCCACTTCTCCCTTCCTCCCCTTTTTTCTTGAGGTGTTAGGGATTTGTTCTTTTAACTCCTTACCTAGTTTCAATATTCTATCCTGAATAATTCAACTATATGCAGTACGAAAAATGTCATTTGCATGGGAGGTGCCACGCCCACTTCTCCCTTCCTCTACTTTTTTCTGGTGGTGTTAGAAGTTGGTCTCTTTTAACTGCTGACCAATATTCAATATTCCACTATGAATAATTCTATAGATATGCCGTACGGAAAATGTCATTTGCATGGGAGGTGCCACACCCACTTCTCCCTTCCTCCCCTTTTCTCTTGAGGTGTTAGGGATTGGTTCTTTTAACTCCTTACCAAGTTTCAATATTCTATCCTGAATAATTCAACTATATGCAGTACGAAAAATGTCATTTGCATGGCAGGTGCCACGCCCACTTCTCCCTTCCTCTACTTTTTTCTGGTGGTGTTAGAAGTTGGTCTCTTTTAACTGCTGACCAATATTCAATATTCCACTATGAATAATTCTATAGATATGCCGTACGGAAAATGTCATTTTCATGGGAGGTGCCACACCCACTTCTCCCTTCCTCGCCTTTTTTCTTGAGGTGTTAGGGATTGGTTCTTTTAACTCCTTACCAAGTTTCAATATTCTATCCTGAATAATTCAATTATATGCAGCACGAAAATAGAGATTGGGTTTTTTTAACTCCTTATCAAATTTTAATGCTCGACCCTGAATAAGTCAATTATATGCTGTACGAAAAATGTCATTTGTATGGGAGGTGCCACACCCACTTCTCCCTTCGTCCCCTTTTTTCTTGAGTTGTTAGAGATTAGTCTATTTTAACTCCTTACCAATTTTCAATATTCCGCTATGAATAATCCTATAGATATGTGGTACGGAAAATGTCATTTTCATGGGAGGTGCCACACCCACTTCTCCCTTCCTCCCCTTTTTTCTTGAGGTGTTAGGGATTGGTTCTTTTAACTTCTTACCAAGTTTCAATATTCTATCCTGAATAATTCAATTATATGCAGCACGAAAATAGAGATTGGGTTTTTTTAACTCCTTATCAAATTTTAATGTTCTACCCTGAATAAGGCAATTATATGCAGTACGAAAAATGTCATTTGTATGGGAGGTGCCACACCCACTTCTCCCTTCGTCCCCTTTTTTCTTGAGTTGTTAGAGATTGGTCTCTTTTAACTCCTTACCAAATTTCAGTGTTCTACCCTGAATAATTCAATTATATGCAGTACGAAAAATGTAATTTGCATGGGAGGTGCCACGCCCACTTCTCTCTTCCTCGAATTTTTTCTTGAGGTGTGCGAGATTGGTCTCTTTTAACTTCTTACCGAATTTCAATTTTCCACTATGAATAATATTATAGATATGCCGGACGAAAAATGTCATTGGTATGGAATATAGCCGGCCTAATTCTGCCTTCCTCCCTTTTTTTCTTGTGGTGTTAGGGGTGTGCATCTTTTAACTCCTTACTAATTTTCAATATTGTAACATGAATAATTCTATAGATATGCAGTACGAAAAATGTCACTTGCATGGGAGGTGCCACGCCCACTTCTCCCTTCCTCACCTTTTTTTCTTGAGGTGTTAGAGATTAGTCTATTTTAACTCACTACCAAATTTCATTATTCTACCGTGAATAATTCAATTATATGCAGTACAAAAAATGTCATTTGTATGGAAAGTTCCACGCCCACTTCTCCCTTCCTCTACTTTTTTCTGGTCGTGTTAGAAGTTGGTCTCTTTTAACTGCTTACCAATATTCAATATTCCACTATGAATAATTCTATAGATATGCAGTACGAAAAATGTCATTTGCATAGGAGGTGGTTTTTTTTAACTCCTTACCAAATTTTAATGTTCTACCCTGAATAAGTCAATTATATGCAGTACGAAAAATGTCATTTGCATGGGAGGTGCCACGCCCACTTCTCCCTTCCTCTACTTTTTTCTGGTCGTGTTAGAAGTTGGTCTCTTTTAACTGCTTACCAATATTCAATATTCCACTATTAATAATTCTATAGATATGCAGTACGAAAAATGTCATTTGCATGGAAGGTTCCACGCCCACTTCTCCCTTCCTCTACTTTTTTCTTGAGGTGTGCCAGATTGGTTATTGTATGGAAGGTGTCAGGCCTACTTCTGCCTTCCTTCCTTTTTTCTTGTGGTATTAGGGGTGTGTATCTTTTAACTCCTTACTAATTTTCAATATTGTACCATGAATAATTCCATTGATATGCAGTACGAAAAATGTCATTGGTATGGAAGGTAACTCCTTACTAATTTTTAATATTGTAACATGAATAATTCCATAGATATGCAGTACGAAAAATGTTATTGGTATGGAAGGTGTCAGGCCTAGTTCTGCCTTCCTTCCTTTTTTCTTGTGGTATTAGGGGTGTGTATCTTTTAACTCCTTACTAATTTTCAATATTGTACCATGAATAATTCCATAGATATGCAGTACGAAAAATGTTATTGGTATGGAAGGTTTCCGGCCTAATTCTGCCTTCATTCCTTTTTTTCTTGTGCTGTTAGGGGTGTGCATCTTTTAAAATATCATTTGCATAGGAGGTGCCAAGCCCACTTCTCCCTTTCTCTACTTTTTTCTGGTGGTGTTAAAAGTTGGTCTCTTTTAAGTCCTTAACAAATTTCAATATTCTACCCTGAATAATTCAACTATATGCAGCACCAAAAATGTCATTTGTATGCCAGGTGCTACGCCTCATTCTCCCTTCCTCTACTTTTTTCTGGTGGTGTTAGAAGTTGGTCTCTTTTAACTCCTTACCAATTTTCAATGTTCTACCCTGAATAATTCAATTATATGCAGCACGAAAAATGTAATTTGCATAGGAGGTGCCACTCCCACTTCTCCCTTCCTCGCCTTTTTTCTTGAGGTGTTAGAGATTAGTCTATTTTAACTCCCTACCAAATTTCATTATTCTACCCTGAATAAATCAATTATATGCAGTACGAAAAATGTCATTTGCATGGGAAGTGCCACGCCCACTTCTCCCTTCCTCCTCTTTTTTCTTGAGGTGTTAGAGATTGGTCCCTTTTAACTCCTTACCAAATTTCATTATTCTACCCTGAATAATTCAATTATATGAAGTACGAAAAATGTCATTTATATGGGAGGTGCCTCGCCCACTTCTCCCTTCCTCCCCTTTTTTCTTGAGGTATTAGAGATTGGTTTGTTTTAACTCCTTATCAAATTCCAATGTTCTACCCTGAATAAGTCAATTATATGCAGTACGGAAAATATCATTTGCATGGCAGGTGCCACGCCTACTTCTCCCTTCCTCCTCTTTTTTCTTGAAGTGTTAGACATTGGCCCCTTTTAACTCCTTAAGAAATTTCATTATTCTACCCTGAATAATTCAATTATATGAAGTACGAAAAATGTCATTTGTATGGGAGGTGCTACGCCCACTTCTCCCTTCCACTACTTTTTTCTGGTGGTGTTAGAAGTTGGTCTCTTTTAACTCCTTACCAATTTTCAATGTGCTACCCTGAATAATTCAATTATATGCAGCACGAAAAATGTCATTTGCATAGGAGGTGCCACTCCCACTTCTCCCTCCCTCGCCTTTTTTCTTGAGGTGTTAGAGATTAGTCTATTTTAACTTCCTAACAAATTTCATTATTCTAGCCTGAATAATTCCATTATATGCAGTACGAAAAATTTCATTTGCATGTGAGGTGCCACGCCCACTTCTCCCTTCCTTCCTTTTTTTCTTGTGGTGTTAGGGGTGTGCATCTTTTAACTCCTTACTAATTTTCAATATTGTAACATGAATAATTCCATTGATATGCAGTACGAAAAATGGCATTTGCATGGGAGGTGCCACGCCCACTTCTCCCTTCCTCCCTTTTTTTCTTGTGGTGTTAGGGGTGTGCATCTTTTAACTCCTTACTAATTTACATGAATAATTCCATTGATATGCAGTACGAAAAATGTAATTTGTGTGGGAGGTGGCACGCACAGTTCTTCACTCCTCCCCTTTTTTCTTGAGGTGTTAGAGATTGGTCCCTTTTAACTCCTTACCAAATTTACATATTCTACCCAGAGTAGCTCAATTATATGCAGTTCGAAAATGTCATTTGCATGGGAGGTGCCACGACCACTTATCCGTTCTTTTCATTTTTTCTTGAGGTGTTAGAGATTGGTCTGTTTTAACTCCTTACCAATTTTCAATATTCCACCCTGAATAATTAAATTATATGCATTTCGAAAATGTCATTTGCATGGGAGGTGCCACGACCACTTCTCCCTTCCTCTACTTTTTTCTGGTGGTGTTAGAAGTTGGTATGTTTTAACTCCTTACCAATTTTCAATATTCCAATATGAATAATTCAATTATATGCAGTACGAAAATGTCATTTGCATGGGAGGTGCCACGCCCACTTCTCCCTTCCTCTACTTTTTTCTGGTGGTGTTAGAGGTTGGTCTCTTTTAACTCCTTACTAATTTTCAATATTCTACCAAGAATAATTCAATAGATATGCAGTACGAAAAATGTAATTTGTATGCTAGGTGCCACGACCACTTCTCCCTTCCTCTACTTTTTTCTGGTGGTGTTAGAAGTTGGTATGTTTTATCTCCTTACCAATTTTCAATATTCCAATATGAATAATTCAATTATATGCAGGACGAAAATGTCATTTGCATGGGAGGTGCCACGCCCACTTCTCCCTTCCTCCCTTTTTTTCTTGTGGTGTGAGGGGTGTGCATCTTTTAACTCCTTACTAATTTTCAATATTGTAACATGAATAATTCCATTGATATGCAGTACGAAAAATGTAATTTGTGTGGGAGGTGCCACGCACAGTTCTTCACTCCTCCCCTTTTTTCTTGAGGTGTGAGAGATTGGTCCCTTTTAACTCCTTACCAAATTTCAATATTCTACCCAGAGTAGCTCAATTATATGCAGTTCGAAAATGTCATTTGCATGGGAGGTGCCACGACCACTTATCCGTTCTTTCCATTTTTTCTTGAGGTGTTAGAGATTGGTCTCTTTTAACTCCTTACAAATTTTCAATATTCTACCCTGAATAATTAAATTATATGCAGTTCGTCCCCCACACATAGGCCCACCGGCGCCAACACCTCACACAGCAGCTCACAGGTGCTTTCTACGTAGCACGTCTCTTTTAGATGTGAGCAATGCTGAGCGACAGCGACAGGGAGGACTTGGGGGTGGACTTGCCTTCATCACTATTGAATCTCTGCAATATCGTCTATTTGAACCTGATGTCGACCCGAGGGACAACACCTTAGAACGTCAATGTATGGTTGTCCGGTCAGGCGATGTCGATTTTGAAATAATTAACATAATGCCACCTGCTGTCCGAGGGATTACCACCCTGACATCAGGGCGTTACTCAGAGGCGATAACCGTGTAATCCTCGGAGACTTCAACGCACACCACGATCTGTGGCAGTCAAGCCTACAGGCCGATGGCAGGGGACAGGAATTGGCTGAACAAATAGACGATTTGACGTGGACGGGGATGCCCCCACCAGAGTCCCGGTAAATTCTTCTAGTTCGACAAACCTTACTATCGTCAGCGCAGGTCTCATAAACTCCGTTTTCTGGCGACCAATGCTAACTCTTGCATCGGATCATTTACCGATTGTCCTCTCAATCGATCGCCCCAATGACTTTGTCACTTCTGAAAATCGTACTTTCACTAATTTCAACAAAGCTAATTGGGCTGGTTTTCTTAACTTCACTGAGAGCGCCTTCGCTGCTCTCCCATCCCGTCTGACCTACGAGAAGGGAAAAGCGCTTCGCATGGTCATAGCTTCAGCCTCTATTCAGTACATTCCGTCAGGTAGAACTAAAGAGGTACATCCGTATTTCCCCGCAGAGGCAGCGGCCTTGCAAATGAACGCGACCATGGGCGACGCTTGGACCCTAAGGCTCCCCAAATTTAAGATCTCAATGCGAAAATCAGACGGCCGGTTGATCAACACACTGTTAAATCCTTGTCAAATCCGACTAAACCTAACGACAAAATATCCACCACCTTTGGTGATAAGGTACAATCGAAACCGAAGTGATGGGAAAAAATAGCCAAGCGCCCATTGCCATTACCACCACGGAGGTTCGGGAGGACATACGGAGGCCCAAAAGCTCCAAATCGATCGGCTCGGACGGTATATCCATGCTGGTGATAAAACATCTCGGAGAAGAGGGAGTAAGGTACCTAACAACTGTCCTCAATCTGTCTATGACCATTTTGTAATTCCGGAAAAATGGAAACAGGCAAAGTTGGTGCCACTACTAAAGCCCGGCAAGCTGGCCAACGAGGGGGAGTCTTATCGACCGATATCACTCCTCTCGCCAGTAGTGAAGACCTTGGAGACGGTCTTGCTCCCTTACTACACCGCTAACTTGCGACTAGCCGAACATCAGCACGGAATCCTTAAAATGCATAGCACTACCACTACGCTAAACGCCCTCACCACTCAGATAGGTGTCGGTCTCAACCAACATCGTCCAAATGACAGAACCGTGCTAGTTGCGCTTGACGTTTCGAAAGCCTTTGACATGGTCAATCGTATGCAACTCATTAACGACCTAGAGGATTCAGCTCTTCCCCCCTGTTTAAATCTTTGGTCCGCCAACTATCTGAGTGGCCGGCGGTCATGGGTTGAATTTAGAGGCGAAAGATCAAAACCACGTATACAGAAACAAGAGGTGCCACAGGGTGGTGTCCTATCCCCGCTTTTGTTTAATCACTAGATAGCGAGGCTGCCTTCCCCACCAGAGGGTGTCTCGATCGTCTCCTACGCCGATGACTGCACGATCCTGCTCCTAGCCCGGTTTTTTGCTGGACGAAATCTGACATTGTCACCGACCAAGTCCTCGGCCACTTTGTTTACGACGCAGATAGCGCAGGTGAATATGGAGTTAGACGTCTACGTCGATGGCATTAAGCTTCCGACTGTCACACACCCCAAAATCTTAGGGGTCACCTTGACACCAAAGAACAAAGCCGCAACAAAATCCTCAAGTCACTAGCTGGCAGCACTTGGGGTAAAGATAAAGAAACGTTACTGGCAACGTACAAGGCAATCGGCCAGCGGGTTTTGAGCTACGCGAAGCCTATATTGCAGCCGGGGCTAGCAGATACACACTGGAGGAGGTTGCAGACCTGCCAAAATACATCACTCAGAACTGCCGCGGGGTGCCTCCTTATATATCCTGAGCATTATCTTCACAGTGAGGCTAAAATGCTCGGAGTAAAAGAGCAGGCAATCCCTGTTCAACTGCTAAAAACCGCAGCATATGAACAGGAACCTGATCAACGAAAATCCGCCTCCCAGGAGAATAAGGGGTCATCTCCGTAAGCACTATGACGAGGTCCGGCACCACATTTTCTCGCCGTTTGATCCCAAGGTGCAGCAGCGGGCCCTCAATCTTATCCACACGGAGTCGGTAAACTCTCTTGTCAGTTCTCTTCCGGTGAATGCAGTCCTACTGGCACATGCTCCACTTGTTGCCGATGAGGAACGCGAACTTCCTAAGGAGACAAGAGTCATGCTGACCCAACTTCGTTCTGGATACTGTAACAGACTAAACTCTTACCTATCCAGACTGAACCCTGACATGGCAAATGTCTGCCCTGCATGCGGTGTGTCTCACTAACCATCTGTTCATCTGCTCAACCGAGCCTACTCTTCTTACAGCAATTTCACTCTATACCACCCCTGTTGATGCAGCGAGGTTTCTGGGACTTCCGTTAGAAGAGACTGATGACAATGTTGGATAGGCAATAAGTGATCCTTTAGGTGGATTAACCATTAACACAACAACAGGGGTAAATTAATTTAAAAACAAGTAAGAAAGTCTAAGTTCGGGTGGAACCAAACATTAAATACCTAGTAGTGATCTATTATGGCACACAATTTACGCAGGTCTATTTAATACTTTTCAGTTCGTATTACAAAACCAGCTGATTCTTTTCAATAAAAACACTTCTGTTATGAGTTTTGAGGGGTAAATTAATTTTAAAAAAATATAACTGTATTTTTGGTGTGCCGTTTGGAATTGTTTCCTACATATTGGCGGGACCTACAGATTTTTGCCGACTTCGAACGGCATCTACAAAGAAGATGCGTTTTTTCTGAGAAGCCTTCCATAGCTGGAAGACACTCGGAGAGTTTGCCAAACCACTGCCGAGGGGCGACCTAATTTGAAAAACTTTTTCAAACCACTTTTGATGTTACCTGTCCCAGGACTCGAATCTTGGACCTTCGGTCCGGTAGGCCGGCAACACTACCGCCACACCACGGCTGCCGCCATTAATTTATTTGTATATAAATACCATCCTTACCAACAACTGCTAACCAGAATTGTCTAATGCAGTGAGGTATTAACTACTTGCCCGGATATTTTGCTTGTGTGTTATCCGATTTTCCTGAATTTTGGCAGGAGTATACTACATGCTATTGACAAGCAGCTGACTAATAATGATTGAAATAAGGGGAAAGTGAAAAGGAAGAAGACGGAAAGTAGGATCAGATAATTTGAGAATTAGAGGAGGTGTTAGACGAAAATGAAAAGGGTAATATAAACTTACTTGTCTTGGGGTGGGGGAAAAGCAAAAGTAGAAAGAAAAATTAAGATAAAGGAAAAAATTACAAGGAAGTACCAAGTGGGGAGGGAAGAGAGTGAAATTTCTTAAATGTAGGCAACTCAAATTTTAAGCAGGACAACATCTGCTAGTAGGTCTGTGGAAAGGAGTAAGACTTACTGTGACAGGCCATTCTAATAATATAATAATAAATAAAATAACGCATATAGCCAGAATCACACTCATCCAAGGGGTCGCTAGGGTGTACCATGCAACGGCATCAATTTCAAGTTAAGCCAGCATTTGGCATGACTGCGCATAAGGATCAGGTACAAACCTTTGAGTAGGTCGGAGTGGAGCTAAATTCATCCATGTTCATGTATGGAAGGTTATATGTGGAGTTTCAGGTTCAGGAGTTAAAGTAATGCCTCCGAAAGAAAATCAGAAATAAACTCGGAACATGGTATTGAATAAAGTGTCGGCTTAGATTTCATATGTATTAAATATAAAAATTTACGGATAATTCTACATTGAAAAAGAGAGCAGAAATCAAAGTTTTTGGTTGGTATATCGGGCACTAATCGACAAATATACCCATGTGACCCTATTCTTTCTCGATTATTTTATTACAACCGACAGCCTGTAACCATGTATTGTAGCAAGAAGTCTTATAAAGACTTGCCGAAAATATGGAATTAAGTGTATACAAATTTTGTTACCAATTAAAAAAATATTTAACATATTTCTATTATCCCGTAAGCTCTTTTTGTGGTTGGTGTTCGATATATTTGTGAAATCTAATTTTGACTGCCGGGAAGTAAAATTATACATACAAACGCCAGAATATCTTCACTGAAGAGTATCTAAAGCAAACTTAATTCTATGTATGCCGAGCAAAGGTCGGTCGGCCAGGTACTTCTTTAAAACATTTGCTATATCTTCAAAAGTAACTTTAATTTTGTTAGAAATTGTGATCAAAAAACAGAAAATAAAACAGAAAAATGGTAAATTACTTATTTGATACCTAATATTGGCAAATAGTAACTGATTTCTTATATGTTTTATAGATTATGTCCATGTGTTTGGGGGATCAGCCTGAAATATATCGCGCCATATACCAAACTTAACCAAAACTTTAAAGGAGCTCCGCCTTCCAAGATCCTAAAAATTAATTTTTGCATTTCTTCTTGAAAATGTTGGAGTTGAGTTACAGGGGTGAAAGTCCTTCTAACGACTTGAATTTGGGCTGTGACAGTTCTTTGTTCTAGTCCAATGACCGCCACAACTAATCTCAATAGGTTAATTCTATTCACCCTGAGTATATTCAAAGATCGTGTATACTGCTTGACACTCAGCAGGACTGGACACGCTTCCAGCGATTATTGGACTCGTAAATCCCAGGGGGGCAAAGGCTTCCTTCACCTCTGAGACATCAAAGGCCGATCAACGCCGACGATCTTTCCTATATGGAAAGGAATGAATTTAGTTTTCAATCACCTTCTCAGTGGAGTTTTTTAGAAATTCTCAAGGATGGGAGAAAAATCGGAAAATAATGTTGGAACCATTCAAGGTTGGAGAAATATTTTTTGTTTTTTTTGTTGAGTGTTACTCTTGCTGCTCAATTTTCAAATACATCTGACATTTCGAGCATTGACGTTTACTGATTTTTTTTAGCATTTTCTACCGCCTCATTCGCGGTGATGTTAATTTTTAGTTCTGCAACGCTTCTTAACACTATTGGTTGAGTAAGTTATAGTTTAAGCAATTTCAACTTAAACCACATATGTCAAATTGGTAGCTTTTTTTTTGTTGTTGGTTCCCATGTAATTTCTTTGCCTACCCAACGACCTTCCTGGTTGCTTACAATAGATTACAACTACTGTATTCGTATTCTTTAGAAGATAAAAATATCAAAGAAAATAATTATATATATATCTTATATATCTTCCTATATTTAGTGGGTTGGAGCAAGGCCCATCGGACCTAAATAGAAGTCATTATAAATGCAGTTTGTCTATAAAAATACTCACAACTTCTTTACTTGCATCTGTGTATGCTGTATGGACAATAAACATCCTGCCTTCAAAGTTTAACTTTCGTATGTCAATCCAACGAAAGTATTGTGAGCGCTTGTCAGATATAAATGCGCTTATGCCAGAAAAATTTGTTCCAATATATATTTGACGGTTCTGCTGATCTTTAACATAGTGTGGTTCAATACCGTATGTTTCAAGATTACGTGCTCTTCTTAAAAACTCATCTATTGTAGCAATTGGATCTTGTCCGGGATTTCGTCGCATATGTTTATTTACTATCTTTTTTTCCATTACATCTGTTTGCTTTATTGACAACTGAATGTTAAAAACGTAATCATCAATGTTAACATTTGGATTGTAGTCTCCCAATTCGTCTGCAAATGTATTTAGTAAAGCATTTAGTTCACAGACTCTTAACATAATATACCTTGTACTATAAGAGCTCCCAGGCTTATGATCTCGTCGTTTGAACAATAAAGACGTCCATGGATGAGATCACGTTTCAGTTGCTTATACAACAAAGCCCTAACGGTAGTGCTCAAATGAAAAGGATTCTCTGGGTAAAATTTTATTCGAAATGAAAATATTAATGGGTAAACATCTGCAATAAAATTTATTTTATGTATGTAGATTATTACTTTATTTATTTGTCAACCTTTGCATTGCTTTATTATAAGTTTCTCTAAATCCAACCATTGCTGCAAATTAGAGATGGATTCATACAATTGATAGAAAAAGCTTAAAAATTTGCAGATATTCTTACCCTTTGTTTGCCTGCATCCACGTATCGCAGACCAAAATAGTCCCTCTCTTTTATTTCTAACTGGTGACACAGTTGATCTAAAAGATAATTTCCTTTGTGAATTTCCTAGGAATAATAAGTTATATGAGATACATGGATGTACATTGAGTTGTATATTAGTTTTTAGAATAACATACATCTATATACAAGTATATAAAAGAAAGTGACGTTAGTTCCAACGCTCATAACTCAAGAACGCCTGCACCGATTTGGATGGTTGACACTAATTTAAATTGTTCTCTGTCCAGAATAGGAGAGTACCCAATAAAATTTCCGAAAAATTCCTGGAAAAAAATTGTATTTTCCCATACATTTTGTACGGTGCGAATTTATATCTGAGCAGGACAAAGTCTGCCTCTAGTATAAGATAAAGTAAGCAGCAAAAACTGGTTTTGTAAATTATTTTTATATCTTTCTTTTTTGTCTTGGTCAATTGAGGGCTCGCGATATTAATTTTTCTTTCATATCTATAATAGACTAACATCCTGATTATATGTTCCTGACAATTTGTCAATACTGCCACAAAAAATCCAAAAAAAGTTATTTGTATCAATCCTACAAACCAGAAACCGGTTAGAAAGTAGCTAAATACAAGGTGGCCCAAAAGTAATCCTCCTATCAGAAAATGCTATAAATTTTGCGATTGGCCCCTAAAGTCAGTTCTGTTTTGACATTTGTGTAGTAAACACATGCGAAATACACGTTAATAAACAATGATACGCTACACTGCTCCAGAACGCGGAATATTGCTGACTATTTATTTGACCAATAATCGGTCGGGGCCAAACGGTTACTGTGAATGATGAGCGCTACAGAGCAATGATCAACGAGTTCTCTTTGCCGCAACTTGATGAATTCTGATTGGAAAACATGTGGTTCCAACAAGACGGTGCAACAGCACACACTGCACGTGCCACAACCGATATGCTGAACATCGGAAGCTTACTTTTGCGCCACCTTGTACATGGTTTCATTAATTTCTATAACGCTGTAAGAAGTCGCTAATTTCGTTCAGGTCGTGTGAAGATTTTAGTTACATGTGTTTTCCAAATTTTCAGCCTTCAAAAACTCCCCTTAAAAAACTTGATATTGTTTTGGCTATCATGTAGCTGTAAATATGATTTGAAATGGTTTATGTTTTGGATAAACTGTATTGAAAAATTTCGCTCAGTTGGTTATTGTTTTAGCTAACATGCGGTGAAATGAATTATGTAATGAAATGCCAGTTATATTGGTTATTGTCAAATAGATGACAGCTACCAATTTTTATACCTAGTAGAGCTACGCACACAAGGTATATTAACTTTTAGTCGCCTAGCGGTGGTATGTAATGGCATAAACCGATCGAGATAGATATAGACTTATGTATATCAGAATGTTCAGTAGGAAAAAAAAGAAATTGATTAAGCCATGTCCTCCCGTCCGTCCGTCCGTCCGTCTGTTAACACGATAACTTGAGTAAATTTTGGGATATCTTAATGAAATTTGGTATGCGGTTTCCTTGGCACTCATCTCCGAGCGCTATTTAAAATGGCCGAAATTGGATGATAGCCACGCCCAGTTTTTATACAAGGTGGCGCAAAAGTAATCCTCCTATCAGAAAATGCTATAAATTTTGCGATTGGCCCCTAAAGTCAGTTCTGTTTTGACATTTGTGTAGTAAACACATGCGAAATACACGTTAATAAACAACGTTACGCTACATTGCTCCAGAACGCGGAATATTGCTGACTATTTATTTGACCAATAATCGGTCGGGGCCAAACGGTTACTGTGAATGGTGAGCGCTACAGAGCAATGATCAACGAGTTCTTTTTGCCGCAACTTGATGAATTGGGATTGGAAAACATGTGGTTCCAACAAGACGGTGCAACAGCACACACTGCACGTGCCACAACTGATATGCTGAACATCGGAAGCTTACTTTTGCGCCACCTTGTATATACAATATTTTCGAAAATACAAAAAAAAATGGATTATTCAGTACAAAATGCACCCATAAGGATAAAATTTGGTGTGTAAATTAACGTTAAGGCAGAAAATAAATGTTTGAAGAAATTTTTGAAAATGGGCTTAGCACCCACTTTTGATTAAGTCAAATTTAGAATACTATTAATCATAAATCAAAAACCGTTCAAGATATCGAAACGAAATTTAGCCCCCATAGTTATTTTCCAGAAAAAATTTGTTAATCGGCCCAAAATCGGTTAAGGTCCACACCCCCTTTTATACAAAAGATTTTCAAAATAATCATAGATATATTTAATAGGCAATAACTTTGTGTACAAAAGCTTTATATCATTTCTATTACACTTTCAAAGTGTCCGTGAACGAAAAAAGTCGAAAAATAAAAATTTTTGAAAATGGGCGTTGCCCCGCCAAAAATTGATTTATCGAAACGATATTTGGCGAAAATTTTGAACAAAAGAAAGTAAATGTTTGTTGTAAAAATGAGCGAAATCGGTCAACGGTCACGCCCCGTTTTTAACATAGTTCTGAAAAATTTGTTTGTAAAATGTAAAACGCTGTATTTTTATAACCGTGCAAGGTGTATCAATAAGATCTTGCACATATAGTAGTCTTTTTAAACAAAACTCGACCGCAAAAAACTTTTGTCGATTTTGGGGAAATAGGCGTGGCGCCGCCCACTATTCAGCATAAAAATTCTACTATTTTCAAAGGCGATTTCTTGTAGTTTCAACTAGATATTTCAATCAAAATTGGTCAGCTGCTTCTAAATAATATGTTGTATACCCCTGCAAATCGGATACCATACAAGCAAAATACTCGGGCAAGTGGCTAATATCTCACTGCAATAGGTAAGTTATATATCTTTTTTGATTTTTATACCTTTCGTGAACATGAAATTTTTGTAAGTATGGGAAGAAGAAGAAATGAGCTCACCAATAAGTATACTGAAATGATAAGGACGATGAGCTGAGTCGATTTAACCGTGTCCGTCTCTCAGTCCGTCTGTCCGTCTGTCTGTCTATCTGTCTACTTGAAGGCAATTTTTCGAAACTTGAAATGTGCATGTATTGCTATTTTTAAAAAATTTGGTTAGCAGTTGTTGGTAAGAAAGGTATTTATACACAAATAAATTAATGGCGGCCGCCGTGGTGTGGCGGTAGTGTTGCCGGCCTACCACACCGAAGGCACAGGTAGCATCAAAAGTGGTTTGAAAAAGTTTTTGAAACGGGGTCGCCCCTCGGCAGTGGTTTGGCAAACTCTCCTAGTGTCCTTCTGTATTACAGAACAGATATACAGTGGGAACATTTCAAATTTAGAATTAATGAACTTTACTTATGTCAAATGTGTTTTTCATGGGGAGACAAAAAATGTA
The DNA here is from genome assembly GCA_949987695.1 of Merzomyia westermanni. Classification (NCBI taxonomy): domain Eukaryota; kingdom Metazoa; phylum Arthropoda; class Insecta; order Diptera; family Tephritidae; genus Merzomyia; species Merzomyia westermanni. The sequence continues at coordinate 102,740,551 of OX465289.1, forward strand.
AATATATGGAAAATGTATGGGTGTGTGTAAAGAGTTATATGTTTATACTTGAACACTCGACGAAAATAAGTACGTGAAAAAAAAAATTACGAAGTTGATATTATTTTATAACCAATGAGTAATAAATAACAAATTTAATTAATTTCAGCTAAGTAAAGCAATATACATGAATTTATTATTTAATTTTTGTAAGCATTTATGTGAAAACTATAAGCTATATAGCTGCTTACCATGTTTAAATAATAAATACTTTGCCAAACCGCTTAGTATATTTGTTCGTCTTTCATTATTCAATCCCTTAAACTGTTTTATAACAACCAAGCAACTTTTGTAAAAAGGGGAGAATGCCCCTTGACTCCTTTTGTTTCGAAACGCTACTCCAATTGTTTAATTGTGTGTTCACATAAATTCACATATCCTAACACAAAAAATACCGCGCATGCGCAGAAATTACATTTGCACTTATAAAACTGCGTTGTCAAAGTATACGTCTTCTAGTAGCGCAACTGTCAGCTGATCGGAACAAACACACAAACGGCAGAGAGTGTGTTGTATCTAAAAATAAATTAAACGATTTTAAATGATGCAATGTTGATTGTGCAATTCAATGTTTCATCTGCCATACCAGTTGTAAGTGTTGTAAAAGTCATAAACAGTTTAGTGTTAGAAAGTTTCTATAGTGATAAACTACAAATATATGGAGTAGGACGGGTCGAAAAACAACTTTTTTTTTCGGAACGCTTTAGTAGTTTAAAAATTTGGAGTCCCACAAGTTATGCCGAAAAAAGTGAAAAAAAAAATATTTTTTTTAAATTTAAATTCAGGAAAATCTGAGAATTGATAAAAATCTTCTTTTTTTTAAATTTGACGTGATACAGACATTTCTACGAATCTGCCCGCAAAAATTCAGCTCGATTGGATCACGGAAAAAGGGTTAAAAATCGATGCAAATTCTTTCACACAGGCGGACAGACGGACACTACGGCCTTTATACTTTATACATAAAAAAAAGATTCTGACGTGTACATGAAAATCACCGATACACGTGTATTTTTATTTTTTCTCCCCTTTCCGAAATATTATATTTGGTTCATGGGACAGAATGTGTGTAACGCGGTGTAATGTTTGACGGAATTCAAACACATTGCGCAGATAGGAACTAGCAATATAGAAGTTCTACATATATGCTTTCTGCCATGGAAGGCTTCTCAGCAAAAATGCATCTCCTTTGTAGATGCCGTTCGAAGTCGGCACTTGCTTGTATTTTTGGGAAATGTGGTTAGTAGGGAATTCTGCCACAAGAGCTTTATTATTTGTTTTTGAAGTAACATTAGAAAGACATGATACAAATATCTTTTCTTCACTATTTATCGATACTGACTATTTGTCGAGAACACACCAGGGGCCTATAACACACACAAGCACTACAATTCCAACAATTGTGAAAATAAATTGTACAATTGTAGATGTTCTGTAACACAAAGTGACTTGTAATTATTGGTGCAATGCTTGTTATATGGCGGCCGCCGTGGTGTGAAGGTAGTGTTGCCGGCCTACCACACCGAAGGTCCATGGTTCGAGCCCTGGTACAGGTGACATCAAAAGTGATTTGAAAAAAGTTTTTCAAAACGGGGTCGCCCCTCGGCAGTGGTTTGGCAAACTCCCCGAGTGCATTTCTGCCATGACAGGCTTCTCAGCAAAAATTCGTCTCCTTTGTAGATGCCGTTCGGAGTCGGCAAAAAACTGTAGGTCCCACCAATTTGTAGGAAAAATTCAAATCGACACACCACAAATTGGAAGAGAAGCTTGGCGCAAAAATCTCTTAGGAGGTTTATGATGATATACCTGTTGTATATCGCGCCATAGAGAGAGAGAGCTTGTTATATTTTGAATTTTTTTACAATTTTAGTTTCCTTCCGCATCACAACGCGCACTCGTGTACAGTTAAGTTACGAAATTGTGAACGATTGTAAAAAAATAACTACCTATTTTCAAAGCTGGGTAGATTCAGTAGTGTGAAATCTTTTAAAGAGAAAGTGTCATTTTATTAACGATATGTGGTCATGTGATTCTGAAAGTGACGGCGAAATTTTTCCTAAAGAGAGAATTACTTTAACACATTTGTAGAAAAGTTCAGATTTACGCCCTAATTCTAGTGTGGTAACAACAATCGCTTTACCGACAAATAAATAATTTGGAAAATTTTACACTCTTTTGGTATTCTGGCGGCTAAAGTTGAAGTTCCATTTCGTAACCACCAAAATAGATGGTAACGTCGCGTAACCGCAAAAAATTTCACGTGTTTTGTAAATATTTTTGTAGTCAGAAAATACCGCAAATTTTGTACACATACTAGTTCACAAGAATTAGTAAACAATATAAGCAATCGCGGTTACATGAAATGCATTGCCAACGGTTACGATTTTCAGTCTGATAATCTTCCAGGTACAAAATTACCGGTTACACACAGAATTTACAGTGTGAAACTCTTCTTCAAGAAATAGGCCAAACAATCGCTAATTGCGACAAATAGGTGGTATAGCTTGTCACCATCACATAAACTTATAATTTTCATGCATTGGTTCGGACACGGGGGACAATACCATGGTGTATCTGACATGCACGGTCAACACATTGAATGTGGTACACAAGTTCTAGAGGGATTCCCTGAAGTTTGTAGAGCAATAGATGGAATACTGATAAACATCGATGCCCCGACGATTAGCGAGCCCGCTTACGTCGATCGCCATGGAAAGCATTCACTTAAGTGCATGGCTGTGTGTGGACCTAATTTAAAGATCTTTTATGTATGTGCAAATTGGCCTGGAAGTGTGCACGATGCGCGAGTACTTCGTAATAGTTATCTACAAGGTGGAAATTGGTTGGAGACCTCATGAAAACGCTGTGATTCTTGGAGATTTAGTGTATTCTTTACGTGAGTGGTTAATTCCACCAACCTATGACGATCCCACGAACCAGACAACATTCAGCAAAGCTCATAAAAGGGCTCGGCGGACTAAAGGAAAAATGTCCATGCCTGAATCATCTACCGGTTAATCCAGTCTTCGCAGCAAATATATTTAAGTGTTGCGCAGCATTATTCAATATTACAAAAAACGATGAAGACGATATGGTGGAATTGAATGATGATCCGGATGAGAGAGCGATTGCTGCTCGCGCTAGATCTCAACAGTTGATTGATTAGTTTAGAACATTTTGATTTAAACAATTTTTTTTTATTTATATGAAAATAAAATTAAAAAATGTATAGTTTACAAATTTATATATGTAGTTGGCTGTTGTTGATCCTTTCCATAGTAAGATATATCTTCAGCAGCTCAGCATTTGGTGAATTCAGATCTTGGAATCTGTAGTGCAACTTCCAGCTTTAAAATGTCTAACTACAGGGTGGCTGATGAATTTTGCTACATTAAGAAACTCAAATAATTTTTTTTTCAGTGTATGGAATTCATTTTTCTTTTATTCATGTTAAAGCTCATTAAATTTTATTAAATATAGCTTAATTAGTTTTAAAAATGATGGAATTTAAATTCCCCCCCTGCTCGTCGATGCATGTGCGGCATCTTACCAAAAAGTTGTTCATTACTGCTTGGAGAGTTGAGACAGGAATAGCCGCAATTGTTTCTCGAATGGATTGCCTTAGTTCATTTAAATTTGTTGGTTTTGCTTTGAAGACTTCCTGTTTGCAATAACCCCACAAGAAAAAGTCAGGTGCAGTAAGGTCAGGCGACCTGGGTGGCCAACGGAATGTGGAGTTTCTGGATATCAGCTTATTGGGAAATTTTCGTCGCAATTCTGTCATAACAGGTTGGGCTATATGAGGAGCTGCACCATCTTGCTGAAACCACACAGAGTTGAAAGAAATTCTCATTCGGCGTAATTCTGGATAGAAAAACTCTCTCAACATGCTCAAGTAACGGTCTCCACTAACCGTAACGGTGTGACCGTTTTCTTCGAAGAAGTAGGGCCCGACAATGCAGCGTGATGAAACTGCACACCACACTGTGACACGAAGTGGATGCAATTCCGTCTCATGGAGTATCTGTGGGTTGGAAGCACTCCATATTCGACAATTTTGTTTGTTTATGTTGCCGTTTAAATCGAAATGGGCCTCGTCAGACATGAAAAGACAGTTCAACATGTTTCCATCCTCTTCCACCATTTGAAGCATCTTCTGGCAAAATTCCAAGCGAATCGGCAAGTCTGCAGCGTTCAGTTTGTTGGCCATTTGAATTTTATATGGGAATAAGTCCAAATCTTTGTGCATAATTGACTGTAATGACTGTCTGCTCACACCCATTTGAGCAGATAAGCTTCTTGTCGAAACACGTTAATTGTTTTGTATGGCAGCAGCTACAGCAGCGATTGTTTCCTCCGTTCGAACTGAAGGGTTTCGATGGTAAGGTCTTCTGTTGACTGTCCCATGCTCGGCAAAATTGTTTACAAGTCTTATTATGGTCCATCTGCTCGGAGGATTGCCGCCAAACGTGCGCCTATACTCTCTTTGAACCGAAACTACGGACTCCAGTGCGTGATAGCGGCGGACAATCCAAATTCTTGTTTCAGGGTCCCAGTTATCCATTTTTGTTAAACGTAAAAGTCAATCTGCAAAATAAAAAAAAAATTAACCAGATTCATTAAATAGAAAAAAAGTTATTTAATTTTTTTTTGGTAGCGGCTTTCATCAGCATGTATGTCTTGTAGTTTTGGATTTTGAGGTATTCAATTCGCAAATCAAGTTTTTCTCGGTTCTTCTCGCCAGCAATCCCTTGTAGCATGGCTGCTCCATTCCGTCGTGTTATGGGCCGGAATCGAAACCCACCCCGGACTAAGAGATTGGATCTACTGATGTATGTCAAACGTTCGCGTTTTGTTTAATGCGTCACATATATGAGCTGCATTCACAAAACCGTATGCTCAGGGCTTAACCCTGCCATTCACAGACCCCGTACTCTTCTTCAGTACTTTTGAGGCACCTTGGCGTCCCACGGTAAGCGTCGCTCAAGCATACCCCACCGCCCCTTTCATCCTCAGATAGTCCCAATAGTAACCCAGTCTTCCCCAACAGTCACTCCTGTCCGGAATAGGTCAGACATGAGCATTTCCAAGGGGACTGTTGTTGTTGTATTAGCGACTACTTAACCTGCCTAAAGTATCACCCCTCATCCAACACTGTCATCAGGCTCTTTTAACGGAAGTCCCAGAAACCTCGCGGATTCAACAGGGATGGACGAGAGTGAAATTGCTGTTAGAAGAGTAGGCTCGGTTGGGCAGATGAACAGATCGTTAGTATCGTGGGGAGAAACGCAGCACGCCGGGCAGACATTTGGCATGTCAGGGTTCAGTCTGGATAGGTAAGAGTTTAGTCTGTTACAATATCCAGAACGAAGTTGAGCCAGCGTGACTCTTGTCTCCCTAGGCAAGTCGCGGTCCTCGTCGGCAACAGGTCGAGCTTGTGCCTGTAGGACTGCATTCACTGGACGAGACCTGACAAAGGAGTTTACCGACTCCGTGTGGATCAGGCTGAGGGCCTGCCGGTGCACCATTGGATCAAACGGCTAGAAAATGTGATGCCGGATCTCGTCATAGTGCTTACGGAGGTGACTCCTTATTCTCCTGGGAGGCGGATTTTCGTTGAGCAGGCTCTTGTTCGGGTGCTGAGGTTACCGCAGTTGAACAGGAATTGCCTGGTCAACATCTCACAATGCTCTTTGACATCGAGCATTTTTGCCTCATTATGAAGATGGTGCACAGGGACATAAGGACGCACCCCGTGGCAGTTACGAGTGCGGTGTTTTGGCAGGCCTGCAACCTTCTCCAGTGTGTATCTGCTAACCCCGGCGACCATATAGGCGTCACGTAGCTTTGATCCGGCTGTCCCATTGCCTTTTACGTTGCCAGTAACGTTTCTTTATCTTTCCCCAAGTGCTGCCAGCTATGGACTTAGGGATTTTGTTACGGCTTTGTACTTTGGTGGCAATCGCGGCTACATGAGCACCGTATTTGAACATGTTATGAAACATGACCCCTAAGATTTTGAGGTGTTTGACAGTCGGAAGCTTAATGACGTCGACTTCTAATTCCATGTTCGCCTGCGCTGTTCACATCGTAAGTAAGGTGGCCGAGGATTTGGTCGGTGTCAATGTCAGATTTCGTGCAGCAATAAAACTGGATAGGGATGGGAGGTATGAGTTAGTTTTAGAGCAGAGCTCGTCTACGGAGGGGCCAGTCGCCAGGATCGTGCATTCATCGGCGTAGGAGACGATCGAGACACCTTATGGTGGGAAAGGGAGCCTCGATATGTAATAATTAAACGAAAGCGGGGATAGGATACCACCCTGGGGCACCCCTTGCTTAATTATACGTGGTTTTGGTCCTTTGTGTCTAAATTCAACCGATCACTGCCGACCAGTCAGATAGTTGGCGGTCCAACGCTTTAGACAGAGGGGATGAGTTGAAACCTCCAGATCGTTAATGAGTTGCCCATGATTGACAGTGTCGAAAGCTTTCGACAGATCAAGCGCGAATAGCACGGTCCTGTCATTTGGACGAGGTTGGTTGAGACCGACACCTATCTGTGTGGTAATGGCGTTTAGCGCGGTGGTAGTGCTATGGATTTTACGGAATCCATGCTGATGTTCGGCTAGTCGCAAGTTAGAGGTATAATAAGGGAGCAAGACCGTCTTCAAGGTCTTCATTACTGGCGAGAGGAGTGATATCGGTCGATAAAACTCCCCTCGTTGGCCGGCTTGCCAGGCTTTAGTAGTGGCACCACCCTTACCTGTTTCCATCTTTCTGGAATAACAAAAGTGGTCATAGACAGATTAAACACAGTTGTTAGGTACCTTATGCCCTTTTCCCCAAAATGTTTTAGCATCAGCATGGATAAACCGTCTGGGCTAATAGATTTAGAGTTTTGGACCCCCGTAGGACCTCCCGAACCTCCGTGGGGGTGACGGCAATGGGCGCTTGGCTGTTTTTACGCTTGTGCGGTTCCTTGATGGCACGTCTGATTTGCTTGTCAACCGGAGGGTGCAGTACAAACTGCCGGCACATAAGTCAGGACCAGCATCTCCACGTGCACTTTTTGTTGGCAAAGATTATATACGCCTGCGGTATCGTAAAGTGCAACAATTGGCTTAGCCTATGTCACGTTCTTATGTGCGTATATAGCGGCCTATTGCAATACACCGCAGCCTTCCGCGCTAGATAATCTGGTCTCACCATCAAATAATCAAGGGTCATTACCTTCTTGACTGCGACACAGAGAACCTCAGCCTACCACCACCCAGGCAGACGCATTCGCCCCTTACGCCTAGTATGATTTCTACCTCGCCTCCGCCGCACTTTAAAATTTTACGCGTAATTGTAAAGGATTAGATGGCAAAATCACGGAGATAATTGTTTTTATGAAGCCAGGCAACATAAACACGGTTATTGATTCATCCTCTGGTCACTTAATGCCCGCTGGAAGAATACGAAAAATTCGTCGATTTTCCCCGCCAAAACAGCGGCTCTGGCAAGAGAACGTGACCAAGTGCGACTCATCAATCCCATAGATCCCCCAATAACAGATTTCAACGCTGAAATCTGAGGGAGAGTCAACGAACACAAACTGACTAAGTGGAAAGAACATCTGGAGACATGCAACCTCTCCGGTGGATGGTGCAAACTATAGAAAACAGCAAAGTCCCAATAAAATCCGGCCAAACACAATGACAAGGTCGCCATTACATTTGAGGACAACGTCAAACCGAACCCAAGCGCTCCGCGAGCTCATTTTTCATTTTTGTTTTGGATCTCCTGGGAAGTTTGTTCCAGCTTTCTGTGGCTTTGCACGTCGTTGGTAGTTGTGATGATATCATTGATTGGCTGCAAAAGCTCGTGAGTTGTTCTGGATATTTCAGAGTTTACCTGATAGTGCTGTTCATCGTTATTCATCAGATCGTTCTGTCTCTAGAACACTTCATCCCAGTACGTGGCATCAGGCGTGCCAGGGATCCACTTCCAAGCGGATCCAATCCAATTTATAGATCGCCTTTGTCTCCTAGTATCTTTTCGTTTTAAATCGTGAAGGTACCTTGCAACTTTTCCCAGGTTTTAGTCTAGTATATCGGATGCGGGGTCACTTATATTGAGATAGATGATTTCGTTTTTGAGGCGGTCAACAATTTTGTCGTAGCTAACCAGATCGATAGTGTGAATCAGTTTAAATTGCCCGTTGATGATCCAACCATATATATCACGGAATGTTGTTATTGGAGAGTCAATCTTGAAGACATCGTTGGTGTGCGCGGTTGCGCAGAGGCAGATGTGGAGTTCAATTTATTTTGAATATACTTAATTCTATGTTTTACCCCACTTTGTAAAAAGTACTTTTATTAGTAGGGTAAGTTAGGGTATTGTGATATGGGTTGGTAAAGTGATATACCTGCGTACTGTCTAAATTATTCATGTCTGAGCAAGAATATCTACTTTACTGCAATGGTAATGGCCAAAAACCGCTACTGCACAGCAACGGCTGGCATTGTTCTTAGGTTGTCAACTTCTTATATTTATTTTCGTTTTTGGTAAATATAGGCACCAATATTTCAAGTGATTACTTAATATTTTTAAATTAATTTTGGTGAAAAATTTGTTCGTTCCTTTAAAGCTCTAGTTTGGGTAAAGTGATATTGTGGAATTAGTTCAATGTGTAAGAGGAGTATGAAAAGTATAAATTTCCTGCAACTAGGATTTGGAACGTTGATGACACGACAAGTAAGCATTCGAAAATGTTAGCTACAACAGAAAACCAAATTTGGTGCATAAGAGCAGCAGAAAAATCAAAACCTTCTTCACTTTTGATGGAACATGCTCTTCCTGGTCCCGAATCAGCTAGTCACATATCTGAATGGATGCAAACTACCATATCTACAATGTGGCTGGATTAATTTATACGGTTTACACATCTTTAATAGGAGAGCTAAGAATGTGGTATAGTATATCACATTGCCCCCTGTTTTGACAAAACGGCTTTCTTGACTTTGTATGGGTTTGAATACATATCTTCCGGAATACTTAAGATAAATCGATCTCGTCTTGGAATGTGCTTCGCAATACTGAAATCTATCGAATTGTATGATTTTTTATTTGTCTACTTAATAAAATATTGAGTAGCAGCCGAGAAAGTTATGCCTATATCACAATACCCAAACTTACTCTAATCATTTTTTTAAGGACTAGATAATGCCAACTTATCATAACTTAAAATTCGATTTCACAATGTAGAAATTCTTTATCATTATTTTTTTCTTAAATATTTTTTTTTCCTTCATTCATTTCATTTTTGTAGACTTAGAATAGCAGTTTGTAGAGCTAAAGTTGTTGTTGACTCTTTTTTATTTAGAAAAATAATAAATACAGCGAGTTCATTTTATCTTTGTTATAAAATTCACAAAAATGTCCAAATAATTTTAATATATTTCAAAACTGAAATTTAACTATTATTATTACAATATCATTTAGCGATCTTTGGAAATTGTCAACTGGTTTATAGCGGCCATCCATCGCTGTCCACATTACAACGCAGTCAACTTTGTATAAATTTCCATCTTCTGGGAACTGTACTTTGTACGGTGAGCTTACCGCTACTCCGTACTCCGTACTGTACCCAACCTCCGATCGCAAAACGAAATGATTGAAAATCCAAAATGCGCAGGTTTTTATACCCTGCAGCAGAGCGAAATTATTTTAAGTCAATCCTGTTCCAAATATGTTATACAATTGAAACACAAGAGAGGAAAAGAGACAAACATAATTCTTTAGTTACTATGGTAATGAATATTTAAAATTAAAGGAACTGCCATACAGAGTTTTGCCTTGTGGGACATTGCCATACCAAGCATTATAATATTTCATGGAATCAATGGTATGCTATAAATATATATCCTACTACGTTACAATCTCCCCCTTTGGCATGACTAACTCGTCCCGAGGTTACGGCAATAGCCCTTCAACTCTTTATTGAGCTTCCTCGTTTTCTCAAAGGCCGGACAGGTTTTGGAGATTGGTCTTGGTTACCTTGATTGAATTTAGTAAGTGAGGAAACATGGCATGTGCCCAATGGTAAGTTCGGATTTTGTTTTAATCCGATTTCATATGATGATGGGCCAATCTTTCGGGTGATGATATAAGGTCCGTCCCTTTTCGGAACAAACTTCGAAGTAATGTTTTTTGATGCTTGCTCAATTCCCATGCAATATGAAACCTTTTGCATTATTTCTGATGCCATTATCTGATTTAAGTCGGCGAGGAATTCCATACGGAGAAATATTTCGTCAATCAACGTTTTCGCACAAAATTCTGTTGTTGCTTCTTTTAGAGAAAAAAAAAGCTCTGTCCATAGTGTTGCTACTTCTTCAGCAACTAGAATCCACTGGAAACCGTCACTGGTTTTTGGTACAGGACCAAATAGGTCAACAACTACAACTTCAAATCTTTGGTTGCTACTGGTGGTTTGAAAAAGACTCATAGGTTTAAGATTCGTTGCTTTATATCGCTGGCACTCTGTTCAAGTTTAACATGCTTTGCAATATCGGTGCGCATGGCTGGCCAAAAATATCGGTGAGCAATGCGATGAATGCTTCTCTCTACCCTACGTTCTTGTTGTGGTATTACCATTTGGGCATCTTCTCTATCATCGCTAGCATAGCAGGAGCAAGTAGCCTCTTCCTGAACAAAATGTTAAATTATCGTCTTGTGATTCTATAATATAATCTTCTTTCGATATTCGCAACTTTGGAACTCTTGCGAGGAAAGTCAATTTGGAAAGCCCTTATGTAGCTTTGTTCAACATGACTTTGGTCGTCATCAGTTATCGGGCGGGATAGCATATCAGCTAGGGAGTTTGTTTTCCAAGGACTGCACTCAACTTTAAAGTCGTACTGCTGGATTAACAACGCCCATTGTGCTAAACGGCCAGAAGGTGACTTTATTGTTAATAGCCATTTTAAGGTCTAATGATCTGTTACCAAAATTATTTCAGATCCTTCAATATAGCCGTGAAACTTGGAGCGTGCCCAGACTATAGCTAGGGCTTCTCGCTCCGTGGTCGAATAATTTCTCTCATCTGATGATAATAATCGGCTTGCATACTCAATCGGATTCTCATTGCTCTCCTCCCCCTGGAGTAAAGCTGCTCCTAGTGCATAAGCGCTAGCATCGGCTTTTATACAAAAAGGCATATTGTCTTCGGCCTGTTTCAATATAGCTTCTGAGGTAAATGCTTGCTTAAGTGATTTAAAGGCATATTTTCACTTCGCTGACCAAGATATTCCACACTCTTTTTCGTAAGCTCAGTTAATTGTTTCGAGATCTCGGCATAACCACTTATAAATCTTCTATACCACGAGCACGTTTGAATAAATGAAATAAGTTCCTTAACATCTCTCGGTTCCTTTCTTTGTCTGATGGCTGTGGTCTTCTTTTCATCAACGCGTATTCCGCCAGCCGTAATAATATGACCTAAATATTTTTCTTTATCGCAATAAAGTTTGTCTCTCTCTATGGCGCGATATACAACAGGTATATCATCATAAACCTCCTAAGAGATTTTTTGCGCCAAGCTTCTCTTCCAATTTGTGGTGTGCCGATTTGAAATTTTCCTACAAATTGGTGGGACCTACAGTTTTTTGCCGACTCCGAACGGCATCTACAAAGGAGACGAATTTTTGCTGAGAAGCCTGTCATGGCAGAAATACACTCGGAGAGTTTGCCAAACCACTGCCGAGGGGCGACCCCGTTTTGAAAAACTTTTTTCAAATCACTTTTGATGTTACCTGTACCAGGGCTCGAACCATGGACCTTCGGTGTGGTAGGCCGGCAACACTACCTTCACACCACGGCGGCCGCAATAAAGTTTACTTTTACTATTATTTTGACGCAGTCTAAATTCTTGCAATTTTGAAAGAACAGTATTGAGATCATTGAGGTATTCTTCAAATAAGGATAAGCATACAATAATATCATCAAGATAAATGACATTCTTTTAAATAAAAATGTTCCGAAAGCAGTAACAAAACAAGTTTTGTAAGAGTCTTTATCATTTAATTTTATTTGATAATAACCACTTTCTAAATCTAAAGAAGACATATATTTTGTGCTTTTTGCTGAATGTAGTATGTCATCCATACGTGGCAACGGATATCTGTCTGGTACAGTTACTAAGTTGAGTTTCATGTAATCAATACAAACTCGAACTCCGCCAGTTTTCTTTGTCACCATGACTACAGGGGATGCCCATGGTGACGACTGCTTTGTATCAACTTCTCTACCACCGTTTTCAACTCGCGCGTCTTTGCAAATGAAAGACGATAAGATGAACTAAAAATCGGTGCATGGTCACCTGTGTCGATTTTGTGCTCTGCGTAAGGGGTTGGTTCAGAAATGTCACCAAATGCTTCTGCATTGGCTTGTAGAACGAAATCGAGCTGCTGCTTTTGCTTTAAACTTAGACTAGGACAATCTGATGGCTTCGCAATTAAAATTCTACGCTGTATAGTTTTAGGAAGTCGTAATTTTCATCTAGTTTTAGTCTTTGTGGCGTCAGCGAATCTTGAGGTAGTGCGTCTCTAAATATCGCTTGAATCGCATGAGGGGAATAATTATTTGCTGGAATATCTGGACCATAGTATTCAAAATCTGGTACACATGACTTTGGTTTAGGATTGGTAACCATTATCTTTCGTTTAGGTGTAACAATACGTGCAACTTTATTTGTTTCGATTAGATTAATCGGCACGTTTTCTCCAAAATCGGTTACAGTCTGCATCAGGCAGTATTATGAACTGGATGTTCAGGCAATTACAATTTTTAATACTGTACTCAAGCATTTCTTTCTTGATACGATTCCGTCTGCCAAAGCGATGTCATACACCACCTTTTTGTACTGTTTTCCCTTGAAGCCCATCACACGTTTAAGGTTCGCACATGCGGCTTGGCCTGAAACACTGAAAAGTTGTACGTTGACCAATGGTATATTTCTGCCAACATCTACGGGGAATACTACATTAAAATTTATTGATTGGACTTTATTTTTGTTGCCTGTACCACAATTTGCACGCGTCACGCTAGGTGCATTACAGACATAGCATGCAAGCTTCGGTTAGACAGCTATTCCTGCTGCGATGGTAGTGCTACTTGCATCAGAACGTCCGCTTCCGGCTTTTTGAAGCAGGCTTTTCGGGTATACCCCTTTTTATGGCAAAAAGTGCATCTTGAAATCTCTATTAAGAGCACAAAATACCAATGATTTACAGAAAATCGCTTTGTGCGGTATTTTTCAATGTTTTAATATCTGCAAAGGTTCAATATTTTACAAAACGTAGAAGTTGCAAACTTAACATTATATCACATATCTTAATCGGTTTACCTTACTCGTGTCTTTCCTGAACCCAAAAGAATCGTATGGTTGTCAAGCGGATGAAGGCCACTTGTAAAACGTGTTTACAGATGGCTAAACCGCGCTTCGTTCGGTTTCAGGGTTGCACCGAAAGGAACAAAAATCAGAACTTCATTAACACTTAAGCTTTAGTAAAGAATTTTGAAATTATCTCATTCTTCCGCAACATTCCGCCCCCCGTGATTCGAAGCTCGAGTGTTAGGATCATCACAAACATCTAGGACTGCCAACTAGAATGCCAGTCGCCGAAAACATTCCTGCCCTGTCTTCACCCTTGAACACTTCTACCACTATACCTCGTTTCCAGTTTCTGAGGCCCTCGTTGTCGTCGCAAAGGACTACCACTAACCGGTTCAACTCTACGAAACCATTTTTTTCTACGGGTCAACGTCGGTAGGTACTCCAAGATCCACCACTTCCAGAATGTCTGTTTTATCTGCTGTACTATTTGCCACTGTTTCTTTAGGCAGCCCCCCTAAGATACAGCGGGTGTATGGATAAAGTTGGGACAACCCAGCAGGAAATCGTTGGGGGTCAGTGTCTCAAAGGTCGTAAGTTGATAAGGTTCACTGCCTCGATCAGCAAACTCTGCAACGTTTCTAATTGTGCGCTTTGTCTTTCAAGGTGAGTGCAAGCACTTTCTTTACCGCTTGTACCATTCGCTCCCAAGCGCCTCCTGCAGAGCGGTGCATGGGCGTGTTAAACACCCACTCGATACCTTTTTTTTGACATTCTTGCTCCATATTTTTTCTATGTTTATCCATTGCTCTTTGCTTGCACCTATAAAGTTTGTGTCCCTATCGCTTCTTTTCGGTACGGGCAATCCACGCCGATTCAAGAAGTTTTTTAAACAGAGCACCACCGCATCTGTCGATAAATCTACAGCCATTTCCAAATGGATTGCTCTTACCGTCAGACAGGTGAATACGGCAACCCATCGTTTTTATCGACGTCGACCTATAATCACCCAAACCGGTTCGAAATAATCTACGCCAGTGTACGTAAACGGGCGAGTATATGGCGTTACACGGTCGATAGGCAACTGCCCCATTAAGGGAGGTTGAGCAACCGGGTTTAAGTTTTTACATGGTGCAGACTATTGATTCTTGGGTTTGATGGCAAAATAGCTCATGGTGGTGCTGGATGGTCAGTCTGGTCAAATCATGTTCCTTTGGAAGGATGATAGGTCTTTTCGTGCATATTGGCACGCATCGATCGTTATCTTAATGTCTGCCCAAACGTATAGTCCCATTCTCATCAAGCATCGGTGTCAGCTTCCACAGACTACTGGACTTATTTATTTGCAAGTTATTTTTTAGGAGCTTGATTTCATTCTTAAACTCAGCTTGTTGAGCAAAGTGGCAGATGAAGCCCTCAATTCCTATCATAAAGGTAATGTTTAACTGCAAAGGTGTGGGTATCTCTTTAGTACAGTATGAGTGAAACCTTTTAATTGCTAGTCTAACCCAACACATTATTTTCAAAAATCGATAATAATTAGAATATCTGTTGAAAGGTATATTGCTTTCGTCGTTTTGTACGGCAAGTTTTCGAGGTTTGTATATCCGTAAGTGTTTGTCGTTTCGCGTAAACGACAGAAAACATGGGCCATTCTTCAGGCGAGCCGTTAAGTACTGGCAAAGTGTCGTATGGAATTTGGCACCGGGTTAGTCGAATAGAACGGTGCGTTTCGGCTTATGAAATTAATCCGGGAGTTTTGACCGTTGCCGACGTCGTTTTGGTCTAGAATCGAAGTACGGTTGCAACCGGCGTGTTCGAACTTTGATATGCGGCGACCGGGGCAATGAGGTTTGTGACTACGTTGGCAGAAGTGACGTGACAATGTGGTATGACAGGGGGTTTTATATTAAATGCAGATGTATAAGTGAGAGTTGAACTTACCGTTGAAGAGGTGCTATTGTTTCTGCGAGTATCGGCAGCAGCTGAAAACGTACTTGCTTGATTAGAGGCAGCGCGCAGAACTACGTTGGCACACGTGACGTGGGTAAAGTTGGAGCCGGCGACAGTGGCATAGATGCTGGTAGTATATACGTCGACATGGTTGACGTTGGCTTGATGAGCGCCAGCAGAGTTGGCGCGCGTTTGTATTTATTTATTTAGCAAGTTGTTTTCTTCGTAGGATGCATTCAAGGATACTTGCAGAGCTTCTAGCTTTTTACGGAGTTGATCCAATTCGGTGTCCGGCTGCACAGCAGTTCTGTCTAGATCTTCTTCGCTGGCGGAATCGCCGCATTCGGACATCTTCTTTCTTAGATTGTATGTGTGACTCTTCATAAATGAAATAAATGCAATTTACTCCACTGCGACGAATTCTTCCACCTTGGTTGGATTTCGCTAGCCATTATAACGTGCTTTACACGTACTCATGGTACCCACACGAATGTTGCTACTGCTTACAGACCATTTTATTAAATCGTCGACTTCTTCGCACCGAAATTTTGCAAAAAAAAAAATAATATCAGCCGCTATGTTGTGAGCCAATTGTATTTATTAAAATAATAAATACAGCGGGTTCGTTTTATCTTTTTTTGTATAATTCACAAAAATGTTCAAATAATTTTAATATATTTCACAACTGAAGTTTAACTATTATAATTACAAAACCGTTTAGCGATCTTTGGAAATTGTCAACTGCTTTATAGCGGCCATCCATCGCTGTCCACACTACAACGCAGTCAACTTTGTATAAATTTCCATCTTCTGGGAATTGTACTTTGTACGGCGAGCTTAGCGCTTACCACATACTCCGTACTGCACCCTGAAGTTGTTATCACCTCCGATCGCAAAACGAAAAGATTGAAAATTCAGAGTGCCCAGGTTTTTTACTCTGCAGCGGAGCGAAATTATTATAAGGCAATCCTGTTCGAAATATGTTATACAATTTAAATACAAAAGAGGAAAAGAGACAAACATAGTTCTTTAGTTACTATGGTAATGAATATTTAAAATAAAAGGAATTGCCATACAAAGTTTTGCCTTGCCATACCAGGCATTATAATATTTCACGGAGTAAATTGGATTTTATAAGTATACATCCTGCTACGTTACATGTTCAATTTATATTTAGTGCACTGCTTTCAAAATGCGAGTGTACCCAATTTCCCATTATTCCTAAATTAAGATTTGATTTTTAAAGCTGAGTTGCTGCTGGCATTTTTCAGGAGTTGGGAGGAATAATACGGAAAAGATTTATCGGACCACTAGTGAACGCGTTTGTGGGTAGTTTTCAGTGTTAGTGATTGGCGGTTTAGAAATTATTATTTCTTTTGTTAGTATTGATTTTAAGAAGTATTCCATTCTCCTGTTTTCTTCTTTTTTTATATAAATTTTTCTACATAAATAATAAATTTTAATTTTACTTTTGCACCTTTTGGGTGTTTGTGTACAACTTAGTTGTAAAATTTTGCATCGAAATATAGGCGTTTTCTCAGCTGACATTGTAAAGCTCGTGTTGGTCAATTTTTACTCACGGCACGAGTGGCTTCACGTCAATTAAAGCAGAGACCTCATGGTGGAGTTGACACACACCGATTGTAAGCATTCGAACCATCGAGTTATTTGGAATTAAACCAACATCTGACTAGATCGGCTGCAAACAGTTTGCCTCCAGACCTCTGGGACACAAGAATCAAAGCATAATACTTGCCTTCTGACCAATGTCTTTTATCTTTACTTGTTTTCACATCCGCTTTATGAAATTTTTTTCCCTGTTTGTGTAAGTATTGTTGCGTTTCTATTTTCAGCAATCGCTTCTTCTTTATAAAGCGGCTCTTTCTTTAATAAAGTTCTTATATCCTCCATGGTTTTTTCTCTGAAATTAAATAATTCCTGTGATGGTTATACTAATCCTGGTACATATTCGTGCCACCTCTAACGAGGACTTGTGCATGGCTAAACGTGCATGCTAGTTGGGACCAGGTCTAAGCTCGCCGGATTGGGTGGTTCTTGCTTGCCACTTGCGCACGCAGATCACCACTACACAAAAAAAAATCATGCACATATTGAAACAATTCAACCTAGTGGAATGCATGAGCAGTGGGATCATATCTCAGGAGCACTCCGTACCGCAGCCGAAGAAGTAATTGGATTCCGGCGAACGCGAAGAAACTACTGGTATGATGATGAAGAGTGCCGCGCTGCAACGAAAAGAAAGGACGAAGCCTACAAGGCAACTCTGAGATCGAATGCAACGAGGAGTGTGTTTGAACACTACCGCGAGTTGAAGAGGGAAGCGAAGCGGCTTTTCCGGGCGAAAAAAAGAGAGGCGGAAAAGCGTGAAATAAAGGAGCTTGAGATGCTGGCCAACGGGAATAATGCCTGAAAATTCTATCAAAAAATTCGGCGAATGACAGAAGGTTTTAAACCCGGGGCAAACTCCTGTAAGAATGAGAACGGCGACCTGGTGGCCGATGTTCAGAGAGCACTCAGAATATGGAGGGATCACTTCTCTGCCCTTTTGAATGGAGAAACTGAGCAAGAAACCAGAGAAGATGCCGAACCCGAGCCCACAATCGAAGATGATGGAATTGACGTTCCACAGCCCGACTATAATGAGGTGCGAAAGGCAATATCCCGATTGATTGGCGCTGATGGTTTGCCTGCTGAGCTATTCAAACACGGAGGCGAGGAGCTGGTAAGGCGCATGCATCCGCTTCTATGCAAAATATGGTTGGATGAATGCATGCCTGAATATTGGAATCTAAGTGTTCTCTGCCCAATCCACAAGAAGGGCGATCCTGCGAACTGCGCCAACTATCGCGGAATCAGCCTTTTGAATATCGCATATAAGGCCCTATCAAGCGTATTGTGCGAAAGACTGAAGCCTGATGTGAACAGACTGATTGGACCTTATCAGTGTGGCTTCAGACCTGGTAAATCTACCATCGACCAGATTTTTACAATACGCCAAATCTTGGAAAAAACCCGTGAAAAAAGAATCGACACACATCATCTCTTTGTTGATTTTAAAGCCGCTTTCGATAGCACGAAAAGGAGCTGCCTATATGCCGCTATGTTTGAATTTGGTTTCCCCGCAAAACTTATACGGCTATGCAAAATGACCTTTAACAACACCGCCAGCTCGGTCAGAACCTCTCGGAGCCGTTCGAAACTAAACGAGGTTTCAGACAGAGTGACCCCCTATCGTGCGATTTCTTTAATTTAATGCTGGAGAAAATAATACAAGCTGCAGAACTTAACCGCGCTGGAACAATATTTTATAAAAGCGTGCAACTGTTGGCATATGATGACGATATTGATATCATTGGCCTTAACAACCGCGCCGTTACTTCTGCTTACTCCAAATTACAAAAAGAAGCGGAGAAAATGGGATTGGTGTTGAACGAGGGCGAAACGAAGTACCTTCTGTCATCATGCAAAGAGTCAGCGCATTCGCGCTTTGGCAACCGAACCACTGTTGGCAGCAATAATTTCGAAATAGTAAAGGACTTCGTTTACCTGGGAACCAGCATTAACACCGAAATAATGTGAGCATGTTATTGCATGTATTTGTCGCCAAATAAAGTTTCTTATTATACCTAGTAGTGCTACGCACACAAGGTATATTAACTTTAGTCGCCTAACGGCAGTACGTAACGGCACTGCACTGAAAAGGCAAAATGCTACCTGTGCACCACGGGAAACCTCGACCATCTTCCCGGGTCTGGAGCATGTAGCACGTTTAGAGAAGCACTTGCTTCGGCGAAAGCCAAACTGTCGCCCCAATGACCAGCGTGATTCAGGGAAATCTGAATCGATGCAGGTTAGCTGATGAACTGCTAGACCAACTGGTGCTTGATCACCAAATCCACTATGCAATCATCAGCGAACCTTACAAGGCCAGAGACAACTGGTACACTGACGAATCTGGTGCTGCTGCTATCTGGATAGTGGACGCCAATACCAATGTTACTAATCGTGCTGCCGGACATGGCTACGTCCGTGTAACTGTAGCGCGAACAACTCTTGTTAGCTGCTACCTGTCCCCAAATGACCCCATTCAGAGGTTCAAAGAAAAGCTGGAGCTTTAGAAGACGACCTACGGGACCAAACGGGCAACCTGGGCATCGCTGGAGACTTCAACGCTAGAGCAATAGAATGGGGCATGCCTCAAACTAATACCAGGGGAAAGCTAACTCTGGAAATGGCAGCCCGACTAGGTGTGGTCGTACTGAATACGGGCACGACCCCGACATACAGGCGCCCGGGCTTTGGGTACTCGATCCCCGACATAACGCTCGTCTCGGAGAGACTCTTTCCAAACGCGGTTTGGTGGAGAGTGATGGAGGACCTTACTGGCAGCGACCACAACTACATCACCTTCCAACTCGACCATCCTGGTCAGAGACCGGCAGCGAACGCGTCATACAAAACCCGTAGATGGGATGCAGCTAAAGTTGACGCCACCAGGTTTACCGGAACAGTGCTGGCGAAAGCCAGACGGATAACCGACGGCACCAATACGCCACATGCGGCGGTTGAAGAAACCATGCAATGCATGCGCCATGCTTGCAACGTCTCTATGCCACGAATAGGAACGTGGCGAGGCAAGAAGCCGGTATATTGGTGGAATAGCGAAATCGCGGAACTCCGGAAAACATGTCACAGAATGCGAAGACTGGCGACGCGCTCACGTGGCAGATCCGAGGCTCTTGAAAGGGCGGAGGCGTACAAGGGGGAGAAAAAGGCTCTCGGCGCCGCCATAAAAGCAAGAAAACTAAGATGCTGGAAAGAGCTCTGTAAGGAAGTGGATCAAGACCCCTGGGGACAAGGGTACAAAATAGTTATGAAGAAACTTTGACCACCAAATCAGACGATGGCCGAAGATGACATGAAGAACATCGTGGAAGCGCTATTCCTCACGCAACCTACTAGAGAAGAGGAACATGCAGCACGAGATGACCGCAACGTGGTACCTTTCAATGAAGAAGAGCCAGAAAGAGCCCTGCGTAGCATGAGGGCTGGTAAAGCCCCAGGACCCGATGGTATACCTGCGGAGGCAATCAGGTTAACTGCTAATAGTTGTCCAGAGCTCTTGTTACACATGTACAACAAATGTCTAGAAGCAGGTGTCTTCCCTGCCAGATGGAAGACAGCACGGCTCGTCCTCATACCGAAAGGCAAAGGGGACCCAAACTCTCCATCATCTTTTCGCCCACTATGTATGCTCGACACAGCGGGAAAAATGATGGAGAGCCTTATAAAGCAACGTCTAACAGCAGCCATAGAAGACTAGGGTGGACTCTCCCCCCGCAAAATGGCTCTCGGAGAAGGCACTCCACAATAGACGCCATAGCAGAAGTCGTAGAGGCAGTCCGGACGGCCGAGACGGCAAGCCATCAAGCAAGGTCGGTGGTACTATTGGTGACGTTAGATGTTAAAAACGCTTTTAAGTCTGCCAGGTGGAAAGACATGCTTGATGCACTAGAACGCTCTTTTAAGGTCCCGATATACTTGTTAGATATATTGAGGGACTACTTAAGAGACCGCTGGCTAATCTATTAAACGACGCAAGGCCAAAGAAAGGTGAAGCTAACAGGCGGGGCAGCACAAGGGTCGGTGCTCGGCCCTGATCTTTGGAATGCTACCTATGACAGTCTCCTTCGAATGCAGATGCCAGAAAGCACTTTTCTAGTTGCTTTTACAGACGACGTGGCTGCGGTGATAACAGCACGAAACTGCGACCTGGCACAGCTTAAACTGAACCAAGTGATGCGCAGTGTAGACGAGTGGATGAATAATCACGGCCTCCAATTGGCTACAGCCAAGACAGAGATCGTGATACTAACGAAAAGAAGGATTCCCACAATCACCAACATGAATGTTGGGGATCAACAGATATAGACGCGCCGCTCTACGAAATATCTAGGGGTGAAATTGGACAACAAGCTGACCTTCTCGGAGCATCTAAGAAGCTTCTGCGAGAACGCTGTGAAGACCATCGCAAGTCTGAGTCGGCTAATGGCAAATACAGGTGGACCAAAGCCATGCATAAGAAAGCTGCTGGCGTCCGCCTCAGATTCTATACTGTTGTACGGTGCAGAAGTCTGGGCGGACGCAATGAAATTTGGGAAGTATCGGGCCGCTATTACCGCAGTCCAACGTAGAGGGGCCCTGAGAATCGCCTCAGCATACCGTACGGTCTCCGCAGATGCTGTTCTGGTCATTGCGGGGACTATACCGATATATCTCCTCGCTGAGGAAAGAAAAATGACTTACGACACTCGTGCAGAGGTACGTAGAGACGTTGCTGCAACGCAGGCGCGTGGTGAATCGATCCGGCGGTGGCAACTACAATGGAGCAGCAGTGCTGCTGGAAGGTGGACCAGGGTATTAATCCCCGAACTAGAACCATGGCTGAACCGACCTCATGGAGAAGTCGACTTCTACCTGACCCAGTTCTTAACCGGACACGGTTATTTCCGTGAATATCTCCATAGAATGGGCAAAGTTCAAACCCCGAACTGCACCTACTGTGGAGCCATAGAGGACGTACGCCACACCTTCTTCGAATGCGAGCAATTCGCAGAAGAAAGAAGGCGGGTGGAAGAGACAATTGGCGAACTTTCCCCGGGCAGTGTCATTCGCAAGATGACCTGCGAAAACGTTAGATGGGACATAGTCAGACGATACGCGAGGAATGTCCTCCTTGCGAAACGGGAAGACGGTTGTCTAGCCAGTTAGCGTGAGAGTAGCCATAGAGCTCACGTAACGCGCTTCCTTACCTGAAGTAATGATAAGCGCGGTCCCAGGTAAGGAAGAATGCGCGGGCCGTGGGAGGTTAGGTTTTAGTGCGGTATACTTCAAGATAAGAAGGAGTCCCACACTCGGAGAGTTCCGCTGCTAAAGCATCTAGTAACGAGGGCTCAAACCCGGTTAGTGCATAAAGCATTTCCTCCTCCCACGAACACAAAAAAAAAAAAAAAAAAAAAAAAAGTACGTAACGGCATAAACGGATCGAGATAGATATTGACTTATGTATATCAAAATGTTCAGGATGAAAAGAGAAATTGATTAAGCCATGTCCGTCCGTCCGTGCTCCGCCTGTGAATACGATAACTTGAGTAAATTTTGAAATATTTTAATGAAGTTTGGTATGCGGGTTCCTTGGCACTCATCTCCGAGCGCTATTCAAAAAAAGGGATTACTCAGTACATAATACACCTTCTTCTTTAAATGGTCATCTAACCGCCTGGGCGATTTTGACCGTACATAATACACCTATAAGGATAAAATTTGGTGGCTACCTTGAGAGTGAGGCATAAAATAAAATTTTTAAGAAATTTGTGAAAATAGGCGCGGCACCGCCCACTTTTGATTAAGTCAAATTTAGAAATAATATTAATCATAAATCAAAAACCGTTCAAGATATAGAAACGAAATTCAGCACGCAGGTTTTCAGGTATGCAAGGAATGTTCCAGGAAAAAATGAGGGAATCCGTTTAGGTCCACGCCCACTTTTATAAGAAAGATTTTGAAGAGCATCGTAGATATATTAAATAGGCAATAACTTTGCCTAAAATAGCATTACATCATTTATATTTCACTTTTAAAGCTTCCGTAGACAAAGAAATCCAAAAACTTAAAATTTTCGAATATGCGCGTGGCCCCGCCCATTTTATAGTGGACTATTCCACAAAACTGTTTATGCCATAACTCCGCCAAAAATTGATTTGTCAAAACGAAATTTGTAGATAATGTTTTATATATAAAGGTAACTGTTTGCTGTAAAAATGGGCGAAATTGATTAAAGTCCACGCCCAGTTTTTGAACATAGTTCTGAAAAATTTTTTGGGAAAATTTAAAAAGGGATATTTAAACAACCAAGCAAGCTATATCAATCAGATTTTGCACACATAATAAGCTTTTAAAGAAAAACTCGGCCGCAAAAAAATGTTGTCATTTTTGAAGAAGTAGGCGTGGCGCCGCCCACTTTTCAGCATAAAATGTCTGCTATTTTCAAAGGCGATCGCTTATAATTCAATCTTGATATTTCAATGAAAATTCGTCAGCTGCTTCTTAGTAGTATGTGTTATACTTCTGACAAAAATCAGCCAAATCGGGAACAGACAAGCAAAATATTCGGGCACGTAGTTAATAGCCCACTGCAATAGCGAAGTTATATATCTGGTTTGATTTTCATACCTTTCATAAACATTAAATGTATGTAAGTATGAGAACAAGAACAGAAAAGTTCACTAAAATGATCAGTACGATGAGTGGAGTCGATATAGCCATGCCCGTCTCTCCGTCCGCCTGTCTGTCTGTCCGTCTGTCTATTTGAACGCAAACTAGTCTCTCAGTTTTACAAAAGAATGCTGAAATTCGTGGTTTGCTTTGGCCGTTTTATAATATACTAGCAAACCCGATATACGTTGTTTTGACGTTTTGATACATAGAACACATCTATATATAAAATGTCATTAACTTGAACCAAATAAACTCCTAACTATACCGAACTGCAGCTTTATATAACCTGGGGGCTTTTCCAAAAGCTATATGCAGACTGTGTGCCCAGCGAACTCCTGAATATATCGTGAAATTTCAAGAGCAAAACAAAATACAAAATATGTGAAAAATTATGTAGATATTGACTAAGTGACACATATATCCAAATTTCATTAATTTAGACCAAAAAAGTTCGGAGCTATGACGAATTGAAACTTTATATAGCCTGGGGCGTGGCTGCGCCTACTTTTCCAAAACTATATATTGTCTATGCTGTACCCAGTGAACCCAAGTATATATTGTGAAAATTTCATAAAGATCGGCTGAGTTCTTTGGCACCTATGAAAGACACCCTTTTTTATATCTATTTTTGTTTCGCACACAAGGTAAATTACTTCATTCGGCATAAACGAATCGATATATATATTTATTAATGTACTCGTATATCAAAACGTTCAGGATAAAAAGTAAAATATCCGGGCAAGTAGTTAATACCCCACTGCAAAAGCCTAGTTGTATATTTTTTTTGATTTGCATATCTTCCATGAACAGCAAATGTTTGTACGTATGAGAAAAAAAAGAGATAGTCCCATCAAGAAGTATACTGAAATGATCAGTACGATGAGCGGAGTCGATTTAGCCATGCCCGTCTCTCCGTCCGTCTCTCTGTCTGTCCGTCTGTCTATTTGAACGCAAACTAGTCTCTCCGTTTTACAAAAGAATGCTGAAATTCGTGGTTTGCTTTGGCCGTTTTATAATATACTAGCAAACCCGATACACGTTGTTTTGACGTTTTGATATATAGAACACATCTATATATAAAATTTCATTCACTTGAACCAAATAAACTCCTAACTATACCGAACTGCAGCTTTATATGACCTGGGGGATTTTCCAAAAGTTATATAGAGACTGTGTCGTGCCCAGCGAACTCCTGAACTTATCGGAAAAGTTCAAGAGCAAAACAAAACACAAAATATGTGGGCGTGGCACCACCCACCTTTGAAAAATTATGTAGATATTGACTAAGTGACACATACGAGGTGTGTTGAAAACGTATCGCGAATTTTGAATTTTCGCTGGTTACGTATATTCGAATTTCGAATTTTTTGTGCCGTTATGTTGGTACTCATGTCTCTCATGTTTTGGATCGTCTTTTACCTATTCAAAAAAATGGATCAAAGAACCTGTATCAAATTTTGTGTGAAAAACGAAATTAAGTGCGCGGATGCATTCCGAATGTTGACTTTGGCATACGGAGAAGCTACCTTGGACCGAATCAACGTTTATCGGTGGTACAAAATGTTCTCAGAAGGCCGAGAAGATGTGCAAATAAGGACTAAAATTGGCTTTTGCACCACGATAACGCCCCTGCTCACGCATCGTTGCTTGTGCGCGACTTTTTGGCCAAAAACAACACACTAATGATGCCGCAGCCACCGTATTCCCCAGATCTGGCCGCCTGTGACTTTTTCTTGTTCCCTAAACTGAAGAGGCCCATGAAATGACGACGTCACGCTTCTCTTGACGAGATAAAGACGGCATCGAAGGAGGAGCTGAACAAGATACAAAAAAATGATTTTTTGAAGTGCTTCGAAGATTGGAAAAACCGTTGGCACAAGTGTATAATATCTCATGGGGATTACTTTGAAGGGGACAAAATAAATATTAATGAATAAATAAATAATTTTTGAAAAAACACAAAATTCGCGATACTTTTTGAACACAACTCGTATATTATTAAGGAAGAGCCAGCGCAGATATTAAGTGTACCGAAAAAAAGTTATGACAAAACTTCATGGTCTAGGAGATGTTGTGGTTGGAGAATCGAAGTTTACAGTTAAAGTGAAAATTACACCACATTTTCTGAGCCAGCACGTTGAAGAAGTAGATGCCATAGTTTTATCAACTCTTACAACTGCGCAACCTGACCAAACCTTCAGGTTCAACTTTAAAAACTGGGGAAACTAGACTCTTGCTGACCCATTATTTACCAAAGCTGATAGAATTGACATGCTGATTAGTGGTGATATATCCGGTCCGAAGGACCAAATGTTACTATTGTCCCTTACCTCGGGTGGGGGGTGACAAATAAGTAAATTAACAACGGTGGTTATTTTCGGTTGACAATATTTTTATTTCTCAATCTCTAAATTATTTTACATGTTCTTATATACAAATTCTTAAATATACGTTCCTAAAACTAATAATACATATATAAATAAAAAAAGGTCTGATTTCAATATCAGCCTAAGTAAATTGTGTCGTTTGCTTCTATGCCATAAATCACTGATTTAATGATCGGTTGTCTAGCCTGTTCAAGTGCACTGTATATTGTTTGAACTGTGCGAAAAGATAAGAAACTATCTGTTGTTATCTTTTCTTCAAGTGGACTGTATGTATGTGTGTGTGTTTAGTTTCTTATGTTCTTGCATGAACAAAGATATTGTAAAACATCAAAGCAGAATCTGCCGCACCATGCAGTTTTTGCCGAATATGCTCCAATATGGCGCGGTAAACGGGTTTGCCTTTCACTACCACAAAATCTGACAGGATTGCACCCAGGACACATAGTGCACCGCGCTTCCGTCCAAAACCTGAAGCTCTTTGACGCAATCAGGCAGACGGCTTATTTAGCGCAAGTCCATCTCGGTCATGGGGCTTGAGCCCCCATTTCTTCTTCTCGTTGCCTTGAGATCATAGTATATGTCTACTAGTAGCGCAACTTACTCCGAATCTGCACACACGCACAAACCACAAAGGGTGCGTTGTATGCAATAATAAAACAATCAAATTTAAATACTGCAATATTGAACGTGAAGATATAAAACTCCCAAATTAGTGAATATAAAGTAGTTATAACACCTTATCAGTTAATATAAATTGTAAATTTGAGTTTATATTCAAGTTTTTAGTTATAAGTTTTACTTTAAAACAACTCTGATCGCGATTTCCTTCATTCCACTCTCTCGGAGTACCTTCATCCGCTACCTTCCACTCCGCTTCGCAAAAGGAGATGCCAAACTAGTACGGGTAAACAATGCATAAGGTGGTACAAGGGGAGTATTTCTGGCACTGTCCAAATCTGTAACGCGTCTTTCCAGTGTCCTCGTTATTGCTAGCAGGACGTTGACGGCCCCCGTTAGGGTTGTGAGATTGGTTTCAAAGTCCTCTATATGCAAATAATCAAAAATATTGGTTATAGAGTTTCTAGATTATACTCACAACGCCGCAAGGTTCATGGGTATCTCGTTGTTTCGAATAAATAGTGTGTTCACTTAATTGCTTTAGTTCTGTTTTTGGTAAATAGTATGTTCACTTTTTAAACCTAGTAGTGCTACGCTACTGTAGTTGCCTAACGGCGGTACGTAACCGCACAAACGGATCGAGATAGATATTATAGACTTATATATATCAAAATGTTCAGGACCAAATTGAAATTGATTAAGCCATGTCCTTCCGTCCGTCTATGAACACGATAACTTGAGTAAACTTTGAGATATCTTAGTGGTATGCGGGTTCCATGGAACTCATCTCCGAGCACTATTTAAAATGGGCGAAATCGGATGATAGCCACGCCCACTTTTTATATACAGAATATTTTCAAAAACACAAAAAAAGTGATTACTCAGTACATAGTACACTTATACATTGAGATTGAGACATGAAATAAATTTTTCGAGAAATTTTTGAAAATGGGGGTGGCAGCGCCCACTTTTAATTAAGTCAAATTTAGAAATGGTATTAGCCATAAATCAAACACCGTTCAAGATATCGAAGCGAAATTCAGCACGCAGGTTTCCAGGAATGCAAGGAATGTTCCAGGCAAAAATGGCCGGGAGCGGTTAAGGTCCACGCCCACTTTTATATGAAAGATTTTGAAGAGGATCGTAAAGGTATTAAATAGGAAATAACTTAGCGCAAAATAGCTTTACATCATTAATATTTAACTTTAAAAGTTTCCGTAAACTAGGAAATCCAAAAAATACAAATTTTCGAAAACGGGCGTGGCCAATCCCTTTTATAGTGGACTATTCCCCAAAACTTTTTATGCCCTAACTCCGCCAAAATTGAATTGTGGAAACGAAATTTGGTGATAATGTTCTATATATAAAGGTAACTGTTTGTTGAAAAATGGGCGAAATCAGTTAATGTCCACGCCCAGTTTTTTAACGTAGTTCTTAAAAAGAAAAAAGTTCACTAAAATGATCAGCGCGATGAGCGGAGTCGATTTAGCCATGCCCGTCTCTCCGTCCGTCTGTCTATCTGTCCGTCTGTCTCTTTCAACGCAAACTAGTCTCTCAGTTTTACAAAAGAATGCGGAAATTCGTTGTTTGCTTTCGCTATTTTATAATAAGTAAGTACCCGGTAGATGTTGTTTTGACGTTTTGATACATGGAACACATCTATATATAAAATGTCATTAACTTAAGCCAAATAAACTCCTAGCTATACCAAACTGCAGCTTTATACAACCTGGGAGCTTTTCCAAAAACTATATACAGGCTATGTCGTGCCCAGCGAACTCCTGAACAAAATATTTGGGCGTCGCACAGCCCACTTTTCCAAAATTATGCAGATATTGACTAAGTGACACATATATCCAAATATCATTATTTTAGACCAAAAAGGTTCGGAGTTATGACGTATTGAAACTTTATATAACCCCATCAAAGAGATAGTCCCATCAAAAAGTATACTGAAATGATCAGGAGGATGAGCTGAGTCGATGTAGCCATGTCCATCTCTCGATACGTCTATCTGTCTGTCCGACTGTCTATTTGAACGCAAATACGAACTGATAGAATTAAAATAGACCTGCGTAAATTAGGATGCCATAATAAATCACTACTAGGTATATAATGTTCTGTTCCACCCGAACTTAGACTTCCTCACTTATTTGCTTTAGCTTTGTTTTTGCTAAAAAGTATGTTCACGTTATTGCTGTTTTTGTTAGCTCTATTTTGATTTTTCCCACTTTCACTAGTGGTCCCTGCTCAGGCGACACTTAGCAAAACTCAAATCATTTGGACTAAAACAATACACTAGGGCCAACTCGCCCTTAAGGAAAACACAAGTTTAGATTTCACAATGTTTATTCACTTTAATAACACTGGTCTACAGCCAATAACCACCAGAGACGCGAATATGAAATTCGTATGTAAAACCACCAGCGATTCCGAAAATCAAGGTTATTTTTGATTCTATGGTACCGTTTTTGAGATATTTACGATTTATCGTTATTTCAAAAAAAAACCAAAGATAGCACTGCTTCAACAACAATTACCATAACTATAATTGATACAGGTACAGTGCGGGTGCATAACAAATAACACGGAAGTGTTGATATGCAAAAAAGCCCTTTTGTATCTAAAACTGTCCTTAAAATATTCCGCTTTCCTTGAGTTGACATATAAAATATATGTACCAAAGAATGTATAAAAGAATAAAGCAAATGGCACATTAGAGGAAAAATGCATCGTGACGCTACAGGGCATCATAGCTTAGTAACAGCGGCTTTGGTGCAGACACTTGGGTTCGTATTCCAGTGTCCGAGAAGGGGTCTGATGAGAAGTTGGGCACTTCGAAACAGGTCATCCCATACCATCGCTGTGCATTGCGTTGTAATTTTTCCTCTAATATCAATTAACAAACAAAGATAGCTCAACTTAATCATGTATATCTCAAGAACAAATTGAGCAATTCTAAAACGGTTAAAAAAATTTAAAAGCTAATATTCATATTATTTATTAAGTAAAGGCCGTTTTATAAAATGCACTTATAGACTGAACTGTATCCGGTCAGCCTCGCAGATATTATGAGGGAACAATTCGCATTTACTCCTATTTATACTCAGATCAAGTAAAAATCGAAGCCTACCTAGACAAAAAGGTTCCTAATTTATACAGGGTGTTTTTTTTACAGGTTTGTTTTTCGAATAGAGATAAAACTGGTATTTTGTGGTAAAATCTGGCAACTCTAATGTCATTTATGTTCAGTTTGGTTTGCCATTTCATCATGAACAGGTTGACAAAAGAACAACGCTTGCAAATCGTGCAAATTTATTTCGAAAATAATGGTTCAGTTCGCGAAGTTTACCGTGAGCTCCGTCCATTTTATGGTCGACATAATCGTCCATCAGAGCAATTAATTCGGTTAACCATGGATCGTTTTCGCACTACGTTTACTCTATGTGATAATACGCATCCGCAGAGACGTCGAACAGTGCGCACCGAAGAAACAATTGCCGCTGTAGAGCAAAGTGTTGAAGAGGACCCGAATGAATCGATTCGCCACCGTGCACAGCAATTGGAGCTTTGTCCATCAACTTTATGGAAGATTTTGCGCAAAGATCTTGGCTTGCGACCTTACAAGATCCAGCTTGTGCAAGAATTAAAGCCGCGAGACCATGCAATGCGTCGTGATTTTGGTGTATGGGCCGAAAATGAGATTGATTTCGATGCTGATTTTCATCGCAAAATTTTGTTCAGTGATGAGGCTCATTTTTGGTTGAATGGCTACGTCAACAAGCAAAATTGCCGCATTTGGAGTGAAGAGAATCCACATGAGACCCTTGAAACGCCATTACATCCACAAAAACTGACTGTTTGGTGTGCTCTATGGGCTGGTGGAGTCATTGGGCCATACTTCTTCCGCAATAATGCTGGAGAGGCAGCTACCGTTAATGGAGACCGGTATAGAGCCATGATAACCGACTATTTTGTTCCCGAATTGGATGGCATGAATGTGGATGAGTTGTGGTTCCAACAAGACGGCGCTACATGCCACACAGCGCACGTCACAATCGATTTATTGAAGGAAACATTCGATGAGCGCATAATTTCGCGGAATGGACCTGTCAATTGGCCACCAAGGTCGTGTGATTTGACACCATTGGATTATTTTCTTTGGGGATATGTGAAGTCGCTCGTCTACACCAACAAACCAGAAACGTTAGCGGAATTGGAAGCCAACATTCGTGGCGTTATTGCCGACATACGGCCCCATATGCTCGAAAAAGTGGTTGAAAATTGGACCTGTAGAATTGGCTTTATTCGAGCCAGCCGCGGCCGCCACATGCCCGAAATCATATTTAAACATTAATGGCATAAAATTATCCTTCCAATAAAGCCAAATTGATGGACCTTAAAACGATTTTCTTGTGTTTTATTTCAATTCGAAGTTCTATACCCCTAAAAAAAACACCCTTTACAAAGAAAACACTACCTGATTTAAAAAACTTGCTCTTGCTTCAAATGTACCTGTGTTTGAAATTTTAAAGTTTACCTACTTCAGAAAACGGTATTAACAGTTTTTTGTATCTAATAACCCTTCGACAATCTACCTACGTACTAACTAATATATACTAATACATATGTACGTTATATAGCTATATTTATTTGAATGCTCATAACTTTTCTATTAGTCCATCGATTTTATTGGATAAAAGCTTGTTTTTTTGTAATAAAACAGAGCTTACAGAGAAAAAAAATATCTGGAAAAAAATAAAAAGTTTTCGATATCCTTCCTCGCAAAGTAGGGGAGGGGGCCCTAGCAGGCCCAGTTGTGACGCAGCTAAATATTTTTGACATGCGGTATGAGAATGACTGTTTGAGCCCTGCCAATCATGTTCGTTTCACATTCCGCAGTTTTTGGACAGACACCAGCGTAAGTAGTCGCATTGTATATACGCGCACCAAACATCGTGTTGAAAATCGTGCGAAAAAGTTATTTTGATTTTTTTTTCAAAGTACCAAAATTTTGTGAAATTAACAGTGAAAAGGTGAGTGTAATGCATCAAAATATTGTATTTGCCGTATATTTTGTGATTCTATATTGATTTATGTGATTATGTGGTGTCTATAAAAAATTTGCTTGTCATACACAAAATAGCGCCGTGACCCGGTTGTGACTCAGCGGGTGGCCCAGTTATGACGCACCCGGCGTTTCTTCATGAAACAGTTGTCGAAACGCATTTTAATTGCAATTTAATTCGTGTTTTGCTTTTTATGCGTTTTCAGCCATTTCACTTCCAAAGAAATCTCCCGCGGCTAAGAAAACCGATAATAATGTGGTGCTAAAAGCCATCAAATCTTGCATTATCGATGAAAATGCAATCCGTAAAAGTGCGAGAGAGCATGGTATAAACGACAGGACCTTATCGCGATACGTAGAGAAAACGAAAGATAATTTTGAAGATATTTCGAAAGTGAAAGATGAGGATTTGTTGGAATTCATTCATCGTCTTGGTACAAGAACTCCATCAAACATGGTTTTCTCTCCCGCTCAAGAGAAAGATCTCGTTGAATACATCCTGAAGTGTGTCAGTCACTACTATGGTTTGAGCATCAATGAACTGAAAGAGCTGGCGTACCAGTTTGCAAGGAATCTGTCTCTCAGGTACCCATCTGAATGGGATAACGATTGTAAAGCGCATCGTAAGTGGTACAGACTCTTCATGCAACGGCATAGCGAACTGACGCTCAGAACACCGGAGCAAACATCCATGAACCGAGTCAAAGCTTTCTGCAAACCCAATGTAGACAAGTTTTTCGCAAATTTGTCTCGGTTGATCGATGTACACAACTTTGACAGTTGTTCCATCTATAATATGGATGAAAGTGGGTTCTCGACCAACAAAAATTGGAAAAGTCATCGCTTTGAAAGGTGTGCGGCGTGTGGGACAACTAGAAGCTGCCGAGCGGGGAACCATGGTGGCAATGGCTCTCACTGTTGTTGCGAATGGCAATTCACTCCCACCGTTCTTTTTATTTCCAAGAAAGAAAATGCAATCAACTTTTTTGGACAATATTTCTCCTGGTACTACTGGATTTGCGAATGAATCTGGCTGGATGTGCCAGCCAGAGTTTGTCCGATACATTCGTCATTTCATCATGTTCGTGAAACCATCAAAGGATCATCCGGTGCTGCTATCGACATTGCAGCTGCAAACGGTGTCCATATCTTGTCTTTCCCGCCGCACTGCAGCCACTGGATGTGTCCGTATTTGGCCCAGTGAAGACTTAATATAATTAATAAATAATTAAGGCGGGCTTCGCTGCAACGGGCATTGCTCCATTTAATCCCGCAATCTTCACAGACGCCGATTTTGTTCAAGCTGTTGCACAAAATGAGGAACAAGTTGCTTTTGATGCTGGAATCACCGAAGATGACCAGCGACGTATCGTTTTGAACAATACCATGGATATAGCACGCGGAGAAGAGGTGCTAACATCCGAACCCTCTACCTCACGATCCCTATCTCTAATGTCATTGGTGACCAGCAGTTCATCGATTTTGGATGAGATTGGTCCTCTTGAGGCCGCTGCTCCAAAAATGCCTTCGAATCGTAGACGAAAGCCAATGCAAAGTGCTGAACTGACCTCTCCTGAAAATCCTTCTGTTTTGAAGGAAAAGGCAGCAGCAAAAGCAGCCAAAGGGGAGAAGAAGCCAACACCGCAGAAGCCAACACCAAAGAAGGCAACAACGAAGCGTGCAACACCATCACGAGCGGCCAAGCGCGTCAAACCAAAATCACCACCATCTGATGAAGAAACAGATTGTTGCATCATTTGCTTACAACTCGATCAATTACAATGTATGCAAGCGTCCAGTTCATTTGAAGTGCGCCAACATGCAGGCAAGTTATTTCACTTGCAAACATTGCGAAAGTGACGTGAACGACGACGAGGAATATTTCGATGACGATGATGAATAAAAATCGTTGTCATTTATGGCCATTGAAGGCCATTTTCTTTTGTATTTTTCATTATTTTTGCGATTGAAAGCCTTGATAATAAATAAATCATTAAATCACAACAATTGGTGTGACATTCCTTTCAAATTTTATCATTTCCAGTGAATTTGTTGAGGTGCGTCACAACTGGGCCACTTTCTTTTCGGCCTAAAAAAGTTATCCTGAAAAAATTTGTTCCAAAATTTTTTGAGTAACTCAAATAAACATACTTTCTTTGGAGAAAAGTTGCGTTTGGATAATAGTTAAATGTTCAACTTCTTAATTTTTCATTTTGCGGAACTGGGGAAAAAATTTTTATTTTTTTCAAAACCCGCGTCACAACTGGGCCCCCTCCCCTACACATTTTCTTTTATTTTTACAAAAAAAAGGTAAAAATCCGTATTGATTGTTCATTATCTTCGAGTCTACAGGGCCTAGCGAAAAGTTTTGTATGCATTGTTTATTAGTTTTTAAAATATTTAAACTGTTTTAGAATCGCTCTATTTGTTCTTGAGATATACATTAAGTGAAACCATCTTCTTTTTTTTGAAATAACGGGAAATTGTAAATATCTCAAAATCGGTACAATAGAATCAAAAATAACCTCGATTTTCGGAATTCAGGGGGTGGAGAAAAAAAATTATAGTTTGTAGACCAGCGTAATTAGTCTAAACTTAACTACCGAACAGAGGTAAACCCCAACAGCAACTGCCCAAACATTATTGGCAGTTAGCCGAAGAAACCTTAACGTCGGCTGCAGCGAGGTTGGGAATGACGGTGGCGTTGATTTTCCACATTACCAAATTGCAGGTATTGCGCTTCATTGTGAAATGCAAATGTGCTGACGTTGCGGCTAGTGAGTTGATCGAACGTGGGAATGGTTTGACTAGGCAACGGCTGAATGTGTTAACTTGCATCTACCGCCCGACAGGGCCAAGAGACGTGCTATTCGTCGGGCGCATAAACACACACAAAACAGCGCCTATTGCCGTCACCGTTGAAGAGGTCGAGGAAGTGATAATAAAGAAAAAGCCCTCAAAATCAATTGCACCCCTAGGTATTGCCATGAAGATGTTGAAACAGGAACAAGAAATCTAGACCTCAAAGAATCAAACAAAGGTGCCACAGGCTGGTGTCGTATCCCCCCTTTGGTTTAATTTCTATAATTCTATAATTCCTCCACTAGAGGGAGTCTCCATTGTTTCCTACGCCGACGACTGTACGATTATGGCTTCAGGTAAGGGCCCCTACATTGACGAACTCTATACTAAGATAAACGGTTACCTCCTAGACCTTTCCAGCTTCTTTAATGAGCGGAATTTTACACTATCTCCGAAGAAATTGACGACGACTATTTTTACGCATGGAATGCACAGAGGGGGCAGGAGTAAAACGCCCATGTAGATCGAGTAAATCTACCTGCTGACGTTCTACCCCAAAATGACGTTCGACACCGGCCTCATCTTCGCTAGTCCTGCCACCGCAATAGCATCAATGAGACAGAGCAGCAACAAGATCCTCAAGTCACTTGCCGGCAGACTTAGGGTAAAGATAAAGGAACTTTACTTGCTACATGTAAGGCTATTGGCAGATTACGCTGCGCGCATATGCTACTGAACTGCCACAAACCTAGTCATCTAAACCATCATCTATTGGATGAAATAAGGAAACATCTCCGTAAGCACTTGCCGATTGATCTGCGTAGCCATATGTGGGCTCTAATACCGAGTCGGTAGACAGATTAAATAAAACCACCTAAAATAAATAAAACCACCTAAAATAAATAAAACCATCTAAAATAAATAAAACCACCTAAAATAAATAAACTCTTACTTATCCAGACTTAACCCAACCATACCAAATACTTGCCCGGTATGTCCCCTTACGATACTAACCATCTCTGTACCTGTTCAATTAAACTTATTAACATGTCGCAGTAGCGGTTGTAGGTTCGAACGTTGGTCCTCGGAGAAATAATTTTTGTTTTCATATTTTATTTTTATTAAATGAAATTAAAATTTTTTCAAATATAAATATATGAATACCTCTTATTTGTTCAATGTTTCCAATTTTTAACCTAACATTCTTTAATTATTTTCTGCCAACAGCCATTGTCTAACTCTTTCGGCGATAAAAATGATTTTTTGATAATTAAAAAACTAGGGGTTTTATTATAATCATAAGAAACTACATTTTTGTGGATTTCCCTTTGCTAAATTGTTGTCGAATAGAATCTTCCACCTTTGGACCATTTGAAATGTGGAAATGAAATCCGAAGGTAACAGAATGGAACTCGAACAACGAATGAGTTCTACTCAAAAATTTCTAACAGAGTACGAATCACTATAAAGCGAATAAATTTTCTTTCCAATAGAACTACAGAAAATGAAATTTGTACTAATTTCAAGGGATCAATACGATAAGTCGAAAAAAAAGTACAAACTGCAAACGCCGAAATGTTAAGAGATTCACCCAATATGTAATACGTCCACATTGCTAGTAATTGATAGGTGAATTCTGTAACTAGTATCTAGTCACTTATAGAGACATTTTGTTGTCAATTTTAATTTTGGTACAATTTTCTATTCAGTAAGTTGCTTCACATCTCTAATCTCAAAAAAATAGTCACTAATTTGTCAGCTGGTTCTAGGCAGGTCACAAACAGTAAAATTTTGGGTTAAAAATTAAAGAAATTAAAAAAATTAAAAAATTTAAGTGGTGAAACATTTATGTATTTAAAAAAATAATATTTACCTAACAAAAAATAAAATAAAAAATAATAAATTGTCCGCGATCCTTGGCTCGAACCTGCGTCGCTCACTTTGTACTCGAGACGCTTACTACCTGGGCTATCGCGATATCTATATATCCACTGTCAAGTGCTGTACTTGAGATACGAGTATATGCAAGTGTGTTTTCACCACATATCTTTGCTGAACTTTTTGTGATTTTCTCTTACAGAATACCGAAATCATCTGAAGTCACAAAAATTTTCTCTGATGAAAAATCTCAAATTTAGTGACTTGCGATGCGAGAGACTTACAGAACGCAGCTATTAGTCTTCGCTAAGAGGTATCAAAAGATACGTTTTGCATATAAAAATTTTAAATATTACTAAGTACATGTATATGAGGTGGTAACACTCTTTGGTATTTTTACTTTTTCACAGCAGTTTTGGAACCGTAATACATTTTTCAATAAAGAAATAAATTACATTTTAGTTAAAAAGATCAGCACTTTTGTAATAAATTCGGTTCAGAACAGATTTAGTAGCACTATATATACGGGTAATTAATGACTTAATGAGATTTCGATTGTGAAGTTGTTTAACGAAAACAACAAAATGGCGAAAGGTTTTCCAAACTCTTTCAAAAATAATAAAAAACATTTGATTCTTGAGATCCATATTTTCATTTTTTTTGAATTTTAGTTGTCGGTGGTTGTCGTAAACAATTATGCGTATTTTTTGGAGTTAGCCTTACGGATTTGGGAAGATTGCCTCCAGCCTTATAAATAGTAAAGTTCTTAAACAGAGACATGAGAAATACTAAATGCGCTTACCAGGTATACCTTTCATTCATTTACTATATATAATAATAATTTGAACTAGTCGAGTATGCATTTGCAATTTAAGTTTGTTTGAAAACTTTCAAGAAAAACCTATTAAAAGCAAAAAAACAAAGAAATCGCTATAGTTCTGTGTAAAATGTTCTAAGGCCCTGTGACAAATGTGAAAGGTAAAATCTATACACAATTTGATTTTGAAACAATTTCGAATAGAGGCTTCTCGAAGGCATTTTAAGATTTACAAACGTTAACAATTCCCCTTTTTAATTTACCATAGCAAAATAAAAAATTTTTGTACACCACATACAGTTTGTACACCGCACATGGCTTTAAAAGTGAAATTAAGGCAGATTGGAGAAAAATTGGGACATTTATAGAAGTTGTAATGTGTATACGCACACATCGTCACCTTAATATGAAAAGGATTTAACTAATTATTTCACCAATAACCATAATTTATTGCTTCGCACCAGTGTATCAGTTATGACACTTTTTCAGCTAGCGGCAAAGCGAAAATATAAAATCTAACCAAAACTCCCCGCAATACTATCAGAGATCTAGATTAATTCTTCGTTTAAACAACCATTAGCATATTTCGTTTTTTTTTTTGCAAAATTTAAAAAGCTTATTGCAAGTAAATCTGTGGGCAAATTTCCCGCTATAATCAACATTTAGCGGAAGTAAGTACTAACATAAACATAATTTTATTTAAAACCAAAAATATCTAAATGCATTTTTAGCCATTTCTGATTTCCTAAAGTAGTTTATTCACCTCATTAACTTTGCAACACATCACCCTGAAATGCCTGAAAAGCGTTGACTGCAACCCCAAGTATATTAAACACCTTTTTAATAATTATAATCAGCTGATTGGTGCTCAGTTTCACTCCTGGTTAGACTGTGTTGGACAGCAACGAGCAAAAATATGTGTGTGCAAAATTAAAATGCAATAATCAAATAAATCCATTTAATTTCTATGAATATACGAGTACATCATTTGTTTGTTTAAAAAAATGTGTTCATTTTATAAGATGCATCCACATTATAAACAACTAAGGAAGTCTGAGTTCGGGTGGAACCGAACATTAAATACCCAGCTGTGTAAAAGTGGTCGTGGTAAATTATTGTGGAGTTATGACCTATAGAGGTTTTAAACTTTTTCTGCTACCATGTGGGCAATCTTATAAATAACAAGTAAGGAAGTCTAAGTTCGGGTGGAACCGAACATTATAAACCTAGTAGTGATTTATTATGTCATCCCAATTTACGCAGGTCTATTTTAATACTTTCAGTTCGTATATGCGTTCAAATAGACAGACGGAAAGACAGATAGACGTGTCGACAGACGAACATGGCTACATCGACTCAGCTCATCCTCCTGATCATTTCAGTATACGTACAAACATTTCATTTTCATGTAAGGTATGAATATCAAAAAACATATACAACTTCGCTTTTGCAGTGGGGTATTAAGTACTTGCCCGGAGATTTTACTTTTCATCCTGAACGTTTTGATATGCATTAATAAATATATATCTCGATTCGTTTATGCCGAAAGAAGTAATATACCTTGTGTGCGTAACAAAAAGAGATTTAAAAAATGTGTGTTTTTTTATAGGCGCCAAAGAACTCAACCGATCTTTACGAAATTTTCACAATATATACTTGGGTTCACTGGGTACAGCATATACAATATATAGTTGTGGAAAAGTGGGCGGAGCTACGCCCCCAGGCTATATAAAGTTTCAATTCGTCATAACTCCGAACTTTTTTGGTCTAAATTAATGAAATTTGGATATATGTGTCACTTAGTCAATATCTACATAATTTTTCAAAAGTTTTGTGTTTTGTTTTGTTCTTGAACTTTCACGATAGGTTCAGGAGTTTCCAACCTCTACAATTACGATAAGTTTTACTTAATCAGAAGTGGGCGGTGCCTCGCCTATTTTCACAAATTTCTTGAAAAATTTATTTATGCCTCAATTTCAATATATTCACCAAATTTGATTCTTATAGGTGTACTATGTACTGAGTAATCACTTTTTTGTGTTTTCGAAAATATTCTATATATAAAAAGTGGGCGTGGCTTTCATCCGATTTCGCCCATTTTAAACAGCGCTCGGAGATGAGGGCCAAGGAACCCGCATACCAAATTTCATTAAGATATCTGAAAATTTACTCACGTTATCGTGCTCACAGACGGACGGACGGACGGACGGACAGACGGACAGACGGACATGGCTTAATCAATTTATCTTTTCGTCCTGAACATTTTGATATGCATAAGTCAATATCGATCCGTTTATGCCGTACTGCCGTTAAGCGACTAAAGTCAATATACCTTGTGTGCGTAACACTACTAGGTATAAAAATGAATGTGCGTCTGTGTGTCTGGCGTCCAAAGTACTTAACCGATCTTTATGAAATTTTCACAGTAGATTTCTGGGTTCACTAGTTACAGTATAGGCTGTACATAATTTAGCAAAAGTAGACGGTGCCACGCCCCCACGCTATATAAATTTTAAATCTTGTATTCTTGGATTCACTGGTTATAGCATAGGCTATATATAATTTTGAAAAGCATAGATAGTATACCTCGTGTCATATTTCGTAATTTTATTTAAAACGGTTCTGAAGTTTATAGCAGCTGAAATTGTATATTTTGTTCATTTATATGTGGGCGGTACCATGCCCATTTTCCACAATTTAAAAAAGATCATTAATAGGATCATCAGGTGATTGTAACTATGAAGTTCTAGCATTCTATTTGCATCAGTGAAGAAGATATGACATGTTTCGCTTTCCTACCTCTCTTTTAAAAAACTTTGGTCCAAAAGTGGGCGTGTTCGTCCACCGATTTTGCTTATTTTCCGTGGGCGTACTCTAAATGTCTATAGTATACCTCGTATTAAGTTTAATACTTCTATCTTACACTGTTCTGAAATTTGCTTGATTTATAAGTGGGTGGTGTCAATCCCACTTTCCAAAATTTTGCAAAAATCTTATAAGAATAAGAAAATAGAGGTAACTGCCAAATTATATCATTCTACCTGTATCAGTCAATGAGATATGAGCAGTTTAGTATTTCTACCTCCATTTCAGATAACTTTTATGAAAAAGTAGGCGTACTCGAAAAGCGATTTCGCTTATTTTCTATGGGCCTATGTACCACAACCATAGTATACCTCCTACCAAATTTCGTTATTCTAGCATTAACGGTTCTGTAGTTATTAACAGTCGAAATTTCCAAATTTGTTCACCCATATGTGGGCATACCACTTCCTGTTTTCCAAAAATTTTGGTAAAATTGTCAATAGAAAAGCCAACTTAATAAATTCACCAAGTTTCACTTGGTAGCTGCTTTCGTTATTGAACTATCTCTTTTTAAAAGTTTTTCGATATCGAAAAAAGGGGCGTGGTTCGATTTCGCCCATTTTAAATAGTAACATACCTTGGCCAGAAGGCAACCTGTGCACGAAATCACATATCTCAATTTTTACTCAAATTATCCTGTCCACGGACGTACGGACGGACGGACATGTTTCAATGGATTCTTCTGTTCATTCTAAGAACTTTGATATATGGAACTATACATCTATCACCATTATTTTGTAACGTTAAAAACCACCGTTATATGACCAAAGCTATAATACTCTGTGTACTAGTACACGCTGGGTATAAAAACGTTACGTGCGGTATATTGCATATATTATTCGCCGCTCATACCAGCGAAAGCCTCACGCAATGTTGCTAGACCACTTCCTCAGCGACGACTGAATTAATCACCAACAGTGTTGCCAGAATTTTTTCAGTAATCCAGCTATATTCGAGAAAAAAAAGCTAAAAAAAGGCTAAAAAAAAATTGTTTAGGGCTAAAACACAGCTAGAAAAGGAAGTCGTCTTTTCACATGTTTTATTCGTTTTTTTATTCGAAAGTATACAAATAAGAAATATTTTATGCAAAAAAATAACGTTGCTTGTACTCCAATTTCATAAAAATAAAAAGTTTCTTGCACAGAAGATTTTCATAAGAATATGCACTTTCGAGCATTGGAATTATTATGAACAAATCACACCTGTATTTTTTAAAATTACGTCAAACTAAGGCTAATATTTCTCTTTACTATATAAATTAGCTGCATGTTATATAAAAGGTACAACGAGTAAAATTTATTCGATAAAAAGTCCAATTAAATTATCAAGTGCGGCAGGAAAATTACTTTCATGGCATACAATGCAAAATAACTATATATAATATAAAAGGTAGTAATGTGAGATAATATATAATAAAAACGTTTTAGAATATGTCAATATCAGAATTTTCTTCATCATCCGCTGAATTAGCATAAATATTAGAATTGCTCATGAGATGAATGAGATATTTCCCACATCGGGGGAAAAAGCTAAAAACAGCTAAAAAAAAAATTCTGGAAAAAGCTTTAAAAAAAAGCTAGCAGCTAAATTCCATTTTTTCCAGCTAAATGGCAAAAAAAAAAAAAAACAGACGAGTCTTTCTCTTCGCATATAAGCTTAGTAAACTTATGCATTTCTGAAATTGTGTTCAACGAAGTAGCAAATGGCACGTCTCAACCAATAAACTAAATCTTTCTTTAAAAGCGCTTTGAAGTGGTTTCCTTAAACATTTTCTAATGAGAAAAATATTATTTCCAACTAAAGGCACTCTCATAAAACAAAAATTTTGAAATACCCAGCTTTATGGGCTTTTTCTAAGAAACTCCCTAGTGACATATTTTGACAATTGCAGCCATCTGAAAATTTGGACTCCAAAGCTACATTCTACAGCTTAATGCATGACGAAGTAGATTTCTTAGGTCTCCCCAACTCAAACACTCTTGGAATGGCAGTTATTTTTATTTTGTCCTTTTTGACTGCAAAATATACTTAAAAATTATTATATCTTTTGACGTGGATGTCACACGCTTAAAAACTTAGATTCATTTAAGAGGTCATTAAGTACCCTAAAAGGCAAAGTACATTTGGTTTTCCTCCTTTTATCAGTTACTTTGCCCGATCAAAATATGTTGAAAAATACTGAATCAAGAATTAGTTTTTTGAATGTAACGCTGCTTATTGAAAAACTAAAGCCGTCAACGTCTACTTTTTTGACATGTATCGGTAGCTAACCATCCGAGTCTAAAAAACTGCATCCCATGTTGACCATAATAAATAAGACTTGAACAGATATTGTTGTGTGAATAAAGATATCTAACAATAGAATTAGTTCTAAAGTGATGTTAAATAGTATTATAACTTTTGTCCGATGTTTGTAAGTATGAGAAAAAGAAGAGAAAGACCCACCATAAGTATACTGAAATGATCAGGGCGATGAGCTGAACGGATTTAGCCATGCCCGTCTGTCTG
This sequence comes from Merzomyia westermanni, assembly GCA_949987695.1. Taxonomy (NCBI): domain Eukaryota; kingdom Metazoa; phylum Arthropoda; class Insecta; order Diptera; family Tephritidae; genus Merzomyia; species Merzomyia westermanni. The sequence continues at coordinate 102,783,165 of OX465289.1, forward strand.
TCTGTTTGAACGAAAACTAGGCCCTCGGTTGTTGAGATATTTCGATGAAATTTAGTTTATTAATTGTTTGTGAGAACCAACCAGATCGGACCAATACAACACATAGCTCCCATACAATCGGTTGTTCCGGTAAACTGGTTTTGACCTATAAATCTTGCAACTAAAGAGCTTGGAACTTAAAATTATGCAGGTATACGGTCGTGCTGCTTCCGCGGCGTACCGACGTTCCTCTTAGCCCTGGCCCTAGCTATAGGACGGCTTGCGGGTAGTCGGGGGTGCAGTTGTGCTTTAAACACAATGCTCCCCCTCGACCATCAAACCGTCCTACGTGGCATACAGCCGGTACACCGCCGCCCCTCTCTCCTGACACCTACAAAGATAGTGTGCGAATACGAGCGGGAGCACTCTGGAGGAGGCACTTCTTTTTGGTTGGGTGAGTCGAAGGAGTTGGTGCCTTTCGGCTTTTCGCTCCGCCGACTAGCTGAGTGGAAAGACCGTGCCGCTCCGGCGGCGAAATGATTTCCACTTAGCTCTGGCTCCGGGGTAGACCGATGGGTGGGCAAGGGGTAATAGCGCTGTGCCTTTAGGGTGCACCTCCTCTCAGCCCTCCGATCGGCCTACGATGTCCTAGCTGGAACAACTCTGCCCTCCATTCAGCCACCTATATAGCGTGCGCTGATGGGGACAGTGGTGTTCAGCCACAGAGCCAGCACCCTAACCGGATTCACTCCAGTCTCTCTTCAGAGTACCGCCCCACCAAACCGCCGCCCCTGGAATACCGTCACAGACAGACAGCCTCAGAGTATCGCCGGCACTGGAATATCGGCACAAAAAGACAACGTCAGGTAAATCACCCGCCTATTGACCCGCTCCGCTATCCCCGCCTCAATATCTTCCGACCCGACACTCGCTGCTCCGCCACTGGTACGCCCTCCGCCGCGCTACTTCTGCTCCCCGTGAGTCACCGCCCAACCGTTGCCGTTTGCCAGCTGTGCTGACTCCGCCCTGCCGTTCCACTGTCCCGACGCTGCCGTTCAGCCGCTGTTCAACTGTTCCTACGCCGCCCCTTTACACCGCTCTCTTGCTTCCTCACTCTCCAGTAACGGAAAGCTGCTACCCCCCAACGCCTTCAGGCCGGGTGTGTGTGTGTGTGTTCGATCTTAATACACATATATCTCGTTATTTCTTAGTAGGGGTTAGTGGGACCTCTGCTGACCTTGGACAGACTGAGCTTTACCTCAGCCTTTGGCAAAACCCACCTCATACATTTTATATACGTAATGGGACAAATGAAAATCAGCAAGATCGGACCTACATAACTACAGCTCCTATATAATCGATTTCTCCGATAAATGGGGTTTGGGCTATAACTATTGCAATTTAATAGCGAGGGACACAAACTTTGGCAGCTAGAGTACTTATAACATATCTAATGTGTGTAGTGAAAATCATGAAAATTGGACCAACATATTTTTCCGATTAACGGGGTTTTGGCTATGTAATACATAGTATGTATTTTTAAATTAACAGGGTAATACGATTCAATTTTGAAAAGTTTGTACTTATTGTAAGTAAGGATCGGTCACTAAACACAGTGATGCGTATTCATGAAAGGTATAAAGCCTTCGTCACAACCGAAGACAGCGTTTTCCTTACTTGTTTAAATTAGAATTCAGCCTGTAGACTTCGTCGTAAATAGCCAAACAAGCTTCGTGAAGCTGTCTACCATCGCGAATATGAACCTATACTGTTTAGCTGTTGAATCCGTCGGACGCAAATGGTCTTGCTTGCACAGTTTTTTATTATTTATTATACATTGCACACAGCTACCGACTATGTCCATTACTTTTCGCTCAAGGTGTGGTATCCAGAACTGTTGTTGTACGGCGTGCATCGTCTTTTGAATTGCGAAGTGGCCGACGTTATGTGCCTCTATTATTATATTTCGCTCCATTGCTCGAGGTACAACCAGAAGGTCATTACCATTGACGCTCTTATACAAAATGTCACCTTTTAGTTTGACTATGAAGTCGCCTATCGGCATGGTTTTGCTGTTACCCAGCCCACTTAAAACTGAATAGCATTTCTGTATATTGGGATTATTAAATGTTTTATAAATACTGGCTTTGACAATCGAAACATCAGCACCTGTATCGACTAAGCAACTGGCTCTTTTTCCTCTCACAGAGTTTTTTATGCAATTCTGCACTTCCCCAAATCTTCTTAAATTCTGCTTCCAATGCTCTTTTTAGGTCTGCATACGTACTTACAAACATGGATTCAAGGAATAATTGCTCGGTTTTTGTCATTTTGCTACGTGCCTGAACGTATTTTTGTTTCTCGTTTAGACCATACGCGTCGGCGTTTTGCTCAAAGTTAGCAAACCAATGCTCTACTGGCATGTTTTGTCCATCGAAGTCAGGCACTATTTTCGAACACTCTCCACTGTAATCATAGGTTCATTCTGTTTAGTTTCATCAGCTTTTATTTTCAAAGTAAGCAGCTTTATAACTTCTCCATATTTTCACTACTTTTAGATCAACTCAACGACTTTCCACCGATCAACGTTCTATTCAACCACGACTTTCAGACTAACTCCCTCTCTCTTGATGGCAGCCTGCTCCACTTTATCTAATGGGTACTGCCCACTGTTGTAGAGTTACTAGAGTTCCCTTTTACATATAAATCAAAATGTTCAGGACAACAAGAGAAATTGATTAAGCCATGTCCGTTCGTCCGTCCGTTTATGAACCCGATAACTTGAGTAAATTTTTAGATATCTAAATGAAATTTGGTATGCGGGTTCCTTGGCACTCATCTCCGAGCGCTATTTTAACTGGCTGAAATCGGATGATAGCCACGCCTGCTTTTTATATATATAATATTTTCGAAAACACAAAAAAAGTGGTTACTCAGTACATAATACACCTATAACGATAAAATTTCGTGACTATATAGAGATTGAGGCATACAATAAATTTTTCAAGACATTTTTGGAAATTGGCGTGGCACCGTCCACTTCTGATTAAGTAAAATTTAGAAATAATATTAATCATAAATCAAAAACCGTTCAAGGTATCGAAACGAAATTCAGCACGCAGGTTTCCAGGTATGCAAGGAATGTTCCAGGAAAAAATGGGTGGGATCGGTTAAGGTCTACGCCCACTTTTATATGAAAGATTTTGAAGAGAGTCGTAGATATATTAAATAGGCAATAACTTTGCCTAAAATATCTTTACATCATTTATATTTCACTTTTTAAGTTTCAGTAAACAAAGAAATCCAAAAACTTAAAACTTTCGAAAATGGCCGTGGCCTCGCCCCTTTTACAGTGGACTATTCGACAACACTTTTTATGGAATACAATGCTTACAGGCGATGTGTTAAATTAATTTACATACTCTCTCTCTCTATGGCGCGATATACAACAGGTATATCATCATAAACCTCCTAAGAGATTTTTGCGCCAAGCTTCTCTTCCAATTTGTGGTGTGCCGATTTGAATTTTCCCTACAAATTGGTGGGACCTACAGTTTTTTGCCGACTCCGAACGGCATCTACAAAGGAGACGAATTTTTGCTGAGAAGCCTGTCATGGCAGAAATACACTCGGAGAGTTTGCCAAACCACTGCCGAGGGGCGACCCCGTTTTGAAAAACTTTTTTTCAAATCACTTTTGATGTTACCTGTACCAGGGTTCGAACCATGGACCTTCGGTGTGGTAGGCCGGCAACACTACCTTCACACCACGGCGGCACATATAAATCAAACCACTTATAAAGCAGAATTCAACATTAAAAGAAAAAGCATCCCTAGGAAGTGAAAAATCCAAAGCGACTAAAATGCTTAGTGAGTTAAACTCACGTACAGCACGGTTTATGGGGGCATTACAAGCGTAATTGGTTCTCGTATTATCCCCATAGAACGGATAGACATTACGAAGAAATCGTGGCGGAACATTAAACCGAATCCTTTCCAGCAAGTATGGACAGTCTATTGAACCCTTAATAATTTTGTAGGCAAAGGATAAGCAGAGTAAAGACCTGCGACACTCCAAGGACTTAAGACTTAAAAGCATAAGACGAGCAGAATAAGGTGGAATGGGCTCGAGGAAATTTAACGGCCGAAGAGCATATTTTAGAAAAATTTTCTGTACTCTCTCGAGTCTATTTATAGCTATCTGGGTACTTGGTCGCCAAATAAAAACAGCATATTCTAAGGGAGACCTGACAAACGATGTGTAGAGTAGTTTTATAGCATATGGCTCACGAAACGCAGCATGGAGTATGATTTAGTGGTTATATAATTATTGTGATTAATAAAGGAAAACTTACTATCAAAGATAACACCAAGGTCCTTTATCTCACTAACGCACCGAAGTTTACAATTAGATATACTCTATTTTGAGTGCACGAAATTATATGATTTAGAATAGGTCACATGAAAGCATTTAGACGGACTTAGCGACAGACGAGACTCCAGACACCACAGATATAACTTGTTAATATCATTTAGTACTTTTATGGTATCCTCAGGCGACTTTATTAACGAAAAATTTTTAGGTCGTCAGCATATAGCAGACATTTAGCAAATGAAAAACAGTTAGCTATGCCATTTATAAAAAGATTAAATAGTAATGGACCTAATATACTTCCCTGTGGAACACCTGAGGAGCAGAAGATACACCATCAACCGTAACAAAACTGGGCTTGTTGCGTAAGTAGGAGCTTATCCATAACAGAAAGGACGAATGAAATCCAAGACAGCCTAGTGTACTGATTAAAACTCTATGTCACATCACATATCCACCTGTGAACCAGCCGAAAAGGACTCAATGTAATACTCACGGAAGACAGCAAGGTTAGAAATCGTTGATCTATCCGCGACGAAACCGTGCTGGAAAGGTGAAATAACGGACTTAACAGCAAAGCTCAGCTTGGCTTTGACTGCATGCTCAAAAGTTTTGGAAATAGTGGTCAGCTTGGATATGGGTCTGTAATTACGTACGTCATTCTTGGTCCCACATTTGAAAATATGTGTAATGGAGGTAGCTTTCCAATCATCAATGAAAGTCCCAGAGGACAGTGACTTGTTGAAGATCAATTGCAAAGGATAAATCAAAGCTGGACAACTTTTTAACAAGATAGGTGAAAACCCGTCAAGATCTGTTTGAGAGGAAGATTTAAGTTTAAAAATGGCTTTACTAATATCTTCCGATGAAAGATGTAGAGCTCCGAAATTTAAGGCATAACTCCGCAAAAATTTATTTGGAAAATTGAAATGGGCGAAATCGGTTAAAGTCCACGCCCAGTTTTTTAACATAGTTCTGAAAATTTTTTTTGTAAAATTTAAACAGCAATATTTCTACAACCAAGCAAGTTATATCAATCAGATTTTTTACACATAATAAGCTTTTTAAGAAAAACTCGGCCACCAAAAAAATTTTGTCAGTTTTGAAGAAGTAGGCGTGGCGCCGCCCACTTTTCAACATAAAATGTGTGCTATTTTCAAAAGAAATCGCTTATAATTCAATATTGATACATCAATGAAAATTGGTCAGATGCATGCCAGTAGTATCTATTATACTCCTGCCAAAAATTAGCCCAATCGGGAAACACACAAGCAAAATATTCGGCCACGTAGTTAATAGCCCACTGCAATAGCGAAGTTATACGAGTATATCTTCTTTGATTTTCATACCTTCCATAAACATTAAATGTATGTAAATATGAGAAAAAGAAGAGAAAACTTCACTAAAATGATCAGCACGATGAGTGGAGTCGATTTAACCCATGCCCGTCTCTCCGTCCGTCTGTCTGTCTGTCCGTCTATCTATTTGAACGCAAACTAGTCTCTCAGTTTTACAAAAGAGTGCTGAAATTCGTTGTTTGCTTTCGCCATTTTATAATATTCTATCAAACCCGGTAGACGTTGTTTTGACGTTTTGCCACATAGAACACATCTATATATAAAATATCATTAGCTGTGCGCTCGTCTCTCTCGCTCACTACCTCTTCGTCTGCACAAACAAATGCACCACCTAATGTGATCATCGACTAAGATGGTGCATCGTGCTCTCCCAAATCTTACAGTACGGTCGCCGTTACCTCAGCGACAGAGAAATTAACAATGCCGAGGGTGAGTGCTACTGTGCAAACTACGTCAATGTCAGCCTCAATTGTTGCTGCGGATGGTAATGATGCTGCCATGCATAAGCCAAACTCAAACAACAACACAATGCAAATGAAATCAATAGCACCCACGCATGCTGTTGATAATTCTTCATCTCCTATTCGCATTTCTACACCAACTATAAACGATGTTATTGTAGATCTAACAGCTGACGGCGCTCCTATTGTATTACCCAAGCAACCTTTCGATTGGAAAACAATAACAAAAGCCAACCGTATCTCGCGATGATATTCTGGCTTATGTCTCTAAACATGCTAACATTGATGTAAAGTTGATGGTTTGCCGCCCGCTAATTAAGAAAGACAGTGATCTTAGCAAACTTAGAAAAGTCAACTTTAAATTGGGTGTATTAGAATGCTGCTATGAAAAACTACTTAACATCTGGCCTGCGAGCGGAATCATTCGCCCTTTTTGTTTTTTTCCCAGAGAGCCATCTCCTCCGGGAGAATCTTAGATAAACCTGTGCAAACTCAAGGTAATAGCCAGCATTTAAAAATATATTACCAAAATCTTAGCGGAATGCGGTCTAAATCGGCACAATTTTATCAGCGCACATCTCTGCTTGAATTCAACTGTATAGCCATCGCTGAGACTTGGTTTAACAATAATATTTTGTCCAGTGAATTATTTGATAGTAACTACAACATATATCGAAAAGATCGCAGCTCTATTGCTACGGGTCAGGACAAGGGTGGCGGGGTTATGATTGCTGTAAAATCGGATTTATGTAGTAGTTCAATTTCATTTGATCTAGCGGACGGACTTATTGATCAAGTTTGTGTTAAGGTTAAGATATCCTGCAAAAAAACAATATTTTTATTATTATCGTATATTCCTCCATGTAGTAACATTGGAACATATCAAAAACACTTAGATAATCTGGTTCATATCACTAATCTTGCTAACGACTTCGATGAGATAATTTTTCTCAGTGACTTCAACCTTCCCTACATATCCTGGTCATTTCATAGTACTGTTCTGCTACCTTGCAACTTTAGATTAGAAATGGATAATCATATAATTAGTACCCTTTTTTCAAATGGTTTTAATCAACACAATTCAATTTTAAATGATAACGGTAGAATACTCGATTTGATATTTTCTTCTGGAAATCTAAAACTATCTTGCGAGGAATGTCTACATCCGATTTTGAAAAACAGCATACACCACAAGGCGATTCAGATTAAGACTGAGTTTTACTCTAAAGCGGACTATGAAGCATTATGTTGGATTTTAGATACTTTTGATTGGGCGTTTCTTAATGGGTCGAGTAGTCCTGTCGACTCATGAAAAACGTTAAGGGAAAATCTTGAACTGGACCTATCTCGCTATGTTCCTCTGAGACGACTAGTTACACGTAACAAACCACCTTGGTTTACCGCTAGGCTTTGTAATTTAAAGAACGCGAAAAATAAAGCGCTGAAAAAATTTAAGAGAAATAGTTCTGAAGCTGATCGTCTTAAATTTCTTCGGCTACGAAAGGAATTTGATTACCTTCATGGCTTTCTATTTAGAAATTACATTTATAAAATTGAAAATAACCTTAAGTCTAACCCATCAGGTTTCTGGCGCTTTACTGATAGGCGAAGGAAAACAAATGGCTTCCCTACCAGCTTGCATTATAATGGCGACACGTCCGATAACACAGTCGACTCATGTGATTTGTTTGCTAAATTCTTTCAAAAAGTATATGAAACCCAAAGAACAATTCAATGCCCTACGCTTACAGCTACATCTCTGGCCACAATCACGTGTTTCTCTGTGTCAGAAGATGATGTTATAATGGCAATTTCATCATTGGATTCAAGCCCATGTATAGACTCCGAAGGATTCTCTCCATTATTTTTCAAAAAATGCTCTAAGACTATATCTATTCTTATAGCTTTACTGTTCCAAAATTGTCTTAATAACGGAATATTTCTAGATGAATGGAAACTATGCGCTATTGTTCCAGTTTTCAAGTCTGGTGACCGCAATGATGTCCTTAACTACAGGCCCATAGTTAAGCAAAGCACTTTAGCTAAGATGTTCGATCATATCATTCAGCTTAAATTATTTGATCATGTGAGTAGCGTCATATCGAAATACCAGCATGGTTTCTTTCCGGGTAGGTCAACTTGTACGAATTTAACCATTTTGTCTAATAGCATAATTGGTGCTTTTGAGAACCATAATTGGTGCTTTTGAGAACCATTTTCAATTGGATGTTGTGTATACGGACTTCTCTAAAGCATTCGATAAAGTCAACCACTTCATTCTTTCTAAAAAACTTGAGTGCTTTGGTGAGCTACTTGCATTTTTTGATAGTTTTCTTAGAGGTAGAAAACTCATTGTCAGAATAGGTGAAACAACATCTAATCTTTTGATAGACGCGGTATCAGGTATACCACAAAGTACACACTGTGGTCCGCTACTATTTTTATTATTTATTAATGACTTGCCGGATTGCTTTAAATTTTCAAATTGTCTTATATTCGCTTATGACGTTAAGATTTTTTAGTTGTGCGCAACTACTCTGATAGTTGTAAAATGCAGCAAGATCTTGACGCGCTGGTGCAATGGTGTTCATGTAATCGACTGGAACTAAATATAAACAAGTGCTACGTAGTCACCTTTTCGAGAAAGCCTTTTAATAACATTCTTTTTAATGAAAGACTTGGGTATTATATTCGATTCCAAGCTCAAATTTTCAAGACGAAACACTAATGAGTTCAAAGATCCGCTTACTCTGAAAGCGCTATACGTATCACTAGTCAGGAGTCGTCTCGAGTATTGCTCAGTTGTATGGAATCCCTACTACGATGTACACTTTCAGAAAATCGAAAGGGTTCAAAGAATCTTTACCAGGATCGCTTTGTGTAGGCTACAGTGGAACAGTTTCCTTCCTTGTTACGATGGAAGGCGGACGTGGTTAGGACTGCAATCCTTGCTCGATAGAAGGAAATATTTCTCTATCATCTTCGCATATAATATTATTAATGGTCACATTAATTGTACGGCTCTAGCCGATTTACTCAAATTATGCATTCCTCCTCGAAATTTGAGGAACACAATGAATGTACAATGCATCTTACTAACTATGGTGATAATGAACCGATTACTAGGTGTGTTAGATTATGTAATACTTATTCGAATTTCATAAACTTTAACCTAAATATAAATTAATTTGTTTTTGTTGTTTAATTAGAAATTCCATGCTAGTTCTAGTTTAGTCTGTAAGAATTTAATTCTGTAGACTGTATTAAATTAAATTAAACCAATAAACTCCTAACTATACCGAACTGCAGCTTTATATGACCTGGGAACTTTTCCAAAAGCTATATACAGACTGTGTCGTGTCCAGCGAACTCCTGAAGCTATCGTGAAAGTTCAAGAGCAAACCAAAACACAAAATATGTGGGCGTGGCACCGCCCACTTTGGAAAATTATCTAAATATTGACTAAGTGACACATACGAGTATATCCAAATTTCATTAATTTAGATTAAAAAAGTTAGGAGTTATGACGAATTGAAACTTTATATAGCCTGGGGGCGTGGCTCCGCCTACTTTTCCAAAACTATATATTGTCTATGCTGTACCCAGTGAACCCAAATATATATTGTGAAACTTTCATACAGATCGGTTGAGTACTTTGGAGCCTATAAAGACACACATTTTTTATATCTATTTTTGTTACGCACACAAGGTATATTACTTCGTTGGGCATAAACGAATCGAGATGTATATATTTATATAAATGTATATGAAAACGTTCTGGATGAAAAGTAAAATAACCGGGCAAGTAGTTAATACCCCACTGCAAAAGCGAAGTTGTATATCTTTTTTGATATGCATATCTTTCATGAACATGAAATGTTTGTACGTATACTGAAATGATCAGGAGGATGAACTGAGTCGATGTAGCCATATCCGTCTCCCGATACGTCTATCTGTCTGTCCGTCTGTCTATTTAAACGCAAATACGAACTGAAAGTACTAAAATAGACCTGCGTAAATTGGGATGACATAATAAATCACTACTAGGTATATAATACTCGGTTCCACCCGAACTTGGACTTCCTAACTTGTTTTTCTTTGACTTGCTCAAGTTTTTCTTTGAAAACAATAATCAGAGAAAATTTCAAACCGTTAGGTTTTTTCTGAGACAGTAAAAAACTTTTTTTTCCTCTGAACTTTTGTTTTCAACGAATACCTGAATGTTTGGCCTAACTTTAATGCTATCTTCAAAACCTTTGAAACAGTTAATAGATATTTCCGATGAATGGAAACGACAGTGAAAAAACTTGTATCTTATATTTTACAGCGTATGGCGGCACATAAGAAAATTTAAGAAATATTTTCACTAAACTCAATAAAAGAATTACAAAATAATGAATTAGAAGAATTAAAAATTTAAAACAAATAAGGAAGTATAAGTTCCGGTGGAACCGAACATTAAATACCCAGCTGTGTAAAAATGGTTGTGGTAAATTGGTACATTGTTGTGGAGTTATGACCTATAGAGGCTTTAAACTTTTTCTGCTACCATGTGGGCAATCTTATAAATAACAAGTGAGGAAGTCTAAGTTCGGGTGGAACCTAACATTATATACCTGGTAGTGATCTATTATGTCATCCCAATTTACGCAGGTCTATTTTGATACTTTCAGTTCGTATTTGCGTTCAAATAGACAGACGGACAGAAAGACGTATCGAGAGACGGACATGGCTACATCGACTCAGCTCATCCTCCTGATAATTGCGGTATACGTACAAACATTTCATGTTCATGAAAGGTATAAATATAAAGATATAAAACTTCGCTTTTGCAGTGGGGTATTAACTACTATCTCGATTCGTTTATGCCGAATGAAGTAATATACCTTGTGTGCGTAACAAAAATATATATAAAAAATTTGTGTTTTTTATAGGCTCCAAAGAACTCAAACGATCTTTATGAAATTGAGTTCACTGGGTACAGCATAGACAACATATAGTTTTGGAAAAGTAGGCGAAGCCACGCTCCCACGCTATGTAAAGTTTCAATTCGGCATAACTCCTAACTTGTTTGGTCAAAATTATTGAAATTTGGATATATGTGTCACTTAGTCAATATCTACATAGGTTCGCTGGGCACAACACAGTCTGTATATAGCTTTTGGAAAAGCCCCCAGGTTATATAAAGCTGCAGTTCGGTATTATTAGGAGTTTATTTGGTTCAAGTTAATGACATTTTATATACTCGTATAATGTGTTTTATGTATAAAAACGTCAAAACAACGTCTACCAGTTTGCTAGTATATTATAAAATGGCGAAAGCAAACAACGAATTTCAGCATTCTTTTGTAAAACTAAGAGACTAGTTTGCGTTCAAATAGACAGACAGACAGACAGACAGACGGACGGAGAGACGGGCATGGCTAAATCGACTCCGCTCATCGTGCTGATCATTTTAGTGAACTTTTCTCTTCTTGTTCTCATACTTACACACATTTAATGTTTATGAAAGCTATGAAAATCAAAACAGATACATATATAACTTCGCTATTGCAGTGGGCTATTAACTACGTGCCCGAATATTTTGCTTGTGTGTTTCCCGATTTGGCTAATTTTTGGCAGGAGTATAATACATACTACTGAAAAGCATCTGACCAATTTTCATTAAAATATCAAGATTGAATTTTAAGCGATTGCCTTTGAAAATAGCAGAAATTTTATGCTGAAAAGTGGGCGGCGCCACACCTACATCTTTAAAATTGACCAAACTTATGTGTAAAAAATCTGATTGATATAGCTTGCTTAGTTATAGAAATATCGCTTTTTAAATTTTACAAAAAAATTTTTCAGAACTATGTTAAAAAACTGGGCGTGGACATTAACCGATCCCGCCCATTTTCTCCTGGAACATTCCTTGCATACCTGGAAACTTGCGTGCTTAATTTCGTTCCGATATCTTGAACGGTTTTTGATTTATGATTAATATTATTTCGAAATGTGACTTAATCTATGTATGTATTCACCAATTTTTATCCTTATAGGTGTATTATGTACTGAGTAATCACTTTTTTTGTTTTCGAAAATATTCTATACATAAAAAGTGGGCGTGGCTATCATCAGATTTCGCCCATTTTGAAAAGCGCTCGGAGATGAGTGCCAAGGAACCCGCATACCCAATTTCATTAAGATAACTCAAAATTTACTCAAGTTATCGGGTTCACAGACGGACGGACGGACGGACATGGCTTAATCCATTTATCTTTTCGTCCTGAACATTTTGATATGTATAAATCAATATCTATCTCGATCCGTTTATGCCCTTACGTACTGCCGTTAGGGGACGAAAGTTAATATACCTTGTGTGCGTAGCACTACTAGGTATAAAAATGAATGTGTTTCTGGTGTCCAAAGTAAATACTTAACCGATCTTCATGAAATTTTCACAGTATATTCTTTGGTTCACTGGTTACTAGGATATATTTAATTTTGAAAAGCATAGATAGTATACCTCGTTTCATGTTTCGTAATTTTATTTAACACGGTTCTGAAGTCAATAATAGCTGAAATTTAATATTTTGTTCACTTATATGTGGGCGGTACCACACCCATTTTCCAAAATAATAAAAAATCATTAATAAGATCATCGGGTCATTGTAACTACGAAGTTCTAGCATTCTATCTGCATGTTCCGGTTTCCTACCTTTCTTTTAGAAAAATTTTATCCAAAAGTGGGCGTGATCGTCCGCGGATTTTGCTTATTTTTCGTGGGCGTAGTCTACATGCCTATAGTATACCTCTTATTAAGTTTCGTAACTCTATCTGACACCGAATTTGAAATCTGCTTGACTCATAAGTGGGCGGTCTCACGCCCACTTTCCAAAATTTTGCAAAAATCATATAAAGAATGAGAAAATTTATGTAAGTACCAAATTATATTATTATACCTTAGCAAAACCGTGATCTACAGATGATTCCAAGAAAAATTGCTGAAGGCACCATAGCTCTAAGTCCGATTTCGAGTCCCCCCATTTTGCAAAACAGATATTTTGCCATATGAGTATAGGGTTTGGCCAAAAAATCTTCATAGATTCTGATAGAATTATAGGAAAAATATCATATTGGGCTTACTTTAAAGGTATTTTACTTACATTTCAGAATCTGTACTAATATCTATAGTGTTTTTAAATTTTAGTAGAGATGCCAGGCTTAAATTATGAGAAATTAGCCTAAAATGAACTTTTAACAGCTAAAATTTTTTTCTTTACAGCTGAAATAAGTTCAGAACATTTCCAACAACTTTCATTCAGACAGTTTTTCTTTTTTCGAATTCGTTTTAGTAGAAAAAAATTTTCAAAAAAAAACCTATATTTTCAAGTAATAAGCGAAAAAACACAATTTTTAAGTTTTAACGTAATTTATTTAAAAAATTATTTTTTTACTTTTTACCATTTTAAGGTATTTTTCAAAATAAAAGTAATATCATGTTATTATTTTTTGAAATTTTTTTTTGCTGTTGTTGTGGTAACGACAGAAACACTCCCCGAAGGTTTTGGGGAGTGTTGTCGAATTAACAGTCCTTGGCCGGATTTCAACCCGGTACGCTCCGGTACTCCCTTGCGGTACTGCCCGACTGTCGTGGTAGCGATTTATGACCAGTGAAACCTTCTAGGTCATGTCACCCCTCCTTCCGTAAGGAAGGATAAGGTAGGTAATGAGAGGTGAGAGGCATCATATCCATAGATCAACCATCGAGTTGCACGTCATTACCTTTGTGCATATTAGTCGCCTTTTACGATCGGTATGCCTCCCTCGGGCATATTCTAAACCCCTAACCCGCAGGTTTTTTACGACTTTCTGCTGTAACAGCCATAACACCTTTACGTTTTTTTCTATAACACGTTTGGAAACAGATGTTAACAACTGCACATATCTTTGTGTTCCTTGTATAACTTATTGGTTTCTCTTGTGAGAAACTAAAAAAATAAATTTTTTGGACAACTCGAAGTCGTTGTTCTTTATTATATTAATGCAAATTAATTACTAAATTACAATATATTTCTTACTTCTATTTATCCTATGAAGTCACGTTGGTTAACCAGGTGATTACTATTGTTGTTGTTGCATTTCTGTCCATTCACAAGAATGGTAATGCACGGTCAGCGATTGTGTACTTCCGCGTATTCTTGCTGTTGTTGCATTTCTGTCCATTCATAAGAATGGTAACGCACAGTCAGCGATTGCGCGTATTGTGTCATATGCCGTCGGGTAACGACTTATGTAGGTCGCATGCTTACGCAGAATTGCATACTGTTGTCGTATGAAAGTTACATATTTATATATGGGCAGTTTTGGTGCCCAATTTCAGAGTATGTGGTATTAACTCCTCCCCCTTTAAAGTGTGCAGCGTCCTCGTTGGATAGCATTTCGTCTGTGGTTAGAGTGGGGCTTTCCTTTGAACTGCTGGTATTGACTTGAACGTTTATTCTCATTTTCTTCTTAGAATTTAATTTTTTGGCAATCAGTGTGGGCAGTAGGATAATCAGTGATAGCGTGATTATCGAAGAGCATGTAAAAATGCTTATTTTGTATTTTAAATTGACATCATCTATTTTTCTGATGTTCGCTATATTGAGCTCTTTCAAGTATTGCAAAGAAAGAACTTCTTCGATATTTACTGTAATATTTGTCGATTTGACGATTGCTGGTAGGGGCTTTGCAAACAATTGATTTTTATTAACAAAGTGTTTGTCTCCAATTAGTAAGCTTGAATTATCGAACCTGATCAAAAATTTACCATTCAGATTGACTTCTTTGTTATCTATTTTCAAGGGTCCATTGTAACTATTGATAAATAATAATCCGGGCATTACTTCTTCTATGGTGGGCATATGGTGACTGTTTATAAGAGTGCAGTTGGATAAATATCCTTTTTAAAGATTTGGTATGCAGGAGGTTAACGTGGCTTCTTTTATGCTATTTTGCTTACATAAAGTTAAACTGTTTATATTCTTACAACTACCTCTTACACCAAATATTTCATTGTTACAAATTATTAAGTTTTCGAATTCTAGTTTTATTGCTTTATGGCTTTGTTTTACAGCTTTGGCTTACAAGACTCTTTGCTTGTTAAAGGGAATTTTACAATATAAATAATTTAAGATAAATTCGATGCGATTTTGACATTACTAATTCTATTGCCTCGATTAAATTTAGATAAGGCATATTTTGTTTTTCTAGTGTTTCCTCAATTACAATTAATTCTTCATTAGATAATATAAATGAGTTTATAACTCCGGCTTTTGCCCATTGTATTGAGTAATCTATGTTTATTAATTCTTCTTTAATGAATTTCAATTTTCTTTCATCTATTTCTAATTTAAGGGCATCGCCCGAATTTATTTTGCCTAAAATTGTATTTAAAATATGAGTTAAATTATTTATTCTTTCGAAAATAGATTTATTTATTACTACTTGTTGGTTATTATTACTTACTATATTATTTACTTTATCGCTTAGTATTTTAAAATCTTCTGTGCCGAGTGCTTCAATTGCCCTTTTGGCTTTCCTGGGATTCCGAATGTTGTCAAGAGACATCTTAAGGGTGTAATGTACCATTGAGAACGGCGGCCTAATGGGAGTGTTAGCCCGTCCGGGCAAAATATTATTAACGGCTCAACCATCTATACCAACGCCGGCCATTCGTTCACATGATTCTCCGAGTACGTATAGAGTTTAAGGAGCGGATACTCTGGTCGCTGGTTCCAGCTAGCCTTCAGCGAATGAGGGGGGGAACTTGCTCCTACGCAGACTTTTTCTCGGCTTCACAAAAAAAATTTCAACCAGAGGTTTAAAAATGTATTTTGGGGCCAACGAAGGTTGCAAAAAAAACAAAAATATACCTAATTTTAATAGACCTGCAAACAAAACTTACCAACTTAAACTTATTGGTCGTCATACCATGCACCGGGTTAAAGATCTTCCAGCCGTGTTGTGGAAGGCTAACGATGTTGTTGCCGTTCCGTCATAACCCACCCAACCTGCTAAAAGAAAAGGGACTTTGGCGCTTTTAGCCCAAAGCGATACTCACCACTGCCTCAACTAGCAACTATAAAAAATAATTTACGCAAACATTTTTCTACGCAAACTCATATCATCTTAAATTTATTACCAAATTCAAATTATTTCCTATCCCTGCATTAAGGTAAGCGGCATGAACCATTTAATATATGTAGATGTGTGTATAATTCAAGTTTACTTTACAGCGACAATCTACCCTACCAACCATACGCAGATAAAATAGTGGATAAAACATAGGTCGCGCTATCCACAAATGAGGATAAAAAAGTGGATAGTTTTGTATGGGTAGCGTGAAGATATTATCCACTTTCCCCTTGCACATGGCGTGTACATGTGATCGCCCATCGCCCTCGCACTTATGCAGAAACTCCATAAAGAAATAACATGGCTGCACTTCTCTAGCTAAAAAATTTCCCAAAACAAACCTGACAGCACAGTAAAGGTGGCATACTTTTAGGCACTACCTGGGTTGCCATCCTGTTAAATTATATACCCATCTTTTAAAAAACCCAAAAAATGACCAATAAATTTCCAATATCGTTTTTATTCGAAAACTAATTTCACATAGTGAATACTTACTTATAAACTATAATGACTCCTTACTAAATTGTAAATGAAATAAAGTAATACAAATTAAATTTAAAAAAATTGAATAAATCAAAATATTAAGAAATTCACCGAGCTCTAGGCCATACATATACTCGTACATAAATAAAAAACACCAAAAATTATTGTTTTTGTATATATAATATGTATATCGTCGTATTTGTCCATATATATATAATTGTCCATTATATATACAAAAACAATAATTTTTGGTGTTTTTAATTTATATATATGTATGGCCTAGAGCTCGGTGAATTTCTTAATATTTTACAAATAAAGGCAGATAACAAATAAAAATAATAAATCAAAATAAAATAAAATAAAATGTAATAAAATAAAATAAAAATTAAATTAAATAAACTTAAGTAAAATAAAATAAACTTAAATAAAATAAAATATAATAAAATAAAATTTGATAAAATAAACTAAAATAAAAATGCAATGAAATGTATTGAAAGGAAATAACTATGGCAGCATTCCACCGATGTTAACAAACATGAAATTTAATTTAAATGAAACATCCCGCTGTTGCACTTCACAATTCTACGGAAAAATTTCCGTTCACCGTTGATGCTGTTGTTGATAAGTTTTTTGCTGCTTTGTTGTGAACCAGCGCCACTGCCGCTTCTACCACCACCTCCTTGAACCGACTTAACCGCTGATGTTCTCACGCCACTGCCGCTTTTTCTTCTTCCACAATTCTTGCCAATTATGCTCCCGCTTCTTATCTTTCTGTCGTTCAGCTGTATAGCTTTCGGTTAGCTTATCAAAAAGCTTGCAATTCCTTTTCATGAATGCGCTGGAAACATTATTGGCATACTTACATTATTCTCCTCTACCAACCACATTGTTCATTATTTGTGCCCTGTGGAAATATAAACTGCATTAGAAATATTAATATTATTACTTAAAAAAGGTTTAAATTGTTGTACTTACCTTGTTTTTTGATGAAATTCAAATTTTTAGCCAAAAAAATAAAAAAAAATTTTAATTTTTATTTTGATTTTGACAGAAAATTTTATTTATGAAACCAGCTGTTTAATTTCCCTTTGTTATGATTTTGGTTTTCAATTATTAAAATCCTACTTTTTCATTCGCACTCATAGGAGTGGCAATAGCGAAAAAAGAGAACGATTTTTGTTTGGGAAATATATTCCATAAATATGCGTTGGTGTTGGTATGGAGGTGAAAAAAATAGAGATGGTTTTTCAAATCGATAAGAAATTGATAAAAACTGGATAGCCATGGTTGGTAGGGTATGTATATTAGCATTAACATTACAAATATTTCCATTAATCTCAAACACCGTTTTCTCAAATTTGGTTAATCGAACATTTGGCTGTAAAAATTCGGTAGTGAAATCTAACATTACTCTTAAATAAAGCTAACCTTTTTCTCACAAGTTCGCTTTCGAACTTCTCTCAAAAATAACAATCGCTCTTCATGTAAATTAACATTCGGTTTTTTTTTTTTTGTTTTTCCAACATTACTTTTCCTATAGGCAACGCTCTCTTTAAGCATAACATTTCTCTGTGACTGTATACTACCATTTACTCAATAACTTTAAACTTAACATTATCCTAACATAAGCTTAGTTCTCATAATTGAATCCATGTTACACACGCATACTAATGCGAATGAAAAAAAAAGTGAGCAAGAGAGCGAGTTAGCGAGACCAAAAGACTGCAACTATTATGGTTCTCAAAATTTTACGTTTCTCTCGCTTCTCAACACAAGTCAAATTTAAATAGTGTTAGTGGGTGAGAATGAGCAAATACAAAAGTAAACACAAGAGCAGCGAAGATTACTCAAATGATGTTTCGAAATGTCTTTTAATTAAACATTCGATTGATCGAATTTTTCGAAATTGCTCATGTTGTGGTAACATTCAAAGCTTGCCACAAAACAACTGGCTATGTTGCCACATGCCCCAAAATTGTTCCCTTAGGCCAAAAAAAAAAAATAAATAAATATGACTATTACGGGATTTTACTTTAATTGGTTTTCAACAATCAACAAAATTAACAAACGGTAAATAATTAGCATTGGTGTTCGCTTGAAGAGCGGTTTTCCCCCAGAGTTGGTGAAAATAAACAAAGTGAGATAACTTTTGACATATGTATAAAATGACTTACCATGTTATCCTCCTTCCTCTGGGCAGTTGATGGGGATGACGGCAGCTAGCTAAAATAAACGCTAGGAAAAATCACAACACTTTTATCATTTAACACCAATTCATATCGAACAATAAAAAATTCTCTTGTCATGGTTTTTTTTTTTTTTTTTTTTTTTTTTTGGAATTTATTAAAAATTTTTGTTTTGTATCATTTTCAGCAAGAAAAAAAATCTAATTTATAAGTATGTCTTTATTTAATCATCCTAGAATTTTTCCCCTTCTTTTCACCTAAACTTAAGTAATAAAAAAAATATTTTTTTTTGTAATTTAATTTCTAGCTGCTCCCTGCACGATTCCTGCTCCCTGCTGCTGTTTCCTTTCGCTGATTACATTGACTTTTGATTCTTAATTTCACAAGTGAACCAAGTGTTCATTAAATGTTGATGATACTACTAATAAGTCATCCGCGCGTTAACACGATAAATAAAGTCTTCAACAGACATACAATTTGGTTTGCCTGTGAAGCGTATGTGCCAATTAGAAATAATGCTGTCATTTGCTCGCGGAAGCCATTCAGGGAATCTTGGATCAGGTTTCGCACTATAGAGTCGTCTATGGCGATACCTGGAGGTTGGGCACTAGCGGTAGGTCTGGCAATTGGTCTCGGCGACCTGGTGGGAGGTGGTCTGTTATTATTTGCCCCAGTGGGTCGGGGTATTTGCGTACTCGAACGCGTGATGGGCGTATTCCTAGAAACGGCACCCCCTCTCGCGCGAAATAAATTATTCGATGGTGACGCAGTCACCTCCGGTATACTAGGCACGTTTGACACATCTGCCACTGCGACCGGTTCCCTGCAGGTCGGACATGAAGCATTGGTATCTATCCACCTACTAATACACTGTCTGTGAAAGTTGTGCTTGCAAGGAGTCTCAACTCGATCCTGCCTCACAACATCGCTACAAATAGTGCAGATTATTTCCTCATCTGCGCTTGTTAGACTTAAATTTTCCAAACTATGTCTAACCGCCATTGCAAAAAAAATTTTGGATTTAAGATTGGTCGAACACAAAACCAGTACAGACGCTGCCAGCTGTGCAACGTTTATATATATTTATTTTCTATCAATAGCAAAATAATTATAGATGTATATTGGAACGATTTTTCGTCATCCCTTGTCAAATTTGGTTTTGAGACAAACCGGTTTCGGCGTTGTGCCATCATCAGTGTCGATTTTCGTTCTGATCTGTTGTGGTCATTACAGCCAAATGTTCGATTAACCAAATTTGAGAAAACGGTGTTTGAGATTAATGGAAATATTTGTAATGTTAATGCTAATATACATAGATTGTCGCTGTAAAGTAATCTTGAATTATACACACATCTACATATATTAAATGGTTCATGCCGCTTACCTTAATGCAGGGATAGGAAATAATTTGAATTTTGTAATAAATTTAAGATGATATGAGTTTGCATAGAAAAATGTTTGCGTAAATTATTTTTTATAGTTGCTAGTTGAGGCAGTGGTGAGTATCGCTTTGGGCTAAAAGCGCCAAAGTCCCTTTTCTTTTAGCAGGTTGGGTGGGTTATGACGGAACGGCAACAACATCGTTAGCCTTCCACAACACGGCTGGAAGATCTTTAACCCGGTGCATGGTATGACGACCAATAAGTTTAAGTTGGTAAGTTTTGTTTGCAGGTCTATTAAAATTAGGTATAGTTTTGTTTTTTTTGCAACCTTCGTTGGCCCCAAAATACATTAAACCTCTGGTTGAAATTTTTTTTGTGAAGCCGAGAAAAAGTCTGCGTAGGAGCAAGTTCCCCCCCTCATTCGCTGAAGGCTAGCTGGTACCAGCGACCAGAGTATCCGCTCCTTAAACTCTATACGTACTCGGAGAATCATGTGAACGAATGGCCGGCGTTGGTATAGATGGTTGAGCCGTTAATAATATTTTGCCCGGACGGGCTAACACTCCCATTAGGCCGCCGTTCTCAATGGTACATTACACCCTTAAGATGTCTCTTGACAACATTCGGAATCCCAGGAAAGTCAAAAGGGCAATTGAAGCACTCGGCACAGAAGATTTTAAAATACTAAGCGATAAAGTAAATAATATAGTAAGTAATAATAACCAACAAGTAGTAATAAATAAATCTATTTTCGAAAGAATAAATAATTTAACTCATATTTTAAATACAATTTTAGGCGAAATAAATTCGGGCGATGCCCTTAAATTAGAAATAGATAAAAATTTTGAAAGAAAATTGAAATTCATTAAAGAAGAATTAATAAACATAGATTACTCAATACAATGGGCAAAAGCCGGAGTTATAAACTCATTTATATTATCTAATGAAGAATTAATTGTAATTGAGGAAACACTAGAAAAACAAAATATGCCTTATCTAAATTTAATCGAGGCAATAGAATTTAGTAATGTCAAAATCGCATCAAATTTATCTTAAATTATTTATATTGTAAAATTCCCTTTAACAAGCAAAGAGTCTTGTAAGCCAAAGCTGTAAAACAAAGCCATAAAGCAATAAAACTAGAATTCGAAAACTTAATAATTTGTAACAATGAAATATTTGGTGTAAGAGGTAGTTGTAAGAATATAAACAGTCTGTTGTGGTCGTCAGATCAGAAC
This sequence comes from Merzomyia westermanni, assembly GCA_949987695.1. NCBI lineage: Eukaryota > Metazoa > Arthropoda > Insecta > Diptera > Tephritidae > Merzomyia > Merzomyia westermanni. The sequence goes on from OX465289.1 coordinate 102,804,784, forward strand.
GAAAATCGACACTGATGATGGCACAACGCCGAAACCGGTTTGTCTCAAAACCAAATTTGACAAGGGATGACGAAAAATCGTTCCAATATACATCAATCATTCACCCTGTCGGAAAAACAACAAAACAAAACAAAATAATTATAACCGAATGTAACCACCGTTATATAAAATTGTTCTCAACCAAAAAAAATGTTTAAAACAAAAAAATTTAAATAAATTTTTGGGTATTTTTTTTTTTAATAAAAGTTCGATATGTTTGTTCAACATGGTTGCTGTAATGAGGACTTACATATGGCAAGTATACTTATATCACTGCCGGTTGACTCCAACCTGGAAACGGTATGACACTGAAAACAAAATAAACTAATTCCGCAAATTCAAGTTCAGATTCGTGGCGAGTATTTAGTCAACGACTTAATAATCTCTAACCGCATAAACCCGTATTGCATAAAATAAATGATGAGGTGAACACGCGAGTAATCCGCCGAGGTAACCCAGTAGAAAAATCTCAAGCGAGTTTTCACCCAATAAAAAAAATTATAAAAAGTTAACTACAAAATATCTGACTATCACTTTTGTCGGGTATGGCTTCGACATAAGCCAAACGTCATAGAAATCACCGAATAAAGCAATGAAAAATGTACTAATTCTCTACTAAAGTTTCACCGGTTCATATCCGAAATAGTCCAGATGATGACCTTCCACGCAAAAGGTTGTAGCAAATATGCATCCATAAACTAAATAACTAAAACAAATTTATGAAAACTTTAACCTTTGTCGGGCCCCACGTTGGGCGCCATTTATGTAATGTACCATTGAGAACGGCGGCCTAATGGGAGTGTTAGCCCGTCCGGGCAAAATATTATTAACGGCTCAACCATCTATACCAACGCCGGCCATTCGTTCACATGATTCTCCGAGTACGTATAGAGTTTAAGGAGCGGATACTCTGGTCGCTGGTACCAGCTAGCCTTCAGCGAATGAGGGGGGGGAACTTGCTCCTACGCAGACTTTTTCTCGGCTTCACAAAAAAAATTTCAACCAGAGGTTTAAAAATGTATTTTGGGGCCAACGAAGGTTGCAAAAAAAACAAAACTATACCTAATTTTAATAGACCTGCAAACAAAACTTACCAACTTAAACTTATTGGTCGTCATACCATGCACCGGGTTAAAGATCTTCCAGCCGTGTTGTGGAAGGCTAACGATGTTGTTGCCGTTCCGTCATAACACACCCAACCTGCTAAAAGAAAAGGGACTTTGGCGCTTTTAGCCCAAAGCGATACTCACCACTGCCTCAACTAGCAACTATAAAAAATAATTTACGCAAACATTTTTCTATGCAAACTCATATCATCTTAAATTTATTACAAAATTCAAATTATTTCCTATCCCTGCATTAAGGTAAGCGGCATGAACCATTTAATATATGTAGATGTGTGTATAATTCAAGTTTACTTTACAGCGACAATCTATGTATATTAGCATTAAGATTACAAATATTTCCATTAATCTCAAACACCGTTTTCTCAAATTTGGTTAATCGAACATTTGGCTGTAAAAATTCGGTAGTGAAATCTAACATTACTCTTAAATAAAGCTAACCTTTTTCTCACAAGTTCGCTTTCGAACTTCTCTCAAAATTAACAATTAGTTTTTATGTAATTTAACATTTTTCTATTAACAGTGCATTTTCTCATAAGCTCGCTGTCGAACTTCTCTCAAAAATAACAATCGCTCTTCATGTAAATTAACATTCGGTTTTTTTTTTTTTGTTTTTCCAACATTACTTTTCCTATAGGCAACGCTCTCTTTAAGCATAACATTTCTCTGTGACTGTATACTACCATTTACTCAATAACTTTAAACTTAACATTATCCTAACATAAGCTTAGTTCTCATAATTGAATCCATGTTACACACGCATACTAATGCGAATGAAAAAAAAAGTGAGCAAGAGAGCGAGTTAGCGAGACCAAAAGACTGCAACTATTCTCTACATTAGAATTATGGTTCTCAAAATTTTACGTTTTTCTCGCTTCTCAACACAAGTCAAATTTCAATAGTGTTAGTGGGTGAGAATGAGCAAATACAAAAGTAAACACAAGAGCAGCGAAGATTACTCAAATGATGTTTCGAAATGTCTTTTAATTAAACATTCGATTGATCGAATTTTTCGAAATTGCTCATGTTGTGGTAACATTCAAAGCTTGCCACAAAACAACTGGCTATGTTGCCCCATGCCCCAAAATTGTTCCCTTAGGCCAAAAAAAAAAATAAATAAATATGACTATTACGGGATTTTACTTTAATTGGTTTTCAACAATCAACAAAATTAACAAACGGTAAATAATTAGCATTGGTGTTCGCTTGAAGAGCGGTTTTCCCCCAGAGTTGGTGAAAATGAACAAAGTGAGATAACTTTTGACATATGTATAAAATGACTTACCATGTTATCCTCCTTCCTCTGGGCAGTTGATGGGGATGACGGCAGCTAGCTAAAATAAACGCTAGGAAAAATCACAACACTTTTATCATTTAACACCAATTCATATCGAACAATAAAAAATTCTCTTGTCATGGTTTTTTTTTTTTTTTTTTTGAAATTTATTAAAAATTTTTGTTTTGTATCATTTTCAGCAAGAAAAAAAATCTAATTTATAAGTATGTCTTTATTTAATCATCCTAGAATTTTTCCCCTTCTTTTCACCTAAACTTAAGTAATAAAAAAAATATTTTTTTTTTAAATTTTATTTCTAACTACTCCCTGCACGATTCCTGCTCCCTGCTGCTGTTTCCTTTCGCTGATTACATTGACTTTTGATTCTTAATTTCACCGGTTGTCGGTCATGATGATTTACGCGTACGGTATGGCAAATACCTCGCACACAAAAAAGGTAACCCCTTTCGTTAAGGATTAGTTTCCAAAATGACTTTTGGTTTGCAACCTCTTGAAATTCTTCGACAAGAATTCTTTCTGCATTTTTTGTTTTTAATTTTAATTTTCCTTTTGGGTTTTCTTTTTTCTTTCTCAACTTTTCTTTTTTTTTTTTTTTTTTTTTTCTTTTCATTTAAAAAGTCAAAATTTAGACTTTTAGAAAACTTATATTTAATTTTTAAAACTTTTTCGTTTTCGTTCAGTTATTACTTTAATTTAAATTGGAAAAATAAATTCAATATAAATTTTTTTTTTTTTTTTTTTCACTTCGCGGTGCTCGTCGGGCTGGTTTTGATCTCCGACATAAACTCCACTGGCCTTCCTCAAATTACTCTATCCTAAGCCAAGTTTCTACCGCGATCCCGCTAGTTTCTAAAAAAATTATTTGCGAACTATTTTCCATTGCACAAAAAAATTGTTTTCGAACTATTTCCTATGCTATTGTTATTATAATTTTATTTCCTATCCTAACATAATCAAACATATCCTATCCAATGCTTATTGCCGTTTCCCTAACAAAACCCTCCATCTCACTTCTTCGGGACAATTTTGCCCCGTTCTTGGCCACAGAGCCAGTCCCGCTGTTATCTTTCTGTTACCATCCGCTCCCACTATTCGCTCGAAGCCAGTGTCTTCGAAATCATGTAACATATCCGAAATAGCTCATCCGCTGTTAACGTACGCTCTCTACATAATTGGATCAATGTTAATAATTTTTAGAACCCTAACACAATCAAAGCCCACTTCCGATGGCGACCGGATATGAATAACACTTTAGCTGGCGCATACATCTCGAACCTCACAAGGGGGCCTTTATGTCTTCCGTTCCTCTGGAGCGTACAATTTTTGCTTGTGCGTATTTGGAAAATTTATCTATTGCCGTCAGTACTACATTGTTGTTAGTATGGTATAGGTCTATATGAACGATAAGACCTGGGTAATTAGGAATGGGAGTTGGTTTCAGGATAGGATTAACTGGATGTCTCTCGTACTTATTTTCTAAACAAATTTTGCACTGTTTTGTAATTCGTTTTATTTTTGCGTTCATTTGTGGGAAGTAACATTTTCCTAAGAGTTGTGCTTTATTTTCTGTGGGATTGCGATGAGCTTTATTATGCTCATTGATAATTTCCGTTTCTTGTTCTGATTCGTTTGTAACGTTTCTAATGCATTTTCGGGTATACCGTACTTTGTACCTGCTAAAATGAATTTGGTAAATTGTTTGTATTTTCCCTAAAATGTTGTCTTCGGTTTTTATGCAATTTGTTACTGTAGGGTTGAGATATATTTTCAACAATGTGGTGAGACTTTCTTCTGTAAAGTCTCTTTCAATAATAATATGTCTAAGGTAAGTGGGAAAAGGTAGTTTGAATTGGTATTAACAGGTTTCCCCAGTAGAAATAAAAATTTAATTTTTGAATGCATTGATAGGTGCATCTGTATATGGTATTAAATTTTGGGCTGAACTTTCGTCACTATGTTGGGTTGCGGACAAGGAATTTATTTGTTGTCGTGCTCGAGAAAGTGCGTCTGCGACAATATTGGTACTGCCAGGCTTGTATTTTATTTCATAATTGTATTCTTCCAATATTGATTTCCATCTTTTTAGTTTACTGTTAGCGTTCCTGCTACTGAGTGTGTATGTCAAGGGTTGATGGTCTGTGAAAATTTTTATTGTGGTTAAACTATACAAATAATTTCTAAAGGTTTTTAAAGCATATTATGGCTAAAAGTTACTTTTCGTTAGTTGCGTAGTTTTCCTCGGTCCTTGTCAATGTTCTGGAAATGAACATTATGGGTTTACCACCTTGCTGTAGGACTGCTCCTATGGCGTGGTTTGATGCGTCGGTTGTCAAGTGAAATTCCTTTTCGAAGTCGGGGTATTGCAACATGACGTCAGAGGATGCTAATGAATTTTTAAATTTATTAAATGCTTCCATTGCGTTATTGTCGAGAGAAATTTTTATTTTAGCCGAAAGGTTTTTGGACATACGTCCCTCCTCGCCTCTCAAAAGTACCGTTAGGCGCTTGGCGAGTTTCGCGTAGCCTTTAATGAAACGTCGGTAATAACCGGAAAGTCCTGGAAAGCATCGAAATTCTTTTATAGTTTGAGGCGGTGGAAAGTCTAAAATCGCTTTCACTTTTGCTGGATTTGTTTTTATGCCATTTTTGGAAACAGCAAATCCCAAAAACTCGACCTCTTCTTTGAGAAATTCACATTTATCAAGTTGAATTTTCATATTAGCATCTTGTAGGGTCCTGAAAATTATTTCTACGTTCTTCAAGTGAGAGTCTTCGTCTTTACCGAAAATAATAATATCGACAAAGCATATTTTTCCGATGTAGTCTCTAAGAATATCATCTAATGTTCGTTGGAATATGGAAGGAGCATTTTTAAGACAGAAAGGTAGTCAGGTAAATTCGTATTTACCATTATTGACAAAGGCTGTCTTTGCGATATCGGATTTAACTAAAGGGATCTGATGAAAGCTACTTTTAAATTCGAGAACTGTAAAGAATTTGTTCTTTCCGGGCTGTGAAAGTACTTCGTTGGTGTCTGGGATTGGGTAGCGGTCGGGTATTGTGATTGAATTTAATTTGCGGTAGTCTATTGCCATTCTGTATTTTTTGTGCCAGATGCATCAGCTTTCTTTGGCACTATCCAGATGGGAGAATTGTATGGGGATCGGGAAGGTCTAATTATTCCGTCCTCAAGTAATTTTGATATTTGCTTTTCTACCTCGTCCCTAAGGGACATTGGGTATGGGTAGTATCTGGAATATACCGGATCTTGGTTTGTAGTTCTTATTTCGGCTTTTACCGCGGTAGTGTACGTTAATTTTTCATCCGGATCAGAAAAAAGTTGTGGGTATAAAAAGCATAAATTTCGGATTTTGTTGTTTGTTCATCCGTAAGATGGTCTGTTCTTATTTCGATATTGTTTACTGATTTTGACACTTGTTGTTTTATCCTAACTTTTTTGCCATTTTTAATTATCATGTAGTCTTTGGAATTATGGATCACTGCGTTCATGTGGTTAAGGCTGTCATTTCCAAGGATTCAATGCAATTATTGAAGTGAGGGTAGAACGAAAAAATTAAGGCGTTCCTCATTCAGACCGAAAAGATTTGAAAAAATGTGATGAGATACTCTTACTTTACCTCCGACTGAGTTTGCGTAAGAAACATTTTCGTTTGGCAGGGGACTTATTGCCATAAAAGGTTGGATGTAATTCTTGTTGGAGCCAGTGTCTATTAGGAACTTCAATAACTCTCCATTGCCCGTCTTACACTGGATGTATGGCAACGTCGAGTGGGTCAATCTAAAAAATGAACGTCGCAAAATTCCTCGCTGTCTACCTGATTGTCATGTGCGTATTTCGTGTAGTCCTGGTAGTAGTCAGTCCAAGGACTGACTGTAGGACTCTAGTGCCGCGTCAGCACTGCCTACGATTTTGTTGCGAATCACACTAAGGATGCCGAAATATTTCGGTGAGCCTGCGTATGGCTCATAAATCCTTAAAATTCGTTCAACACCTTTTTTCCAGCTGCTGAACTCAGCTAGGTTTCCACCAAACTCTCGCAAGGATCTAAGCACGTCAGGTACCTTGTCCATGTCGGCGAGGTTATTCCTAAGTCGATCCTCGATCATTTGATCGGCCATAGTATGCTGAGTTGGGTGCAGAACATCCCTAATCATTATATTTTCGTCCGTGGCTACGATCTCCCTCATTAAGTCCTTTATAGGGTTCCTGAATTCAGGAGTGGGGTTAGCCTTCTGTTGGATAGGATCCGCAGGGGGTTGTGGTGGCGGTGCTGTTCCTGCCGGGGGTGCATTAATGTTCCCTAGAACAGGGGGTTTTATCAAGTTATTGTGGGCCATTTTAATTAATATTTAGCTTAGTTTTAATTTGTGAATTTAATTTAACAATCTCTGGAGGGTCCCTTTTGTGGTGAATCGCAGAGTTGTTTCATTATTATCCTCAGGGTTACTTTTATTTTATAGGCTGTACGAGCCTGTTGTTCATGAAAGTAATAAATCAATCACAAAAAAAAATTTCACTAAAAGGTAAAAAAAAATTTGGTATAATATTGAGAAAAATTATTGAAGGAATTTTGAGAAAAAAAAGAGAGTTAAATTTTTACTAACTATTTTCACTTAAAAATGGCATATTTTTTAATTAATATTGCTAAAATTTTTAATTATTATTTTTACTTGTTTATTAAATTTGCACTTATTAAAAAGATCGTACCTTTTTTGCTTAAAAGTTAAAAAATTTTACTTATCTATCTATATTAATTTTTCACTTATTTCAATTTGATTCACTTAAAAAGAGTTAAGATTTTGTTTATTTCTTTTACTTTGTTAATTATTTGCAAAAAGTTTTTACTAAAGGATTAAAAAGGAGCTGAAAGTGCAAATATTTTGTGTCAATATATATTTTTTTCCCCTTAAATTTATCTTAAAAAATGTTTCTTACATTTATCTGATCTTACGTTAAAAGTCCCGCGGCTATTGCATATTTGTACTACTGCCATTCCTTTGTCGGCTTATTTTGCGGGCTGGTGGGTGTGTTTCTTCGAGCTTTACCACCGGGTTTCTTGGATTCTTGTCCAGTGCTTTGGGGCGCTTCTTGAGGGCCACTAGCTATCCGGTAGAATGTCAGTTGCGTTGGCGCGCTTCTTTAGGGCCACTTATTTGTATCACTTTTAGGCGATTTTACGCACGGATCGCGAGACCTTTGATGGCCTTTGACTACTTTACGGAAAACGTACGCGACTGGTCCGTTGGGCGCAGTTATTGGTTTCTCTTGTGAGAAACTGAAAAAATTAATTTTTTGGACGACTCGAAGTCGTTGTTCTTTATTATATTAATGCAACTTAATTACTAAATTACAATATGTTTCTTACTTCTATTTATCCTATGATGTCACGTTGGTTAACCAGGTGATTACTATTGTTGTTGTTGCATTTCTGTCCATTCATAAAAATGGTAACGCACAGTCAGCGATTGCCCGCATTGTGTCATATGCCGTCGGGTAACGACTTATGTAGGTCGCATGCTTACCCAGAATTGCATACTGTTGTAGTATGAAAGTTACATATTTATATGTGGGCAGTTTTGGTGCCCAATTTCAGAGTATGTGGTATTAACTTATATGCATTGGAATACTAGGATCATCTAGTGTTGGCTCATCATAATCTAAGAATGGTACCAAGTTATCGTATGAAATATTTCTTGTGAATGCCGGTTCAGATAGTAAATTATCGTCATTCAGATCAATCATATCAGTATAATCTGAAGCACTAAAATTGATACTACATTTTTTGTAAACTCTGAGTTTAGTTGGATCAAGTATTTTTTCTCGATAGTATACAATTTTTTTGATAGCTCTATCCCGTATGGCTTTTCTATCATCAAATAACATTGTTAATAAAATGTTTTCTGGATGAGCGTAATATGAATTATTTTGGATTACACCATCTACAAAATTAAGTAAATTACGTGGTAGGTATCGTGTCCAACGAATAAACTTTATGGTATTTTACATTGAAATACATTGGCACATAAATTCTAATAATATAAACTGCTAGAGTTTTCAACTTTTCCGATGGTGTATAAGTTGTTGTATATAGACGTAATACCCTGCTTGCTTTGGTTAGCCATCGAGAATGTACAACTGGTCCTGGTTTTATGTTAGCTAAATAAACTGAAACAGCACCATTTGGAATTGCTTTGACCATTTGATATAAATATTTAACATCTGTAGATAATTCTCGTTCTTGTTCATCACTGATCATACCAGGCATATTTTCCAATGCTATTGGTTGAAAACCACTCACAACCTGAAAAATAAATTTATTAGATCAACTAAAATTAGTATAATTTTCCTATTTTAATTTCATTAAAAAAATATAAAATAATTTTAACAAATGCATACCTGAAATTTTTCACAGTCTTGAATGTCTTTGAATACATTTCTACTTGCTGCTCTTGGTCCACTCGTGACTGTTTTATCTAATGCTCTGAATAAATGGCCAAATGGTAATTCATGGAAATAAAGCAAACATATAAACCAGTGCAGTGGTCTATTTAAATGCTTTTCAAAAAGTTGTGTAACACCATTTTCTATTCCAGTATTAGCTGGTTCTCCATCGCTGCATATGCCAATTAGTTGATCTATTGACAGTTTTATGCTATTGAAGAATTCATTTAATTTTTTAATTTGTGTTTTGCATTTTCTTCTTTTTTAAGCATTAGGCTCTTTTAGAGCAACTAAATGGGGTTCTTTTACCATATTTGTATGAAATTTCTCATTAATTTTCTCTCTAGTTAATGCCATCGAAAGAAAATGCAATTATGTTGGAATCTATGTATCGTTTACGCACTTCATCTCTAGCTTTAATTTTTTCTCTTGCAACTTTAGATTTATCCATTATGACAAGTTCACCACGAACATATCGAAAATGTATATCTTCGAAGAGGGCTGTTGCTGAACATGAAGCAACTCGATCTAAAACACCGAATCTGTCACACATCATAGCAAAATTTATAGCAGCGTATCGTTGAGTATAATGTCCTCGTTTCATTGTAACAGATACTTCTGCAACTGCTTTATTTGCAATTTGTGCTTCACCTGTTTCCATATCTGCTCCATGTGGTTCGTATGTTGGATCATCACTAACTGTTGGCATTGTTGGTATTGTTGTAGGTGTTTCTTCTACAATGTCATCCATATATTCAGGTATTGTGAATTTTCTATCATTATGTTGGTCCATCATAAATTCTTTTAAATGGGTTGGTATTAAACCACATGAGCATTCTGTTGCTGTAAATTCCTGAACTTTTTTTCTGTGTTTAATGCTATCGTGATATTTTTCAATTAAAACATTTAGTTTTCTTATAATACTACGTCTATCATTTAGTTGAATTATCAATTTATTCCAACAACCAACCAGTTTATCAATTACATGAGGAGTTAAATTTTTATGCGAAAACATTTTACTTTGAATTTTAGCATGATCACTTAAAAAAAAATTAAATCTTAAAATGTCACGACTAGACGGTAAATTCAGATTATTTAATTCACTTGACAAACGAAATGCAATAATGTCGTATTCAAGTATATGTGATAAAGTTTATTCAGATGATGTAGAAGGATTTGGTTCATCCATTTTAAATTTAAATACAAAAATTTTGTTGTCTGAATGAAAGTTGTTGGAAATGTTGTGAACATATTTTGGCTGTAAAGACGCTTTTGCTATACTCCTGGTGACCCGCTCTATTATACCTGTATTAGTTAATTAGATATGGGCAGTTGAATATTTCTACCTCCTTTCCACATAACTTTTATGAAAAAGTTGGCGTGGTCGAAAAGCCATTTTATATTTTGTTTAGGCTTTTTTGACCATTGTGGTTTTTATGCAAATAAAAGATTCTTATTTTGTCATTTCAACCCGACGTTTCGCTAGTCTCCCTAGCTTCTTCAGGGGTGATCTATTTATTTAAAAACAACGAAAAAACATTTTGCTTATTTTCTGTGGGTGCATTTATCACAACAATAGTATACTTCCTATGATTTTAGTTTTACTAGCGTAAACGATTCTAAAGTTATTAACAGTCAAAGGTTGAAAATTTCTTCACTCATATGTGGGCGGTGCGACACCCCTTTTCCAAAAATTTTATTGATTTTCGTCAATAGGACAACTAAGTTAACAAACCTAGCACTTTTTTATCATTGTAGCTGTTTTTTTTATTGAATTAACCCATTTTATACCTTTTTCAAAATTTTCGATATCGAAAAAAGGAGCGTGGTTCGATTTCGCCCATTTCAAATAGCATCCAACCGGAAAGCAACCTGTGTGCCAAATTTCATTCAAATATCTCAATGTTTACTCGAGTTATCGTGTCCATGGACGGAAGGACGGACGGACAGATAAGTCTTAATGAATTCCTCTGTTCATTCTAAGAACTTTGAACCAATCGTTAGTAAGCTGGTTGTGGTCCCTCGCATTTTGTATCTAGGTTCTATCCAGACACTACCGAGGATGATTTGATGTACCATATTTCTTCTAAAGTTAAAGATCAAAGCGTAACTGTTAGAAAATTTAATTTCACATGCAAAAGAAGTATGTCTTCGTTCAAGATTGATGTATCTGGGAAAGATTTCGATACCCTTTTGGACAGCTCTTTTTGGCCTCCCGGGGCTCTTGTGGGGGTTGTGCGGGAGTTTGAATACAGACCGAATAGGAATGTTCAAAATGTATCGAAGATTTCTCGTAATAACGTTGAGTCAAAAAACTGAGCACTAAATCCGTGAATATTTTTTATCAAAATGTCAGAGGTTTATACCAAATTAACTGATCTCATTTTCTTTTCATTGTGAATATAACGTAATTGCTTTTACCGAAACTTGCCTAAAACCTCATGTTTTCAAATCAGAGCTTTTATGTAATGAATATTTAGTATATAGAAATGATCGCTTGAACAGAGTCGGAGGTGGTGTGCTACTTGCCGTTCATTCCTCCATCCCTTCAGAAGAGGTTAATATACCTAACATCGATTTCATTGAGTTCAAATGCATCCGCATTCAGCTAGAAAACGTCTCTATGTACATATATGTTTGCTACATCCCTCCAGCATCAGATTTTTCAGTCTACATGCAACATGTCTCTCTGCTCAAAACTATTAACTTTTTGACTAAAGCTTGAGATTCAATTATTGTTTTGGGAAACATTATTGTCGTGGAAACATTATTCCAAATCCGTCCAAACTGGAGTACAATGACTTTTTAGATGGAATTTCCGATCTTTGCCTTAATCAAATAAATTTTTGGGAAAGTCAAAGATTTAGTGTATGTTGATGATATAAACCAATTTTCTGTAAATCGCTGTGATCCGTTGGTTTTACCAGAAGACCTTTACCACCCTTCTATGGAAATAGTCTACGAAACCATAAGTAATGGCCAAAGTACTCAATGCTTCTCACGTAGTAGCTTTGATTTTAAATTTTTCCAAAGCCAACTACAAGAAATTAAATAAGGGACTGTCTAAATTAACTTGGCCTGAGTTTGGTAGTGATATCGATCTAAACGTCTCACATTTCAATCAAAATATTTACTGCCTATTTGAGAAGTTTATTCCTAAACGTAAATTAACTTATGATCATCCTACTCAAGCTTGGTCTGCTAAAGAGCTTAAGGCTCTAAAAAATAGGAAAACGCGATCATTTAATTTATATAAGAAATCCGGATGAAACAAACATTACTTACTGTATTCCAATCTACGTCAGAAGTACATAGATTTAAATAAAAAGTGCTGCAACACTTATATCTCTAAAAAAAAAGAGACGTTATTCTCAATCCAAAGTCATTTTATGGTTTTGTAAATTCTAAACGTGAAGTATCAGGGTTTCCCTCAGCCATGAAATATCAAGACATTATATCTAGCGATAATCAAGATATCCCAAATTTCTTTGCTCAATTTTGAAAATTATCCCTATAAGCCAGACGGGACAAATTTAATTAATTCACCAATTATATGCGCCAAAGATGTTCTAATTTACCTTAAAACCTTAAAAGGATCTTTTAAATACGGTCCTGATAGGATTCCTACATGTTTCTTGAAAAAGTGTGCGAACCATTACCAACCCCTTACCAATTTGTTCAATCTATCACTAAAGTGTAGTGTTTTTCCAACTGCGTGGAAAGAATCGTTTCTTCTACCGCTGCATAAAAGCGGGAGTAGGTCTTCTATAGAGAACTATCGTGGCATGGCAAAGCTTTCTGCCATCCCAAAATTTGAAGCTATCTCTACTTTGATAGCTGACTGCCAACACGGGTTCAGTAAGGAAGAGTCCACAGTTACGAATTTACTTGAGTTTACCAGTCATATCTCAAATGCCTTTAAAAAAATCTTCACACCGACGTTATTTATACGGATTTCAACAAAGCTTTTGACAAAGTGTGTCACTCATTACTTATTCATAAACTCGATCAGTTGGGCTTCCAGCCGGGTCCAATCGCTGGATCTCTTCTTACCTTAGTGACAGGATACAAAGAGTAATGTTTAAAAATTTAGTATCCGATGTCATTTATGTCTCTTCGGGGGTTCCTCAAGGAAGCCATCTTGGTCCGATTCTGTTCTTGTTGTTTATAAATGATATTTCTACAATAATAAAATTTTCAAAAATGTTAATGTATGCCGACGACGTAAAGCTTTTCATGTCATTCGCGTCATTTGAAGATAGAAATAAGCTACAATCAGATCTAGATGCACTAGTTACTTGGTGCGATTTAAATTATATGCCACTTAACCTTAAAAACGGTAAATACATTGGTTTTTCGCGTGGAATTTCTCAGCCGGCTTCCTATACAATTAAAAATTATAGTCTTGAGCAAGTGTATGATTTTGTTGACCTGGGGGTTACTATGGACTATAAACTCAGTTTCAAACGCCATATTAACACAACAGTCAATAAGGCTAGAGGTGTCCTAGCATTCGTTAAACGATGGTCTAAAGAATTTAGCGACCCTTATGTAACTAAAGCCGTCTTCACTACATTAGTCAGACCGATACTTGAATATGGTTCTATAATTTGGAACCCGCGTTACCAGGTTCATGTAGATCGTCTTGAATCAGTTCAAAAACAATTTTTACTATTTGCCTTAAGAGATTTTCATTGGGATCCCTCGTACAATCTGCCACCCTATACGAATCGTTTAAAACTCATTAATCTGCACACACTTTCCAGTCGGAGGGAAATGGTTGGAATTATTTTTATGATTAAATTGCTAAATGGTTCACTCTCCAGCCCATTTCTTCTAAGTGAAGTTAACTTCAATGTACCGTCTCGTCCTTCCAGGCATTTTAAACCTCTAGTCTTAGAACAGTGCCGAACCAATTTTCAGGTAAATGAGCCTTTTCGCTTTTTGCGTCAAGATAATAACTCTCTTTCTGGTAGATTTGATATTTCAGACTCGCTTTTCAGCATAAAAAAATCAATTCTTCCTATCCTAAATACATAGCTACTAATTGTTTCCTACTCTTTGGCTTCTATATTAACTTCTTACAATAATTTTATTCTGTTAATTAATTATTTCTTAATGTATAATCTATCTTATATCTACTTTACTTAGCTGATGAGGTTTTCTCTGTAGCTGAGCAGTTTTAGATCTCGCCGATTAACAAACCATAGCCTTTCAACGACTCGGCACGAATGAATAATCAGCGCGTTATGCAGATGCGCCCCTCGCACCGGTCGGGCGGGATATGGTGGGTAATCCGTGGAATTATTATTATTATTATTATATAAAGGGTGTTTTTTTTAGGGGTATAAACTTCGAATTGAAATAAAACACAAGAAAATCGTTATAAGGTCCATCAATTTGGCTTTATTGGAAGGATAATTTTATGCCATTAATGTTTAAATATGATTTCGGGCATGTGGCCGCCGCGGCTGGCTCGAATAAAGCCAATTCTACAGGCCCAATTTTCAACCACTTTTTCGAGCATATGGGGCCGTATGTCGGCAATAACGCCACGAATGTTGGCTTCCAATTCCCCTAACGTTTCTGGTTTGTTGGTGTAGACGAGCGACTTCACATATCCCCAAAGAAAATAATCCAATGGTGTCAAATCACACGACCTTGGTGGCCAATTGACAGGTCCATTCCGCGAAATTATGCGCTCATCGAATGTTTCCTTCAATAAATCGATTGTGACGTGCGCTGTGTGGCATGTAGCGCCGTCTTGTTGGAACCACAACTCTTCCACATTCATGCCATCCAATTCGGGAACAAAATAGTCGGTTATCATGGCTCTATACCGGTCTCCATTAACGGTAGCTGCCTCTCCAGCATTATTGCGGAAGAAGTATGGCCCAATGACTCCACCAGCCCATAGAGCACACCAAACAGTCAGTTTTTGTGGATGTAATGGCGTTTCAAGGGTCTCATGTGGATTCTCTTCACTCCAAATGCGGCAATTTTGCTTGTTGACGTAGCCATTCAACCAAAAATGAGCCTCATCACTGAACAAAATTTTGCGATGAAAATCAGCATCGAAATCAATCTCATTTTCGGCCCATACACCAAAATCACGACGCATTGCATGGTCTCGCGGCTTTAATTCTTGCACAAGCTGGATCTTGTAAGGTCGCAAGCCAAGATCTTTGCGCAAAATCTTCCATAAAGTTGATGGACAAAGCTCCAATTGCTGTGCACGGTGGCGAATCGATTCATTCGGGTCCTCTTCAACACTTTGCTCTACAGCGGCAATTGTTTCTTCGGTGCGCACTGTTCGATGTCTCTGCGGATGCGTATTATCACATAGAGTAAACGTAGTGCGAAAACGATCCATGGTTAACCGAATTAATTGCTCTGATGGACGATTATGTCGACCATAAAATGGACGGAGCTCACGGTAAACTTCGCGAACTGAACCATTATTTTCGAAATAAATTTGCACGATTTGCAAGCGTTGTTCTTTTGTCAACCTGTTCATGATGAAATGGCAAACGAAATTGAACATAAATGACATTAGAGTTGCCAGATTTGACCACAAAATGCCAGTTTTATCTCTATTCGAAAAACAAACCTGTAAAAAAAACACCCTGTATATGGAACTCCATATCTATCTCTATTATTTTGTACCGTTAAAAACCACCGTTATATGACCAAAAACATAATACCCTGTGTACTAGTACACGCTGGGTATAAAAAACGTAATCAAACTTACTTTAATACCAATGTCATATCTCTAGGAATTATTATTTTAATTGTTATTACCTGAGCGACCAACCTTTACTCGACAGTTTCGAAGGTTGCCATACAATTTAGTTTGCTTTAGATGCTCATCGGTAAAGATGTTTTGGTTCTTTGTATGAAAATTTTAATTACCAGCACTGGAGCTTTTCAAAATGAGCTTTTAAAAACATTTTTGATAATAGAAAGATATTTAATATTTCTCTTTTTATTGGTGACAAAGTTTGAAGGCATAATTACTCCTTGGTGTCTGCTCAAAAAAGCTTCCCCGATATTTCCGACAAGCCTTTGCAAGGTTTCTTACTGAATTGTATGGTTAGAGGCTTTCGATTGTTATCAAATAATCTAGAAATGATAGGGTCACATGGGTATATTCTTCGGTTAGTGCGATTTCTATTTTATTCTTCAAGAAAGAATTATCCATAACTCTTATTGTACCTATTGTCATTTGCACAACACTGATTAGCGATCAGATGGCATCACCGTAACAACTGCTTGACGAAGGACAACTTGGCAAAAGGAAAAGAAAATACTTAAGCAATGCAAAAGAATTCGCGCGACAAGAGATTCATTCCAATTTTGTCATCGTCGAGTAAGCAGCGGGAAAACAGGCACCAATTAGAAACGCAACAACAACACATCCCACATCACAACCAGCAAGCAAATCGTCGTATACAAATATTAAATCAATTTAGCATGTATTTTAGCAAGGCAAATAAACTCTATTTATATATTTAACTTTAATACAAATTGCAAGTGTTCGTCCTTTTTAATCATTTGCCGTCGACATCAAAAGTTTTCTAATTGCCTGAACCCCGCTGCTATTTGTTAGTGTGTATCGAAGTATTGTCTTTGTATCGTCCCGTTATTTGGATGTCTGCTGTTTGGACCGGTTTTAAGATTGGAAAACTACCGAATATTTGGACAGTTACATCAGGAGATTGGCTGACCGCTATGTTTCTGTTATCAAGTTGCTGTTTTTTAATAGAATGAATTATTTAATATTATAATTTGCGGTATACATAAAAACATTTGAGTTTGTTGCAAATATATTTGCTGGTTTTGTGGTTTACGTCAATTCTGCAACGTACATAAATTTTTGGGACATACATAAATGCAATGTTAACGAGGCTTCACGCCAATATGATTCGAGCTGCAAGTGACAACGAGGAGGGACATTCCGATGCAGATCCAGATGTCACCGCCAACGTCGTTGCCAAGAAACGCGTTCCAATTTGTGGAGGGTTTAGCAGCTAAGCTCTATCCATTGCCAACCTTCGACGGTAATCCGGAGGATTGGCCGTTATTTTTTGCTAATTTTAACGATACTACGGCAGAGTTCGGCTACAATAACAGGCAAAACCTCATGCGCTTACAAAAGTCACTGCAAGGTAATGTCAAACGGTCAGTCACATCGATGCTCATCTATCCTGATGACGTGCCTAAAGTAATGAAGGAGTTGGAATTCAATTTTGGTCGACCTGACTTACTAATTCGTGCACAGCTATTAAAAGTGCAACAGTTTCCGGCCATTCAAGACAACCGCATTGATCATGTGCTAGAATTTTCGAATCGAGTGCGAAACATATCAGCCTTTTTTAAATCTGCAAAATGCGAACACCACCTTATGAATCCGACACTCTTAGAACAACTGATTTCAAAACTGCCGTCCTCGAAACAATACGAGTGGAGCCGGTACGCCGCAAACATGTCGCCGTTCCCCACTGTGGAAACTTTTGCCAACTGGTTGAGCGATCTCGCCAAGGTCGTGTCCATCATGCCAGGTATTGCCGACATTTCACTTCGGAATAGTCAACTATCATCGTCATCGTGGCGCCAAAATGCAAACGCCAATCGTCAATCAACTTCGGGTGGAGGACCAGCGGGTCGTGTCTTGCACAGTAGTGAGGAGCAGCCTAAATGTCCATGCTGCAGCCAGCCTCATATCATAACGAGTTGTTGCAAATTTTAATCACTAGACTGTGCAGGTAAGTGGTCTCTTGTAAAACAACAACATATGTGCTTTGGTTGTCTTCAAAAGGGTCATGGTTTATCTAAGTGTCGCCGTCGCAAAGTGTGTGCCATAAATGGTTGTGATCGTATGCACCACCAACTACTACATCAGGACAACCGAGTGTCAACCGAGCCTACTGCCGATCGAGAGCACATTTTTAATTGTCGCAGTGGATGTGAGTCTAGCTTGTTCAAAATATTGCCAGTTATTCTGTCGGGCCCGCATGGTAGTATAGAGGTTTATGCCATGTACGACGAGGGGTCTTCTGTGTCGCTACTTGATGATGAGGTCGCCGTGCAATTGGGGTTAAGAGGTCGAGCCAATTCCTTAACCTTGCAATGGTATGGTGATAGCCAAACAACAGAGTGCTCAAGAATGGTATCTTGCGATATCAGAGGAGTAAACAGCCGACAAATTTATCACATCAAAAATTTGCATACCATCAAAAGACTGAATTTGCCAAAACAGTCATTCGACAAGTCCATGCATCCACATATACAAGCGTTGCCAGCGCACAACTACGCCGATGTACAGCCTGTTTTACTGCTTGGTCTTGATAATTGCCACTTAAGCGTGCCAAGCCAGACAGTCGCCGCCAGATACGACCAACCAGTTGCCATCAATACGAGACTGGGCTGGGTTGTGTATGGGCCACTGCGAGACGAGATCAAAACCACTCCAAAAGTTCTACACATTCGTCAGCCAAACGCTTTGGGTCAGCTCAACAAATTAGTCCAAGACTACTTTTCTATAGAAGATTTTGGTGTCAAATGTAAGACCGGGTTGGAGTCCGACGAAAACCAGCGTGCTATAAAAGTTCTAGAAGAAACAACGAGAGATCTCGGCCAGAGATATGAAGTTGGTTTGCTTTGGCGTGAAGAGAGGGTCAATCTTCCGTCAAGCTTTACAATGGCCAAGCAACGTTTGCTCAACACCGAGTCACGCATGTTGAAAAATCCAGTTTATGGTGAAAAATATAAGAGAGAGATAGAGAAGTACCTCCAAAAGGGCTACGCAAACCTTTTAACGCCTGATGAAGCTGCCAGGGAAGGACCAACGACTTGGTATCTCCCTCACTTTGGGGTCGTCAACCCACATAAACCAGAAAAGCTTCGTATTGTTTTTGACGCAGCAGCCGCAACGAATGCCATATCTTTGAACTCGGTCTTGTTGAAAGGTCCTGAGCAAGCACAACCACTTTTGGCCATAATTCACAAATTTCGTCAAGGAGTAGTCGCAGTCGCTGGTGACATCCAAGAGATGTTCTCTCAAGTGCGTATCAAAGACGCTGACCAGGATGCACAACGATTTCTATGGCGAGATGGAAATCAAGACGAGCCAAGCCGCACGTATAAAATGCAAACCATGACTTTTGAAGCCAATTGCTCGCCATGTTGTGCTGAGAATATTAAAAATATTAACGCCGCCAAATTCCAGTCAACGATGCCCAGAGGTATGCGTGCAGTCATTGAGAGCACGTACGTCGATGATCTGGTCATAAGTTTCAACAGCATTAAAGGAGCCATCGAGGTCACTAAAGAAGCCATTGCAATCAACGCCGCAGCTGGCTTTAAATTACGTAATTTCGTTTCCAACACCAAGTAAGTTAAGCGAGAATTAAATGGAGGTACCGGCGTCGACAACGAATTAATAAAGATGGAGCGTCGGGCAACAATGGAGAAAGTACTAGGTATGTTTTGGAACACTGCTAACGATAGCCTAGAATTTAATTTCAGATTCCACAAAATCGCCCACGATGTTATTGATGGTTCACGAGCGCCTACTAAGCGCGAGTTATTGGCCATAGCAATGTCAGTGTTTGATCCCTTTGGTTTTTTGGCAAACATAACAATAACCGTCAAACTACTAGTACAGTCATTGTGGAAGTTGCGTATACAGTGGGACGAGCCAATACCGTATAAATTAGCAGAGAAGTGGTTCAAATGCTGGAAAAACATACAAACAGTCAAACGTATTTCACTGCCACGATGTTATTCCGTAATGTTGCCAGTCGCAGAAGACATACAGTTCCATATTTTTGTCGATGCCAGTTCCAGTGCATATTCTGCTGTTGTATATCTGCGTGTAAACAAAGGTGTAAAGTTGATGTTACTTTGGTGTTTGCCAAGTCAAGGTGTGCACCACTGAAGGGCATGACGGTTCCGCGGCTGGAGTTGCAAGCCGCAGTCCTGGGTTGCCGCCTCAAGGAGTCACTCGAATGCTGTCATGATTTTCGAGTGCATAGTACAACATTTTCGTCGCATTTCGCGTGGCGGAAATTTTGAATGTCACAACCGCAAATCAGTGGCGATGGATCCCCACGACTCAAAACGTGGCAGATGAAGTAACACGATCACAAACGTCATTCGAGTGTGAACCAAAATCAAGGTGGTTCATGGGTCCCGCATTCCTATACCAAGATAAGTCATGTTGGCCGCAAGACACTCCAGAATTGTCACCTGATCACTGTGCCGAAGAGGAGTCTGCAAAACGAATCATGACGCTGTCAAAACCAGAGAAGTATCCTATATTTTTTACAAATTTTTCGTTTTTTTTGAAGATTGTTCGAACGGTCCCCAGTATTTTTCGATGGCGGTACAATGCCAAAGCTGTTAATCGCCGACGAGGGAATCTTACTGCCTTCGAGCTTGCCAACGCCGAAACCGTTATTCTTCGAAGAGTGCAAGATGAGTCCTTTGCCGATGAAATCAATGCCATTAAGGAAAAGGGATGCCTCCCAAAATCCAGTACGATATACCAACTAACGTCATTTTTTGACGTCGATGGTCTGCTCAAAGTCAATGGCAGAATCGACGCCGCCTATTGCCTACCAATCTCAGCTCGACGCCCAGTTATTCTACCGCATAATCATCACGTTACACGACTCATAATGAAACAGTAAAATTGCCGTCTGCATCATCAAAATGATCTTCTTACCATTAATGAAATGAGACAAAAGTTTTGGGTATGTCGTGCGCGTGCACTACTCAAGTCGATTAAGAGGGAGTGTTCCGCGTGTATTTTCAACAACGTCAAACCCGTAACTCCTCTCATGGGTTAATTGCCGATTGATCGACTTACGCCATACGTCCGCCCGTTTTCGTACGCCGGAATCGACTACTGTGGTCCGTTTTATGTTGTCATTGGGCGTAGAAAGGAAAAGCGATGGGTGGCGCTATTCACCTGCTTAACTACGAGAGCAGTGCATATAGAGATAGCGGACGAGCTATCAACTGACGCTTTTATTCTTTGCCTGCGCAATTTTGTTAACAGACGAGGGGTGCCAATTAAAGTTCGCAGCGATAATGGCACACATTTTTTTGGAGCCCAAAAGGAATTAAAACAGGAACAACAATATTTGATTTCAGTCGTATTGAGGGCCAGATGGCACAACGCAACGGGTGTTCAACTGCCCTGCGAATCCGTCTGCAGGTGGCTGTTGGGAGCGCCTCATTTAGTGCGTCAAACGTTTGTTGCAGCGCGTATTAAAAGAAGAAACACCACGGCTTGAAACTTTACGGAGCGTCCTAATAGAGGCGGAAAATATTATAAATAGTCGCCCGCTAACCGAGTTGCCAGTAACGACACACGAAGATGAACCATTAACACCCAACCACTTCTTGTTAGGATGCCTTAATTCGACGCAAACGCCTGGCCCAGACGAAGATAAAACGTACCTAAGAAAACAATGGCGCATATCACAAAATTTGAAGGATCGACTTTGGAAGAGGTGGACAATGGAGTATTTGCCACAGTTATTGGGACGCTCTAAGTGGAGAGACAAAGTAACGCCACTTCAGCCTGGGCAATTGGTAATAGTATGTGACTCCACGCGACCAAGCAGCCAATGGGAGCGAGGTAGAATAACTCAGGTGGTCGTAGCTAAAGATGGGCAAGTGAGGACCGCTGAAGTTAGAACTAGTTCCGGACTACTACGTCGACCATCAGCAAGCTAGCCGCTCTGGAGCTAGTGAATCCTCCAGAGGATCCACCGGGGGGTGGGATGTCATTTGCACAACACTGATTAGCGATCAGATGGCATCACCGTAACAACTGCTAAACGAAGGACAACTTGGCAAAAGGAAAGGAAAATACTTAAGCAATGCATTCGAGTAAGCAGCAGGAAAACAGGCACCAATTAGAAACGCAACAACAACACATCCCATATCATAACCAGCAAGCAAATCGTCGTATACAAATATAAAATCAATTTAGCATGTATTTTCGCAAAGCAAATATACTATATTTATATATTTAACTTTAATACAAATTGCAAGTGTTCGTCCTTTTTAATCGTTTGCCGTCGACACCTATATCAAAATGTTCAGGACGAAAATAGAGATTGATTAAGCCATGTCCGTCCGCCCGTCCGTCCGTCTGTGAACACGATAACTTGAGTAAATTTTAAGATATCTTAATGAAATTTGGTATGCGGGTTCCTTGGCACTCATCTCCGAGCGCTTTCTAAAATGGGCAAAATCGGATGATAGCCACGCCCACTTTTTATATATAGAATATTTTCGAAAACACACAAAAAGTGATTACTCAGTACATAATACACCTATAAGGATAAAATTTGGTGAATACATTAAGATTGAGGCATAAAATAAATGTTTCGAGAAATGTTTGAAAATGGGCGTGACACCGCCCACTTTTGATTAAGTCAAATTTAGAAATAATATTAATCATAAATCAAAAGCCGTTCAAGATATCGAAACGGAATTAAGCACGCAGGTTTCCAGGTATGCAAGGAATGTTCCAGGAAAAAAGGAAAAGGGATCGGTTAAGGTCTACGCCCACTTTAATATGAAAGATTTTGAAGAGGATCGTACATATATAAAATAGGCAATAACTTTGCGTGAAATAGCTTTACATCATTTATATTTCACTTTTAAAGTTTCTGTGAACAAAGAACTCCAAAAACTTTAAATTTTCGAAAATGGGCGTGACCCTGCCTCTTTTATAGTGGAATATTCTTCAAAACTTTTTATGCCAAAACTCCGACAAAAATTGATTTGTCGAAACGAAATTTGGTAATAATGTTCTATATATAAAGGTAACGGTTTGCTGGGCGAAATCGGTTAATGTCCACGCCCAGTTTTTTAACATAGTTCTGAAGATTTCTTTTGTAATATTTAAAAAGCGATATTTCTACAACTAAGCAAGTTATATCAATTAGATTTTGCACACATAATAAGCTTTTTAAGAAAAACTCGGCCGCAAACAATTTTGTAAATGTGGAAGAAGTAGGCGCCGCCCACCTTCCAGCATAAAATGTCTGCTATGTTCAAAGGCAATCGCTTATAATTCAACATTGATATTTCAACGAAAATTGGTCAGCTGCTTCTCAGTAGTATGTATGTATTATACTCCTGCCAAAACTTTGCGAAATCGGGAAACATACAAGCAAAATATTCGGCCAAGTGGTTAATAGCCGACTTCAATAGCGAAGGGATTGTTGATGAACGAGGGCAAAACGAAGTACCTTTTGTCATCATGCAAAGAGTCAGCGCATTCGCGCCTTGGCAACCAAGCCACTGCTGGCAGCAATAATTTTGAAATAGTAAAGGACTTCGTCTACCTTGGAACCAGCATTAACACCAACAATAATGTTAGCCTAGAAATCCGACGAAGAATTACTCTTTCAAATAAATGCTACTTCGGACTGAGTAGACGACTGAAAAGTAAAGTTATCTCTTGACGAACGAAAATAATACTCTAAAAGTCACTCATCGCACCCGTCCTGCTATATGGTGCAGAAGCGTGGGCACTAACAACATCTGATGAGGCGGCTCTGGGAGTATTCGAGAGAAAGGTTCTTCGAAAGATTTGTGGACCTCTACGCGTAGGCGACGGCGAGTACCGAAGAAGATTTAATGATAAGCTGTATGAACTCTACGCAGACGCCGACATAGTTCAGATTAAAACACAGCGGCTTCGCTGGCTAGGCCACGTAGTGCGAATGAGCGAAGATGCTCCAGCCCAGAAGGTATTCTTATCGGCACCCGCCGGTGAAAACAGAGGAAGAGGGAGACCACCCCTCCGATGGAAGGACCAAGTGGAGACCGATTTGCGATCCCGGGGTGTTTCCAATTGGCGCCAGTTGGCTCAACGAAGAAACGACTGGCGAGCTATGTTGGACGGTCAAAATTGCCCGGGCGGTTAGATGACCATTTAAAGAAGAAGAATAGCGAAGTTATATATGTTTTTGATTTTCATACCTTTCATAAACATTAAATGTATGTAAGTATGAGAACAAGAAGAAAAAAGTTCACTAAAATGATCGATTTAGTCATGCCCGTCTCTCCGTCCCTCTGTCTGTCTGTCCGTCTGTCTATTTGAACGCAAACTAGTCTCTCAGTTTTACGAAAGAATGCTGAAATTCGTTGTTTGCTTTCGCCATTTTATAATATTCTAGCAAACCCCGTATACGTTGTTTTGACGCTTTTATACATAGAACACATCTATATATAAAATGTCATTAACTTGAAGCAAATAAACTCCTAATTATACCGAACTGCAGCTTTATATAACCTGGGGGCTTTTCAAAAAGCTATGTACAGACTGTGGCGTGCTCAGTGAACTCCTGAACCTATCGTGAAAGTTCAAGAACAAAACAAAACACAAAATATGTGGGCGTGCCACCGCCCACTTTAGAAAAATTATGTAGATATTGACTAAGTGACACATATATCCAAATTTCATTAATTTAGACCAAAAAATTTCGGAGTTATGACGAATTGAAACTTTATATAGACTGGGGGCGTAGCTCCGCCCACTTTTCCACTACTATATATTGTCTATGCTGTACCCAGGGGACCCAAGTATATATTGTGAAAATTTCGTAAAGATCGGTTGAGTTCTTTGGCGCCTATAAAAGACACAAATTTTTTAAATCTCTTTTTGTTACACACACAAGGTATATTACTTCATTCGGCATAAACGAATCGAGATATATATTTATTAATGTATATCAAAACGTTCAGGATGAAAAGTAAAATCTCCGGGCAAGTACTTAATACCCCACTGCAAAAGCGAAGTTGTATATACTTTTTGATATTCATACCTTACATGAACATGAAATGTTTGTACGTATACTGAAATGATCAGGAGGATGAGCTGAGTCGATGTTGCCATCGGTCTTTCGATACGTCTGTCTGTCTGTTCGTCGGTCTATTTGAACGCAAATACTAACTGAAAGTATTAAAATAGAACTGCGTAAATTGGGATGACATAATAGATCACTACTAGGTATATAATGTTCGGTTCCACCCGAACTTAGACTTCCTTACTTTTTATTTAATACATATGAAATCTAAGCCAACACTTCCATCCATACCATGTTCCGAGTACGTCGCTGATTTTATTTCGGAAGCATTACCTTTAACGTATTTGGTCGCTTAACTCTTCAAAACGCCACATCGATATACTCAAAAGTTTGTCCCTGAACTTAATGCACAATCATGACAGACGTTGGCCTTGGTTGTGATTCTCGGTATATCTACTTCTTTGCCTTATTTTTTTTGTCGAACAAAAGTGGCAACCCAACTTAGAAATGTTTATTTTTAATACGCAGGAAAATACGTTTCGTTTGATACGCATACTGGCATTTTCCATTTCATTAAAAAAAATCAGATATGTGGTAACTCCGTAAAACGTCCTATGCGCCAAACACCTAGATTAAAGTTCTAAGAATGTGGTATCCCATGTAGATACCAAATTTCATCCAAATCGGTTTAGCCATTTTCGAGATATTCTGAATATACAAATATACAAGAATGGCTCGTTAAAAGTTATAAGTCAGCTAAGTAACACAAGAAATTAAAACTTATAAGTAATGTATTAAGCGAAGAAGGAATCAGTTCGATTGTAAAGAGTAAATTAAAAAATTTGCTATGGGTTAGGCGAGGATAGTATCCCCATATTTTTTAATGCTAAAAAGCGAGTCAGAAATATCAGATGGGCTGGAGTGAGTGTTGTAATTGACACACAAACATCGGAAAGGCCCATTTAATTAAAAATTAGATCAACACTGTTTCAAGAAAAGAGGTTTAAGTGTCTTGATGGCCAAAAAGGAATGCCAAGCTTTACTTCTTCCAACAAAAATGGGCTAAAGGCGAACCCGTTTAATAATTTAATCATAAATATTGTTCCGAGCATTTCTCTAGGACTAGCAAGGGGAGCAAGATTAATAAGTTTCAAGCGATTAGTATAGAGAGGCAAATTATACAAGTAATCCCATGAAAGATCTCTTAAAGCAAAAAGTAAGAATTGTTTTTGAACCGATTCTATCCAATCAACATCGACCTGGTAATGTTGTAAAAAGGGCTTTAGTTACGTACGGATCACTAAATTCTTTCGACCATCGCTTAGCGAATGATACAACACCCCTAGATTTATTGACAATTGCATTAATATGAAGCTAAGTTAACAAACCATCGTAATTCCCAAGTCCACAAAATCATGCACTTATTCAAGACAATGACTGTTGATTATGTAGGAAGCTGTTTGTGTATTTCTGCGCGAAAAACACATATATTTACATTTTTTAAGATGGAGTGGCATATAGTTTGGATCGCACTAAGCACCAATTCTATCAAGATCTGATTGAAGTAAAGCTCTATTTTCGCTCACCGAGTAAAACATAAAAATCTTAACGCCGTCAGCGTACATCAACATTTTTGAAAACTTGATAGTACTGGATATATTATTAGTGAGCAGCAAAAGCACAATCAGGCCAAGATGGCTACCTTGAGGAACTCCATAAGATACATCAATGACAATTGATAGCGCATTCTTAAAAACGAATCTTTGTGTCCTGTGAAGAAGATAAATCAAATTTATTTTACAAAGAAAAATAATTGTGTCCATTATACTTTCTAAGGTTTTTTCCGAATGAAAATTTTAAAAGTCAACCATTTCAAAATTGAAAAATAAAAATTACAAATTTGATTTCAAATAAAAGTACAAAGTAAGGTTTCATTAATATTAAATATTAATACAATTAAAATAAGTATTTTAAATAAGAATAAACAACCCGACAATACTCCCCTTTCCATAGATTTATTGTTAAATAAGTTAAAAGTAACTTTCTTTTTGGTGTTTGTTTCAGGAAAATGTGTTAAATCAACCATAGCTGGTTTTAAACGACAAATAGGAATGTTTTTAACTTCATTGTTTTTTCTACTCTAAAATTCTTATTATCTCTTTCAATAACTCTATACGGTCCATCGTAGGGATGTTGTAAGTAAAGTTTGTTTATATTATAACTCGCACGAAAACATATTGACAATTTTGTAGATCTTCTGGAACGAAAATACCGGTCAAATTTTGATGATGATTAAGATTTGACCTACAATTTCAAAAGTGTTAGCGCAATCCACTTAAAACATCCGATGCAGTTGTTGTTTCATTAGTTTGAACAACAAGTTCACCATTTAAACGTAAATTTTGACCATAAACCATTTGAGCAGGTGTAGCTGAAATATCTTCTTTAAATGTAAAGCGCAAACCAAGAAGTATTATCGGCACCTCTTCGTGCCAATCTCTGGTCGCACTCCTAGCCATTATTGAGGACTTTAGCTGCCTATGGAAACGTTCTACCATTCCATTAGCTTGAGGATGATAAGGTGACGTTGTTATGTGGTGACTACCAAGAAGTTTGGCTAATTCCGAAAATAAATTTGAAGTGAACTGAGCTCCCTGATAAATATTATATACTCTATATCCACTGCAGTCAATTCTATTAGTTTTATACTAGTCAAATGCTATTTTGCTAAACCGGCGCAACTAGTTTGAGTTCTGTAATTTTTCCATATCAGCAACTGGCATTTTTAATACGGCGTTGTCCTACGAGATGGCATTGGTCCGCTTCTGCATCAGCACTATACCAATTGGCATACTAGTCAGTCTCTGCATCAGAAATATTCCAGTTTACCCACTAGTCTTTATATACATCAAGATCATACCATTCAACTTATTAGTCCGTATATGCATCAGGACCATACCAGTTTACATACTAGTCAGTACATGCAACGGTATCATACCAGCCGTCATACTAGTTGGGCTATGCATCAGTATCATACCAATAACTGTAGCACTTCATAGTAGGTTAGTTTATTTTGGGTTGAAAATACAATAATAATATCAAAATACATATTACTTCACAATATAAAACAATTGAAACAAATTTCAATAAAAGTATAGTCGCTATTCATAGCAATTTTGCTCTTGGAAAACATTTATAAAAAGTAAATTAAAATCAGTATTTTATATAAAAATAAACAACCCTACACTGGGAATCACCAATCAATGTAGATATAGAAGTTGTAAGCTGATTTGTAACAATGGCCTCAAATAATTTGGGAATAGCGGAAAGCTTTGCGATGCCGCGGTAGTTATCTACAGATGACCTACTCCCACTCTTATAAAGTGGTATAAGGAAAGATTCTTTCCAAGCAGTTGGGAAGACGCCGCTTTTTAAAGACAGATTCAACGGATCAGATAGAGGCTGGTAAATGTAGTTAGCACAGTTTTTGAGAAAACATGCCGGGATCATATCAGGACCACATTTAAAAGATTCCTTTAAAGTTTTCAGATAGAATAAAACATTTTCAGGAGAAATTATACAACTATTAATGATGTTGTTTGAATTGAACTGATATGGATATTTATTTAATCGAGAAAAGGTAGCAGTAGAATAATTAGATTTAAAAAATTGGGCAAAGAAATTTGCAATATCTTGATTATCGCTGGATATACAGTCTTGGTATTTCATGGCAGAAGGAAAACCTCTTATATTACGTTTAGGGTTTACGAAACCATAAAATGACTTTGGGTTACAGATAAGGTTCTTTTTAATTTCACTGACATAAGCTGTGAAAAATTGTTTATTTAATTAAGCCCTCTCGGGCTTCCAAAAATTGCCTTGGCGGACGGTATTTCACCTCCTCCACGGCGGGGTATTGGTTAAAGTTTTCAACTAGCAATAATCGCACCTCGGTAGAA
Organism: Merzomyia westermanni; assembly: GCA_949987695.1. Taxonomy (NCBI): domain Eukaryota; kingdom Metazoa; phylum Arthropoda; class Insecta; order Diptera; family Tephritidae; genus Merzomyia; species Merzomyia westermanni. Next base: position 102,833,505 of record OX465289.1, read on the forward strand.
CCTCAAAGCTCTCAGAATGACAAATTCGTTTACACAAATGTTTGATTAAGTTATCATGATAAAGTTGGTCATTATAAACGTTTTTGAAAAAAATGCACAAAAGTTGCATTGTGAACGCATACAATTTTAAACGAACCATTTTGGCGTACAAATTTCTATTGTGATATTTCTTTATATGGATATTATAACATTTTTAAATTTTATTACTAGCAGAGTTTTTTAGCAAAACAGTTTATCACAAAATCAGATTTTTACTTTCAGCTGTCACTTTTTGTTTTGATAAGCACATAATCACGAACTATCCTTTGATAACTTTTATCAGAATATAATCAGCGAATTGTTGCTAATCAGACATTGAGTAAAAGCATTTTGATCTAAACTCTGATAAAGTCCTGACTAAGCGGTTAATCATACATTGAGTAAACGGCCCTAAGTTTTTACCTTTTATCCGAATTACATATTTATATAGTTAAAGTTAGCACACATTAAGTGCTTACCTTTTTCCGTTACAAAATAGCGTACTACATATTAACATACTTTTGGCAACCGCCACAATAAATTCTCATAACCAAATTCTTGCTGACTCATCAGTTTAACTTTAACTTTTGAATCCAGAATTTTCCACAGTTAAATTCTTAATGATAAAATCGGTTACTTAATATAATTTAGCGTTTCCTGTTTCACAATCCAAGTTGCGACCAACTCAGAGATGTAGCGTAACAAATGAAATCTTGTTTGCGAACATAAACACCGATGCGTCTGGCACATTTGGTGCAAGCAGTTGTTGTTGCTTTATTTTCTGCAAGAATTTGTTGTTGCTGGCATTGCCTAAATTTCGGTTAAAAATAATAATTAAGTGAAATGAAAAGTCAGTTTCTCTCTGTTTTGGTTGTGTTGCACTTCAATAAAACTTGTTGTGATTTATCTTAAGGACTTGTCTTTCATTTTGCAGGATATGCATACATTATATAAGTCCAAAGACGGCACGGCCTTGGTTTTTGTGCGCTGTCAGTTGCCCTTGACATGTGGGACACTTGATCCTGTTTTGCACTTTGTGAGGCGCCCAACCCGGAGGCTTGAGGAGCCCTCACAACACATATATATATAGATATCTTTATGAATGAAGTTGAGTTATACACTATTTTTATGAAATATACTGAATTTTTATATTTTTGCACATATGCCGTTCTATAAATGAACCACATACGCATTTTTGCACGAAAACCCAATTAGCTAATATATATACGATTATATATATATTTGACTGTTTTTGTATACTGAAATTTTATATTTTTGCACATATGCCGTTCTATAAATGAACCCCATACGCATTTTTGCAGGAAAACCTTAACTTAACTAATAGATATACGATTATATATATATTTGACATATTTTTAAAAGAACATACCATTCGAATATCAAATTCTTACAAATAGGAACACTCTAATATACATATATACATATGAGCTTTAACATACAAATTAGTGTTTTACATTAAAATCTTTATTTTTAAAAAAGGCCAAGCGAACTATTGTACGCTCACTGACTTTATTCGTTTAAGCTCAACTTAAGATTAATTACAATATGTTTCTTATTTCTACATTACACCTATGTCGACCACCAGTTTGCTGACTGTTGTTTACCATAATGTTGCTTCTCAATATGCTAACTGTTGTTGACTAGCTATTGTTGCTAATTTGATGTAAATGTTCGTGGAATGCTGATGCAGGCGTCAGCGGTTATAACGAATTCACCGGATGTATTATTGGTGCCACTAACCCATGGGGTTATTGTCCAATTCGAGGTATTGTAAGGTGTGGTGTTAACTCCTCCCCTCTTAAGTATGATTGTCCTCGATCATTAATAGAAGGGTAGGTCATTGAATTTTACATATGTTGGAATGTCATTACTTTCTTGTGGCGAGCTATCTGCTTTGGGCTTCGATACCTCCTTCTCGATGTATTGTATCTTTATTGATCTTTTCTTCATCAAAATGAAAAGCGCAATAGTTATCACGGATCTTATTGATATTAGGCCTCCGATGGATAGTGTTGCCTTTTTGAGAGAATTTATTTTATGAGTGTTGTTTATGTGTAAATCTTTTAGAGACTCGAGCGAAAGTATCTCGATATGGTCCTTCTCTAATGGAGTCGGTTGTAATATTGCTGGGATGGATTTAATTGGCATTACCTCTATATTACTATATATTTTGTTGTTGATTCTAATGGTTGTGTTGTAAAATGATACAACATGGGTCCCATTTATCTCCTGTGCCATTTTATCGGATTTTACCGCTGAATTTATTGAGTAGAATTACGCCTTTATTTATTGTTTCTATTGTTGGTATGTGGTGGTCATTGGTGGTATTACATGTAGAATTTAAGCTATTTATTATTCTAGCTATACATAAATCATTACTAATATCTATGACATCTGTTTCTTTGCAAATCATTAAGTCATTGTAAATATCACATTTATTTTTGATACCATATAATTTATCTTTTCCTTCTAGAATTTCGTTGTATTTTGTTTCAATTATAATATTATTCATTTTCTTAACAGGTCTTACAATTATTCCTTTGAATGTTTCACTTAATGTAAGGGGTATTTTAATAATATAAATGATTTTCATATCTTTACTCAAAACGTTTATTTTTGCTAGTCTTAGTGCGTCTTCCGCACTCGTAAATGGAACTTTTTCCTTTTTTAGTTTGCTAATTGAAAATTCGATTTCTTCTTTGCTTACTAATACAGAGTTAATTATACGACTTTTTGCCCATTGAATGGCGTATCCTATATTAATTAGTTCTTCTTTTATTAATCTAATTTTGTTTTGCAAACTTACTATAGTTTCCATTACAATACTATCATCCTTTCTAATGGTGTTCAACATCTTATTTACTATACCAGTTATATTATTTACACGTTTTTCAAATATATTGTTTATTACTACTTGGTTGTTATTGTTTTCATTTAAATTATTCAAATTATTAGTTATTATATTTAAGTCTTCGTGATCAGGAGATCCGGCTATGAATTTCCATGCCGTTCCTAACATATCAATTGATCTTGTCCTTTTAATGTTATTAATGGATTTTAGGGTATTAAGGATTTCGAAGGTTTGGATTGTTTCATGTTTTAGGACGGGATATAGGAGGTTGTCTTTAGGAATTTGGCCAGTTATTTCGTCGTAGGTTTCCGTTAGGAATTGTTCGTATTTTTCTAAGTCAATTAGGTGAATAAGTCTGAATGTTCCGTTGTCTATTGTTACTACTTGAGATTTACTATAATCAAGAATTTGTATGTCCGATGAAGAAGTAGAAATCGTAATAAGGAGAATGAAGAGTTTATAGTGGTCCATTTTGTCTGATTTGTGAACTATTCGTCCTGATACTGTCTTAACTGTGGTCTTAAGGTTTTCCGAAACTTTCTCCTTTTTATACTTTGGAGTCAATTTGGAACCTAGTCTTTTATCGATTTTAACGTAAATAATTTCTCCTGGTGAGAAGTCCTTATTTTGAGGTATATTTTTGTTGTGGTACGAGAGGTCAAGTTCTTGTTTTTTCTTAAGTAGTGCTATGTTTTCTTGTCTTTGTTTTTCTAACTGTTGAGGGTCGCTATGGATTCTGTTACCGAAAAATGTGTCTATTGGTTTTTTTTTTCGTTGTTGAGTGTATTGAGGAATAGTATTCTTGAACTGATTTGAATAGTAATTCTTTAAACGTTATTCCTACGGAAGTTGCTTTTAAACATCTCATTATTTCGGAAAGTGTACTATGGAATCTTTCTATTTGCCCATTGCTGGTGCTACTATAAGGTGGTGTGGTATAAATATCAATGGACATTTGGTCTTTGAGTAGGGATGATATGGTGGCGAAGTTAAGGGATTTTTCGTTATCTATTATAACAAGTTTGGGTATTCCGAAGGCAATCATTCGTTCTCTGATTGGGTTTTGATATGTTCTATTGCCCTGGAAGGTATAATTTTCACCTGGGCATACTTAGAGAATTTATCGATGGCGGTAAGAATTAACTTTTTTTCGGTGGAATATATGTCGACATGGACGATTTCACCTGGGGACTGTGGATTGGGGGTCGGTTGAATTTGTGGTTTGGTTGGGGCCTATCGTACTTATCTGCACGACAAGTTGAGCACTGTTTAACAATTTTTTCGATTTTTGCGTGCATGCTTGGGAAATAGAATTTTCGTAGAATTTGAGTTTGGTTTTCGCGTCCATTCCTATGAGCTCGCTGATGCACCTGTATGATTATTTGTTCTTGTTCGGTTTCTGATGCAATATCTTGAAGGGGAGTTTGTGTGTATCGAATTTTTATGTTGCTAAAATGGAGTGGGAATATTTCTTGGATTTTACCCATCAGTCTTTCTGTGGTGTACCGTCCGTTGACGAGTGCAGGGTCGATGTAGCGTTTAAATATGTATATGATGTCCTGGTCAGAATAATTCGATTTTGTAACAGTATGCCTGTGGAAACTTGGGAATGGTAGCTGGAATGAGTACCTATCTTCGTTGCCAATCATTAGGAAGAGTTGGTTTTTAAAAGCGTTTATGGGGGCTTCAGTGGCCGGAATAAGGAGGTGTGAGGAGCTTTCGTCGCTATGGTCTGTAACTGCAATAGTATTAATATCAGTTTGTAGGGGTCTCGAAAATGCGTCTGCTACAACATTGGTTTTTCCGGGTTTATACTTCATCTCTTGATCTGTGAAAATTACAACTTTAGCGGATCCGTATAAGTAGTTCCTCAGTGAAGTAAGGGCCGAAATTATTGCCAACATTTCTTTTTCGTTCGCGGCATAACTTTCTTCTGTCTTATTGAGTGAGCGGGATATGAAGGTAATGGGTTTTCCTGATTGCTCGAGGACAGCACCTAGAGCGTAGTTTGATGCATCTGTCGTAAGGTGAAATTCTTCTTTGAAATTGGGGTAAGATAAAACTACTTCTTCTGAAGTTAACGCTGTCTTTATATTCTTGAAGACAGTTAGGGCGTCACTATCGAACGCAACTAGCTTTTTGCTGGAGGCATTTTTGGACACTCGTCCATCTTCCCCTCTCAAAAGCGAGGTCAGAGGTTTTGCTAACTTGGCATAATCGCTGATAAAGCGTCGGTAATAGTCCGATAGTCCAAGGAAAGGTCTAAGATCTTTCAATGTTTTTGGACATGGAAAATTTTGAATTGCACTTACTTTGGCGGGATTGGTTTTTATTCTTTACAAAAAAATTCACACTTGTCCAATTGGACTTTCATATTCGCCTTTTCTAGTGTGTAAAAAATTGTTTCGACGTTTTGGAGGTGGCTCTGTTCGTCTTTGCCAAACGCTATTATGTCGTCTATATAGACATAACATATTTTACCTATATTTTCCTTCAAAATGTCGTCTAAAGCTCGCTGAAATATAGCGGGTGCATTCTTTAGACCGAATGGAAGTCTGGTAAACTCGTATTTCCCGTTGTTAATTGAAAAGGCTGTCTTCTCAATGTCGGATTCCTTTAATGGAATCTGATGGAAGCCACTCTTCAGGTCAAGGATGGAAAAGTATTTGTTATTTCCCAGTTGTGAGATAACCTCATTAATTTCTCGGATTGGGTATTTATCGGCTATTGCTAATGTATTCAGTTTCCTGTAATCTATCACCAATCTGTATTTTCTTTGGCCTGATGCATCTAATTTCTTCGGTACAACCCACACGGGTGAGTTATAGGGTGAACGGGATGGCCTGATAATTCCGTTCTTTAACAAATTGTCTATTTCTTGTGTAACGAAGTCTCCCATAGCGAGGGGGTAGTATTTTGTGTAGACTGGGGTATCTGAGGAAGTCCTGATTTCTCCTACTACCGTAGTGGTGTAAGTAAGTTTTTCGTCCGCTTCCGTAAAAAGGTGGGGGTACTTTTTTGTTAAGTAATTTATATGTTGTTTTTGTGTGGCTGTCATATGATGAGTTCTAACGTCTATTTTATTAACTGTAGGGAAAGTCTCTGTTTAATTTTAATTATAATGCCATTACCTAATGTCAGGGTATCGTTACGTATGTTAATTATAGCACGAAGTTCTTTTAGACTGTCGTTTCCTATAATACTGTCAAAGGATTTTAATGTTGGAAGTATGAAAAATTTTAAGCTTGTAGCATTTTTGCCGAAGAGATTGACAATTGTATGGTGAGTAATTTGGATTTGTCCTGCAATAGAGTTTGCGAAAAATGGTTCGTCATTAGGTATTTTTTTTGGGGCATGGCAGGGTTGGATATAATTTTTGCTTGAACCTGTATCGATAAGCATTTTAAAGATTTTTCCGTTCTTCGTTTTGCATTCTACGTATGGCAACGAAGAACTGTTCATTCTAAAAAATGAATGTCGATATGATCTTGGGTTTCAGGGAGTGAATTTCCTTCAGCATAAGTCTGGCCTGATTGTCCGTTTCCTTCAGCGGTTAGTGCAGCGTCATATTCCTGGGGAGTTGGAGTCCAGTCTTGTTGTTAGTATTGATCTGTATTGTATTGTGGGTCCTGCTGATAGTCTTGTTGGTAGTCTTGTTGTTCACCTGCTTCTATGTGGAAGTTTCGCTGTTGTTTAAATGGAATTTGTTGTGAGGAATTTCTTGGTCTTTTCATTTGGTTATTTATCTGTGGTCTGTTCATATAGTTAACAGCTCTTGAATGTAGGGACTTATCGACGTCCATTTGTTCTGGACGAGGGAGTTGAGGTTTAGTAGGAGGTTGATTTAGTGGTCTGTAAATTTGGTTATTGCGATAATTATTAATGGGAGCCTGATGGTAATTGTTCATAGGAGCGTGAGGGCGATAATGATTTCAAAAGTTTTGTTGGTGCATTTGAGGTCTTGGCATATATGCTAATTGGGGATAGAATTCGTTAACCAATTTTTTTGGTGGGAGAGGTGGTCGAAAGTCGTGAGGCTTCCTATTTTGACTATTGCTGTTCAACGCGTAATGAGAACGGAAGTTTTGGTTCTCTAGTTATAGGCAAAGGTGAAGCGCTTGAGGAAGGTCTACTGGCTCTCTCATAGCAAGAAGTCTTGGTAGGTCACCTTTTAGTCCCCGTATGAAAGTGTCGAGGGCTTTGTCCCGATATGTTCGTGTTAGTAAATGCATGGATTCTGAACTCATTTCCATGCAACCCAGTTTATTTAGAATGAGGGACAGGTTGGAATAAACACGCTGGTAGAATTCCTGGATAGTGAGGTTGCCCTGCACTAAAGAAGTCATTTGGTACTCAAGGGTACCTATATCTCGCTGATCAGCGTAATGAAGAGTAAGGCATCTTGAGATAGCCTTCCAATCTAATGGAGTATTGTAGGACTCGAGGGCAATGTCGGCACTGCCCACAACTTTGTTCCTTATAACGTTCAGGATGCCGTAGTATTTCGGTGTTCCATTAAGAGGTTCGTAGATCTGCAGGATGTGATCTACGCTTTTCTTCCAGGAGTTATACTCTCCTGGATTACCAGAAAACCCGCGCAGACATCTGACGACGTCCGGTATTTTGTCAAGCTCTGTAATGTTATTCAAATGACTTGTGTCAATAGTAACGTCTTTTATATTTGAAAAATTTGCATTGGGGTTAAGAGCTGCCTGAACTAAATTTCGTCCTTCTTGTCTTATAATGTTGTTCACTAGTCCTGTCACTAAATTAGTCAATTGGTCCATGTTAAAAGAATTGGAAGCACTTGGTTGTGTGGGTGCGTTCAGCACAGGGGGTCGGACGAGGTTATTGGGATTAGACATTTTATTTCTATTCTATATTTTGTTTTTGTTTGTATTTTTATTATATTTTTTTATTATTTTTTTTTTATTTATTATTATTTCATAATTCTTCTGGAGGGTCCCTTGGTTGGTGAATCGCAGAGAATTTTGTTGTTAAAAGCTGGAGGGTCCCCCGTTAGGTGGTGAATCGCAGCTTCAAATTATATTATATTATTGGCTGTACAATCCAGATATTATATTTGTGAATATTATTAGTTGATGAGGAGGGGAAAAAAAATCTCATTAATTATTAAATAAGCATGTCTTTAGGTATTTAAACTGACACTTTTAATTGCACAATGATTCTATATTTTTAAATAAATTTTTACACAAAAATTTTAAATTCGAATTTTTCTTTCGCTATTAATTAAATATCCTTAATTCCTCCTTAAATTCTTTACTTAACTAACTTACGTAGATCCTCCCGGTGCTGGGGTATAATATCCCTTTTGCTTCAGCTACTCGCGGTACCACCAAACACACTTTGAAGAGGAGTGCGTTTTTTTCCTACAGGAATCTAACGCTGATGTCTTCTGGACCGGCTCTTTCGTTGGCGTTCCTTTGGTATTCGACTTCCTTGCGCGCCGTGGATAACCTTTGGTGAGTTTCCGTGCGTTGATTTTCGGCTGTTTTTTTACAGGCGTTTTATCGTAACTTTTTAAGATTTTCGCGCATTGATACTTCGGCTGTTTTTTTTTTACAGGCGTTATTTATTTTTTTTTTCTTACTACCGAACGCGAACTCTAACCGGTCCCTGCTAGGGCGCCAATTAGTGTTTTACATTAAAATCTTTATTTTTAATAAAGGCCAAGCGAACTATTGTCCGCTCACTGACTTTATTCGTTTAAGCTCAACTTAAGATTAATTACAATATGTTTCTTATTTCTACATTACACCTATGTCGACCACCAATTTGCTGACTGTTGTTTACCATAATGTTGCTTATCAATTATTACTGATCGATACATTTACTAATTTGATGTAAATGTTCGTGGAATGCTGATGCAGGCATCAGCGGTTATAACGAATTCACCGGATGTATTATTGGTGCCACTAACCCATGGGGTTATTGTCCAATTCGAGGTATTGTAAAGTGTGGTGTTAACTTACACTATATTTGGCAGCGACGCTAAGAGGTTAGAAACCTGCCTATGCAAAGGAGACGGCAAACAATAAGTATTAGAAAATGCGAACATTTAAACGCACAACAATGCAGAGCAATACAAATCTAGACACGAGAAACACTGGAAGTGACCAACGCAAGCGTACAGGCGTGTGTACATATGTTCGCTGCAATGCAAGAAACTGGCATATGAGGGAAGAAAAGCATACAGGCGTGTGTACATATGTTCGCTGAAATGCAAGAAACTGGCATATGAGGGAAGAAAAGCGTATATGAACCGGCATATGAATATACGTTACTAGTTATAAGGAAAATAGTATAATAATAAGGAAAAGGTTAACTTATAAGATTATGTATTATAAGTAAATAAGTATTTATTGTTGTTAAGTAACAGTTTGCCTGCGTGCAAATTTGTATAAAAGGGCGATGAATTCCTTAGGAAAATTGAACAGTTAGCTACTAGCTGGCCTAGTAGTCGGTGGTTTTCACCTCCGATGAACGTACACCTGGGAGCTTTCATCTCACGAGTACTATTTTTATATTCTACAGGGGTTTTCACCTCTGCCGCCTTTAATTTAGCCAGGAGCAACTTAAGTTATAGTAAGTGGTGGTTTTCACCTCCGCCGAATGTAGGGCTGAGTAGGGGTTTTCACCTCCACCACCCTTAGCGTAGTTACAGATAAATTTAAGATTGTAGATGAAATTTGAAAAAATTAATTAAAGAAAAGCAAGATATCAAAACTAAAATAACTAACAAGGTTTTATCATTTGGAGAAAACCCATTGGGAACTCTATTTGTAGGAACCCTGGACGGACTGAGCATACCCCGGAAATTTGGAAAGTCCGTCACAAATGTCGCCCGAACAGGGACTTCTTCAAGTGAATTTTACGGAGTTTGAGGAATTATACTATGAGAAAGCAAGCAACGAGGTAAAACAAGTGGAAACTAAAAGAGGATAAGACAACAACAAAAAAATAAAGAGGATACGCACAAAGCCAAGAATATTATACGAGTCAGCAAGGAAGAAAGTTAAAACAAAGCATCATGGTAAGGGTAACATGGGTGTAGTATCTCAATCGTGAGGATCTAGTGGCATGTAATGAGGAATCTGGTTTGGAAGGTGGGGAACGGTGGAAGAATTAAGGAAATGATTATCAGGATATATCCAGACGCACGGTGATGATGAAAAATTAGAGGAACGCTTTACGGAGTTAGCTTTTCGCCACGCTCGGCCAACGATAACGGTCAATCCACCAACACCCAAAGATGGCGGCGAACAACCGCTACCAGGCCGCACCGGGCATCCGAGGTAAACTTATGCAGTGACCGGCACAACGAAGCACCAGCATATACATTTAACCATCCGGAATCGTTTGCTAACACCATGAACCAGATACGCAAGTGGGGTTAGAAGTACGACGGCGAGAAGGACCCGCTTGGATTTATAGAGCGGGAAGAAGAACTCGCCGGCAGCTATGCGTTGAACCGCAACTCTATTCCACGAGCTCTACCTGAGCTGCTCAGAGATAAGGTGTTGGTATGGTTCCGCAATTATAACCGACACTGGCAAGAATGGGAGACCTTTAAGAAGGATTTCTTGAAATTCTTTTTGAGTTCAAGATATTTCGAACGCTTAGACGACGAAATCAAGCAGTGAGTTTAACGCACAGGAGAAAAATCCGATTACAGCATCGAGCAAAAGCTGAACCGCATATACCGGAACTCGATATCAAGGAGAACGCAAGGCCCGCACCCACTACAGAAGCACAAAGTAAAACAGATGTCGCGGTGAGTGAATTTCTTAACCATGAATTAAAGATTTTTGAAGAAATGTCGGGAGTATCTCAGGTAACCGAGCATAAGATAGTCATGCAGGATGACCGCCCAATTAAACAGCGACACTTTCCCAAAAACCCGAAGATGCAGGAGATTTAGTTTTAGCGAAGAGGAAGAACGGCAAATAGAGACTTTGCGTGGCTTACCGGCAGCTCAACGCCCGGTCAGTACCAGACGCATATCCGTTGCCACGCATACAACATATTTAGAAGTGCTCGGTTTATCAGCAGGCTGGATTTAAAGAACGGCTATTGGCAGATCCCTATGGAGGAAGGCAGTAAGCAGTATACCGCATTTACGAAACCTGGACGAAGACTTTATCAGTGGAAAGTAATGCCATTCGGACTACATTCCGCTCCAGCAACATTTCAGAGGGCACTTGATCGTGTCATAGGTCCCGAATTAGAACCACATGCGTTCGCGTACCTAGACGATATTATAATAACAAGTAGCACATTGGAAGACCACATAAGGCACCTCACAGAAGTTTTTCAGCGTCTGAGGCGAGCAAACCTTAAGATTAATCACGAGAATTGCGATTTCTTTAAGAAAGGTTTGAAGTACTGATCGAGACAAAGCAGCGGCGATGAAAGAGCTTACACCACCAGGCAATATACGACAGTGACGAAGGTTTCTAGGAATAGTGTCATGGTATAGGAGCTTCGTTCCTGATTTTTCAATAGTGGCAAATCCATTGACGTCGATTTTAAAGAAGGGAAACGAATGGGAATGGTCCGAGGAACAGCAGGCGGCGTTCGAATCGTTGAAGAGTGCGCTTATACAAGCACCGGTATTAGCTTGCCCGGATTTCGCGAAGAGATTTAGATTGCAAACGGATGCGGGTGACTTTGGCCTCGGAGTTGTACTCACACAAGGAGTGGACAAGGAAGAGCGGGTGATAGCATATGCGAGCCGGAGATTGAACAAAGCAGAAGCAAATTACTCACCGACAGAGAAGGAATGTTTGGCCATAGTTTAGGCGATACGGAAAATGCGGCCGCACCTAGAAGGATACAATTTCACCGTGATCACAGACCACTTGGCATTGAAGTGGATGAACGCAATCGAGAGTCCGTCAGGTCGTATTGCTAGATGGGCGCTCGAGCTACAGCAATATTCATTTGACGTCCAGTACAGGAAGGGAAAGTCAACGTCGCAGCGGACGCACTATCACGGCAACTATTAGAGGAACAATTTAGAACGATGACCACGCAGCCGAACGAAAGCAGCTGTAATTGGCACGAATCGAAAATAGCAGAAGTAATGAGGGCAACAGAGAAGTTTCCGGACTACGTTATCCAAGACGGGAAATTATACAGGCGAATTGTAAGTCAGATGGATGGTGAAGATTTCATTCCATGGAAGTTGTGCGTACCGACACTACAACACCGAAGAGTGCTCAGCGAGATTCACGACACACCAAGCGCTGGACACATGGGAATACGGAAGACGATTGCACGAGCGATGACACGTTACTGCTGGCCAGGAATGTTCAGAGACGTGAGGAAGTATGTGCAGCAGTGTCATGCATGTCATATTTATAAACCCAGCCAACAAAAAGCGGCCGGTAAGATGCTGACACGAATCCAGGAGGAACCTTGGGCAACAGTATGCGCGGATTTCGTAGGACCACTTCCGCGTTCAAAGTATGGCAACATGATGGCTTTAGTATTCGTGGATAGGCTTTCAAAGTGGGTAGAAGTTGTGGCAATAGGAAAGGCAACGACGGAGAGTTTAATACGAGGGTTAAGAGAACGAATTTTGGCTAGATTTGGATCACCAAAGTATTAATAACAGATAACGGATCACAGTTCGTGAGTAGAAGTTTCAAGCGATTTTTGGAAGAGATCGGCATAAAACTCCAGCTCACAGCACCATATACACCACAGGAGAACCCAATAGAGAGAGCAAATCGTGATATTAAACGATTAATAGCACAGTTTAGCGGCAAAGATCAGAGGAATTGGGACGGGTTCATGCCAGAGATAACGTTAGCATTAAATACGAGTGTGTGCGAATCAACTGGTTATAGCCCAGCATACGTGATACAAGGTACAGAACCAAGAATATCAGGCGCGTTTTACGACGCACAAACATTTGAAACGGGAGAGGAAAGAGTTATTCTGAGCGAGAAGGGAACACGGATGAAGGAAGTGTACAATATGGTACGTAGGCAACAAAGCGCGTCCACAGAGCAAGCAAGGTATTACAACTTACGTAGAAGATAATGGCAACCGGTCATAGGGGACTCAGTATTTTTGAAAGAGCATTAGTTGTCCAAAGCAGTAGACAATTTGGCGGCGAAACTAGCACCCAAATACAGTGGCCGCCACCGAGTGATGAACTTCGTGTCACCGGTGATCGCAGAACTGGACAAAGTGCACAAGGGCAAGAGGAGTAAGCGAATTAAAGGCATACCACGAGGCCGAAATAACGAAGGACGACAGACCAGAGAGCGAGAAACGTAGATCAAGCGTGCGTAACAAAGCAAACGCGTCTGCAGGCACGCCGAAGGGGCAAGTTACAGAGTCGGAAGGACCGAGTTCGTCGCAGAAAACACACCAACAATCGACGTCGAACAGTAGCCGAAAGGCAAATCCAGAGCGCAATACCGAGCATGGTCCAGTAGCTAGATGTGGATCTCTATCGATAACAAATTCAGTTGATAATAGTCCGAGGGTCGAAGTTATAGTAGAAGAGATACGGGGTCAACCATCAATCATGGAAATCGGAATGCAGATGGCAGTGGACAATATGGCCAATAAGCATAGTAATAATATAATCGATTATTTCCTCACTTTTAGTTTTACAACGAAAGAGGAAAACTCGGAAATACCTATTCGCATGGATGACAACCATCCCACACAGACAAGGAGTACATAAAATAGTTTCACTAGGCGCAAGGCGATAGCTTATCAAACACCTTCCTAAGCACAAGTGTTTTGGCGAGTAATCCAGATCACGGTGGTAATATAAAACAAACCTAAACAGTTCTCATATGATACTCAAATGAAATAATAAATCAGTAAAATTTTGTACATAATTAAACATTCTAAGGGCATTTAGAGACACCCCACTGTGGTACCATCAGGCACAACAGCAGTAGCGGCGACGATCACCGGATTCAGCAACCCAATGACAATGTATAGCGACGAAAATATTACAAAAAAAATATGCAAGTGATTGGAAATGTCCTGTTACCATAAACCAAAGAACAAACTTACTCAGCAACAACTAATTAACAGAGAAGCAATAGAATATTATCAAAAGCCCAAAACTGAGTTCTGCTTAGAAAACCTCCGTTGATCGCGCAATGAAAATTTAGTATAAATACCGGCCGCGATGCCCAGGATAATCAAACAGTAAGCCAGTATGGATACCCGCGACATCGAACGCTACACCAGCGAGAAGGCAGCAGATGGTTCCCTCCGCCTTAACATTAGGCGGATAGCCCAACAGCAGCAACCGGAGGAGACGACTTCCGGAAGAAGTCGTCACGGAGAGCGATGACGACAGCGCTTGCACTGAACCATTCGGGCAGTTAGAAAGCGACTCGGAGGGCCAAATCCTAAGTCCGAGCTACAGCGGAAGTGACGACTACGATGGCGGAGCGATGGTACGGGAGTCGACCCCGATCTCACTATAATCAGAGAGCGAGGCGGACGAGAGCCGACGACAAGGCGACTTGTCCATCCGACAAGAGGATGAAGAGCGTTACGGCACATGGTACGTAGACTACACCCGATGCGTTAATATGCGGATGAGGGTTTACTATGGCGACGTGATGGCGGAAGGGCACACCCCGCACACCCTGAGGGAGCAGATCCGCGACCGAGAAGACAAAGAGGATGTCCTGCCAGTCATGATATGACACTCGAAGCTGAAGGAGATGCGGAGGCTGTGGTAGGAGAAATAGAGCGATGGTTGGGTGAGTCCACAAGAACCGTACCAAGCACCTGGAAGAACCAGACAGGGATCGAGGCCCTGCCAGAGGCGCTTATCAAAGACGTGGAGGCACACCTTCAACAGGCGCAAGCACGTAGGAGGAAGAGGACGTTGCGCCGGGACATAGAGGGAAAAGGGTTCCGAGTTAGAATCACCTGAACGCGCTTAGTGAATGTAAGTCTTGTTGCGGCAGGTGAAGGGATGGTGTGAGGACCCCAACCCGGAGGCTTGTGGAGCCCTCACAACACATATATATAGTTATCTTTATGAATTAAGTTAATTTGAGTTATACACTATTCTTATGAAATATATTGAATTTTTATATTTTTGCACATATGCCGTTCTATAAATGAGCCACATACGCGTTTTTGCACGAAAACACACTTAGCTAATATATGTACGATTATATGTATATTTGACTATTTTTATCATTTGGAGAGAAACCATAGGAAACTCTATTTGTAGGAACCATGGACGTACTTTGGAAAGTCGCAATTTGGAAAGTCCGTCACAACCTTCCAAGCAATATATCTAGCCATATACCGAACAACATTGTCCACATACACATAGAGTCCCCACATCGTGTCTTTCTGCTTTGATATACATAAAATTTTTTTTAATAATTTTGTAAACATTAACATTTTCATCCATTTTGAATATATTTATATTTTTTGTGCACGCATTTGCTTTACGTTAGCCCTAAGAGAAAATCACAAAAAGTTCACTAAAAATATGTGGTGAAAACACACTTGCATACATCTCAGGTACAGCAATTGACAGTGGATGTATGGATATCACGATAGCCCAGGTAGTAAGCGCCTCGAGTACAAAGTGAGCCAAGCAGGTTCGAGCCCAGGATCGCGGACAATTTATTATTTTTATTTTTTATTTAATTTTTTGTTAGTTAAATATTATTTTTTTAAATATATAAATGTTTCTACACTTAAAATTTAGTACTTTTTTAATTTCTTTAGTTTTTAAAACAATATTTTACTGTTTGTGACCTGACAGTTTACTGAATACCAAATTATATCAAAATTCAAATTGACCACAAAATGTCTCTATTAGTGACTATAAATCAATCACCAAAGAAAGAGCGTAAGCTATCTGTGTGAGATGAGCGTAAACAATTGTTCTATGAAATGCCGACCATTGCTCTACTTTCAGTATCTCTAAAACCTTTTGTTTACTTCTACTGCTTGCTTGAAAACATCCCGCTTGTTAATTTTGATTGTGGACAATGATTGGGCTGCAGTGGGTGTGTAAGGTGTATTTTGAATCAAATTTCTAAAACCCATGCAACATTTAATGTGTCTGATTTAAATCCCGTAGTCTTATTCTTCTTCTTCTTCTTTAAATGGTCATCTAACCGCCTGCGCGATTTTCACCATCTAACCTAGCTCGCCAGTCCTTTCTTCGATGCGCCAAATGGCGACCTAGTGATCAATATTCAGAGATTGCTTAGATTATGAAGGGGGCACTTCTCCATCTTCCTAAATAGAGAAACCGAGCTACTACACAGAGAAGAACCAGACCCCACAATCGAAGCGATGGAATTAACGTCCCCCCCTTGAAATGTAGCGAATCCACTAAGGATATCAGGATAAGTATTTTTAAGAGAGGTTAATTGAGTTTAACACTTCGATTATGTATTACAAAATGTAGCAGGAGGGTAAATTTTAAAATTTTAAAGAATTAGATGGTTTTATTCTTACATACAAGGTTTGTATTATAACTCAAATTATTACAGATACCTACTACCTAAAATGGTTTGCCTATTAATACTTTCGAAACAAACCCTTTCAGAGCTCTTTACTTTTGTATGCATCTCTGATTCTCTAAACCACAGCAACTCATTAAATGATCTGTTTTTTGTTTACAATTCAGTATAATATCATTTAGTGACTGTGAAAAAGTTGATTTTGAGTTTTTAAAAAGAAAAATTAGGTAAAAAGGGGAAACATTGTTTGCGTTTGGTTTTAAAAAGCGAAAGCTTCAAGATTATAGTGTTGAAACAATAGAAAAACAGCCAAATTGCAGTAGTTTAACTTTGATTGGTGAAGCTCAAAAGGAATTTCCTATACAAAATTTCAATACCTGGGATATTAATACAACACATCTTGGTGCCTTTTTGGGAAAGCAGGTTGAAGAAAATACGAAATTTCGACTTTTAACCAATCCTTAGACTCCAGATAATTCCTTTAATTTTATCAAAGCAGGCGAAAGGAATCCTAAGTTTCAACTTCATTGCTTGAAGAGGTAAGGACAAATGTGAAGGTGTCTGTTGTTAGATAGATTGATTGTTTCTTAAAATTTAGAATTTCAGTGCAGTTTCCCTAAAAAGTGGGATGATTTTTCATTAATTATGTTCTATAAAGAACTTAGTTTGGGTTGAAATTCAGTTTTTATACAGAAACTGGAAAATACATAAGATTCTAATAACGGGCATCCTAATGAAAGTTATAATTATTTTAAATATAGTAAAATAAGTTCATTAGTTGGCCAAGGATATGAGAGTGCCGCAGCAATGAAAGGCCAATTTAATGGCGTGCAAGCAATAATTCGGGAAAAATATCCTGCTGCCCTACATACAGACTGTTGTTCACATTCGTTAAACTAAGCGCTAGTGCATGATTGTGAAGTTTCCCACATGCATTCCCACAACAGCCGGCTCTACGTACTGGAATGACTCGGGTTTTTCTTCCCGAACAAGGGCTGTTATTTCGACGTTACCCTGTCTAACTTGTCACATTTCCCCTTAAAATTGCCATCCTCCGAGCAGCTCCTTGCAGCAGGGTTGCTTAAAACTCTCTGGGTCCGGGTTGGTGTTGACTCCAACCCGGGACAAAGAGATAGGATCTGCTGCGTCTGCTGGAAGATGATTTACGTGAAACATTCACACTCCGTCCCCCACACATAGGCCGACCGGTGCCAACACCTCACACAGCAGCTCACAGGTGCTTTCTACGTAGCACGTCTCTTTTAGATGTGAGCAATGCTGAGCGACAGCGACAGGGAGGACTTGGGGGCGGACTTTCCTTCATCACTCATCAATCTGTGCAATATCGTGTATTTGAGCCTGATGTCGACAAGAGGGACAACACGTTAGTACGTCAAGGTATGGTTGTCCGGTCAGGCGATATCGATATCGAAATAATTAACATTTATATACCTCCTGTCGCCTGCTGTCAGAGGGATTACCACCCTGACATCAGTGCTTTACTCAGATGCTATAATCGTGTAATCCTCGGAGACTTTAACGCACACGATGATCTTTGGAAATCGAGTCTACAGGTTGATGGTAGGGGACCGGAATTGGCTGAACAAATAGACGATTCAACGTTCTGAACTGTAAACGGGGATGCCCTCACGAGAGTCTGGGTAAATTGTTTAAGCTCGCCAGACCTTACCATCGTCAGCGCAGGTCTCATAAACTGCGTTGACTGGCAACCGACGCTAACTCTTGCATCAGATCATTTACCGTTAGTCCTCTCAATCGATTGCCCCACCGACTTTGTCACTTCTGAAGATCGCAAATTCACTCATTTCAGCAAAGCTGATTGGGTTGGTTTTCTTAACTTCACTGCCCTTCCCATCCCGTCTGACGTAGGAGAAGGGGAAAAAGCGCTTCGCATGGTCATAGCTTCAGCCAATAATCAATACATTCCGTCAGGTAGAATTAAGGAGGTACATCCGTATTTCCCCGCAAAGGCAGCGGCCTGCAAATGAACGGAGCCATGTGCGACGCTTGGACCCTACGGATCCCCAAATTTAAGATCTCAATGCGAAAATCAGACGGGCGGTTGATCAACACAAACGCGCCAAATGGAGAAGCACCTAAGGTACTGTAACCTCGCTGCTGGTGTTGGCAAACTATGGTCCACTGTTAAATCCTTGTCAAATCCGACTAAACCTAACGACAAAATATCCACCACCTTTGGTGATAAGGTGCAATCGAAACCGAAGAGATGAGCGAGCGTTTTCTGCCGGCAATTTGTACTGAATCCTCCTGTCGACAAGGAAAAAATAGCCAAGCGCCCATTGCCATTACCACCACGGAGGTTCGGAAGGCCATACGGGGGTCCAAAAGCTCCAAATCGATCGGCCCAGATGGTATATCTATGCTGGTGGTAAAACATCTCGCAGAAGAGGGAGTAAGGTACCTACCAACTGTCCTCAATCTGTCTATTACCATATTTGTCATTCCAGAAAAATGGAAACAGGCAAAGTTGGTGCCACTACTAAAGCCCAGCAAGCCGGCCAACGAGGGGGATCTTATCGACCGGTATCACTCCTCTCGCCAGTAGTGAAGACCTTGGTTGAATTCAGAGGCGAAAGATCAAAACCACGTATAATCAAACAAGGGGGACCACAGGGTGGTGTCCCGTCCCCGATTTTGTTTAATTACTACATATCGAGGTTCCCCTCCCCACCAGAGCGTGTCTCGATCGTCCCCTACGCCGATGACTGCATGATCCTGGCAACGGCCCCTCCGTAGACGAGCTGCTCTCAAGAATAAACTCATACCTCCCATCCTTGTCCGGTTTTTTCGCTGGAGAAGTCGGATATTGTCACCGACCAATCGGCCACCCCATTGACGACGTGGACAGCGCAGGTGAACATGGAATTAGACGTCTACGTCGACGGCATCAAGTTTCCGACTGTCACACATCCCAAAATCTTAGGGATCACGTTTGATAACATGTTTAAATACGGTGCTCATGTAGCCGCGATTGCCACCAAAGTATAAAGCCGTAACAAAATCCTCAAGTCACTAGCTGGCAGTACTTGGGGGAAAGACAAAGAAACGTTACTGGCAACGTACAAGGCAATTGGCAAGCAGGTTCTGAGCTACGCGACGCTTATATGGTCGCCAGGGCAAGAAGACACACACTGGAGGAGGTTGCAGGCCTGCCAAAACACCGCACTCCGAACTGCCACTAGATGCCCCCTTATATCTCCTGAACATCATCTCCATAGTGAGGCAAAACTGCTCGAAGTAAAAGAGCATAGCGAAATGCTGACCAGGCAATTTCTGTTCAACTGCCATAAACAGCAGCACCCGAACAGAATCCTGGTCAATGAAAATCCACCCCCAGGAGAATAAGGAGTCATTACCGTAAGTACTATGATGACGTCCGGCATCGGCGGGCCCTCAATCTCATCCACACGGAGTCGCTAAACTTCTTTGTGAGCTCTCGCCCGGTGAAAGCCGTCCTACAGGCACAAGCTCCACCTGTTGCCGAAGAGGAACGCAAACTGCCCAGGGAGACAAGGGTCATGCTGGCCTAACTTCGTTCTGGATACTGTAACAGACTAAACTCTTACCTATCCAGACTGAACCCTGACATGCCAAATGTCTACCTGGCATGCGGCGTGTCTCCCCACGATACTAACCATCTATTCATCTGCTCAACTAAGCCTACTCTTCTAATAGCAATTTCACTTTGGTCCAACCCTGTTGAAGGTGAACCGCGAGGCTTCTGGGACTCCCGTTAGAAGAGCTTGATGACAATGTTGGGCAAGGGAGGTGATATTTTAGGCAGGTTAAATAGTCGCTACAACAACAACACAGTAGTAGTTAAAGCTGTAGGAATATTTTTCAAAAAATTTACAAAAAGAACACAGATACTAACTACAAAAATTGAGGAATTAGTACCTGATGCTAGGTCGAGTAAATTGGTTTCAATGTGCGCCACTCGATGGGTTGAAAGTCACGATGATTTACTTCGCTTTAAAGAAATTTATGTGCCAATTATTATAGCGCTTGAAGAGTTGTTAGCCGAAACTGACATTGAGATTTCAACGAAGGCCAATGGTTTTTTGAAATCTCTTGTATGTTGTGACTTTGTTGTGAGCCTCTTTCGTCAAAAATATTCGCACTAACATTACCTTTGTGTAAGACTTTACAGTCACCTAGCTTAGACTTAGCAAGTGCTATTAAGCATATCGAACTAGTTTTACAAGTTATAAAAGATCTTCGCGAAAATATTGATTTATAATTTTCTAGCATTTTCCAATCAGCTGTCGAACTTCAAAAATCTGTAAATGGAGAAATAAGCCTCCCACGCATTTCCTTCGCTAATGGGAACCAAACAAATAGTGAACTTAGCGATCCAATGTCTTACTATAAGGTCGCTATCGCAATGCCCTTTCTTGATGACATTTCCACGCAACTATAAGAAAAATTTTGTTCAGCATAAAATAACCATATCAAAATTAGTATGTTTTCTTCCCCAAATATGTGTAAAAGACAATATGTCTTTCAGTGCTGCTGGTGCCCTCGAGTTTAATATTTACAAACAAATTGACCCGGAAGCTATTGCTGCAGAATTTACTGTTATTATTTATTGTCGCCCAACAACTGCACCGGAAGCTCTGAATGAGTGTCAAAGTAAATTTTTCCCAAGCATTTTTCATTTACTAAAAATTTGTGCAACATTGCCTGTCACTACGTGTACTGCAGAACGCACTTCTTCGACTTTTAAACGTCTCAAAACCGTTTTGCGCAACTCGACCGGTGAAGAAAGACTGAACGGCTTAGCCCTCATGAGTGTTCACCGAAGTTTGAACTGGAAGTGATAAATAATATTGCTGCAAAAACATCTAGACGCCTGAACTTTTCTGTAGAATAAGATTTAATAAACTTCTCACAAGCAGATTTACGTATTTAAATTATAGCTGTAAGTTTACATTTGGTTTTTGTTGTTTGTGTGAAATATTTTATTTAATCGGGTTTTTTTAATTAACCACTTAAAAAAATTTTTTAAAACAACGAATGCCTTTCATGGGAGCTACGCGTTGTATTAGTTCAATCTTGTTGGTTCCATCAAACGATCAATATATTCCAAAATGGCGGGCACATACCTAATTTAAGACAGATAACTCTAAACATTAGGGACTAGCTTGCGTTCAAACAGACAAACAGAACGTTCATGAAGGGTATAAAAACGAATATGTGTATGTGGGTCTGTATGGCTGTGTGTCTTTTATAGGCGTCCAAAGAACTTATCCGGTTTTCATGAAATTTTCGCGGTATATTCTTGATTTCACTGGTTACAGCATAGGCTATATATAGTTTTATAAAAGTAGGCAGTGGCACTCCCCCATCCGATATAAATCGTCATAAGTCCGAATGTATTTGGTCTATATTACTGATATTTGTATGCATGTGTCACTAAGTCAAGATATACATAATTTTGGAAAAGTGGGCGGTGCCACGCCCACATATTTTGTAATTTATTTGTACTTCAGTAATGTCCACAGTCTATTGTCGATGTCTCTAAGACTTTCACGGTAGGTTCAGGAGTTCGCTGGGCACGACACAGGCTGTACGAGTATATAGTTTTTGGAAAGTCCCCAGGTTATATAAAGCCGGAGTTCGGTATAGCTAGGAATTTATTTGGTTCAAGTTGATGATATTTGATATATGGATATGTGTTCTATATATTAAAAAAGTTACATTGGATTGGGGAAAAGCAAAAGGGGAAAGACAAGTACGGAAATCTAAGTTCGGGTATAACCGAACATTAAATACATAGTTGTAGGCATGGGACTATTCGAATAATTTATACTTTTATTCGAATAGTATTATTCGAATACTAGTATTATTCGAATAGTACTATTCGAATAGTTGTGTTGAGCTATTGAATGGTATGCGAAAAATTACCTACTTTTCACGTGCTTAAAAGAAACTCTAACAGGCGATTTACGCTAAATTTAGTATAAATATGTATGTGTATATACGTTAATAGAAATACTTTTATTTTTATTGTTGGTTTTATGGTCTGTTCATTTTAAATCTTTTTGTAAGTTTAACGAGCTCAAGGCCAGTTGATAATAATTCTTGGTAAAATATTTTTTTTTAGTTGTTGGTTTTATGTTCTGTTCATTTTTACATATTTTTGTAAGTTTAACGAGCTCAAGACCAGTTGATAATAGTTCTTGGTTAATTATTACTATTTTTGATAAGAGGAAAAATTAAAAGCAACAAACATATAAAGGCTATAGTTATAGTACTATTTCGAAAACAGCCATGAATTCTCTTCAGACTAATTCGTTGGGCTATTTTCAGAAGATCTTGTGGAGAATCGAACCCACTTACTCTGATTGCAAGCGCAGCTGCCTAACCCATAGGCTATGAGCTCGGTAAACTTACAAAAATATGTAAAAACAAGTAAAGAAGTCTAAGTTCGGGTGGAACCGAACATTATATACCTAGTAGTGATCTATTATGTCTACCCAATTTACGCAGGTCTATTTTAATACTTTCAGTTCGTATTTGCGTTCAAATGGACAGACCGACAGACAGATAGACGTATCAAGAGACGGACATGCCTACATCGACTCAGCTCATCCTCCTGATCATTTCAGTATACGTACAAACATTTCATGTTCATGACTGGAATGAATATCATAAAAGATATACAACTTCGCTTTTACAGTGGGGTATTAACTACTTGCACGGATATTTTACTTTTCATCCTGAAGGTTTTGATACACATTAATAAATATATATCTCCATTCGTTTATGCCGAATGAAGTAATATACCTTGTGTGCGTAACAAAAATAGATATAAAAAACGGTGTCTTTTATAAGCGCCAAAGAACTCAACCGATCCTTATGAAATTTTCACAATCTATACTTGGGTTCACTGGGTACAGCATAGACAGTATATAGTATTGGAAAAGTAGGCGGAGCCACGCTTCCAGGCTATATAAAGTTTCAATTCGTCATAATTCCGAAGTTTTTTGGTCTAAATTAATGAAATTTGGATATATGTTTCACTTCGTCAATATCTACATCATTTTTCAAAAGTGGGCGGTGCCACTCCCACATATTTTGTGTTTTGTTGTGCTCTTGGACTTTCACGATAGGTCCAGGAGTTCGCTGGGCACGACACAGTCTGTATATAGCTATCCCCCAGGTCATATAAAGCTGCAGTTCGGTATAGTTAGGAGTTTATTTGGTTCAACTGAATGAAATTTTATATATAGATGTGTTATATATATCAAAACGTCAAAACAACGTCTATCGGGTTTGCTAGTATATTATAAAACGGCCAAAGCAAACCACGAATTTCAGCATTCTTTTGTAAAACTCAGAGACTAGTTTGCGTTCAAATAGACAGACGGACAGACAGACAGACAGACGGACGGAGAGACGGGCATGGCTAAATCGACTCCGCTCATCGTGCTGATCATTTTAGTGAACTTTTCTCGTCTTGTTCTCATACTTACATATATTTAGTGTTTATGAAAGGTATGAAAATCAAAAAAGATATATAACTTCGCTATTGCAGTGGGCTATTAACTACGTGCCCGAATATTTCGTTTGTGTGTTTCCCGATTTGGCTAATTTTTGGCAGGAGTATAATACATACTACTGAGAAGCAGCTGACCAATTTTCATTGAAATATCAAAATCGAATTATAAGTGATTGCCTTTGAAAATAGCAGACATTTTATGCTGAAAAGTGGGCGGCGCCACGCCTACTTCTTCGAAATTGACAAAATTTTTTTGCGGCCGAGTTTTTCTTAAAAAGCTTATTATGTGTGCAAAATATAATTGATATAACTTGCGTAGTTGTAGAAATATCGCTCTTTAAATTTTACAAAAAAAATTTTCAGAACTATGTTAAAAAACTGGGCGTGGACATTAACCGATTTCGCCCAATTTTACAGCAAACAGTTACCTTTATAAATAGAATACTTTCACTAAATTTCGTTTCCACAAATCAATTTTTGGCGGAGCTATGGCATAAAAAGTTTTGTGGAATAGTCCACTATAAAAGGGGCGGGGCCACGCCCATTTTCGAAAATTTTAAATTTTTTGATTTATTTCTTTACGGAAACCTTACAAGTGAAATATAAATGATGTAAAGCTATTTACGCAAAGTTATTGCCTATTTAATATATCTACGATCCTCTTCAAAATCTTTCGCATAAAAGTGGGCGTGGACCTTAACCGATCCCGCCCATTTCTTCCTGGAACATTCCTTGCATACTTGGAAACCTGCGTGCTGAATTTCGTTTCGATATCTTGAACGGTTTCTGATTTATGATTAATATTATTTCTAAATTTTACTTAATCAAAAGTGGGCGGTGCCACGGCCATTTTCAATAATTTTTGAAAAATTTATTTTATGCCTCAATCTCAATGTATTCACCAAATTTTATCCCTATAGGTGTATTATGTACTGAGTAATCACTTTTTTGTGTTTTTAAAAATATTCTATATATAAAAAGTGGGCGTGACTATCCTCCGATTTCGCCCATTTTAAATAGCGCTCGGAGATGAGTGCCAAGAAACCCGAACAACAAATTTCAGTAAGATATCTCAACATTTACTCAAGTTATCGGTTTCACAGACGGACGGACGAACGGACGGACATGGCTTAATCAATTGCTCTTTTCGTTATGAACATTTTGATATACATAAGTCAATATCTATCTCGATCCGTTTAAGCCGTTAACCACTGCCGTTATGCGACTAAAGTTAATATACCTTGTGTGCGTAGCACTACTAGGTATAAAAAGGTTGTCTTTTATAGGCGCCAAAGGACTAAACCGATCTTTATGAAATTTTCACAATATATACTTGGGTTCACTGGGTGCAGCATAGACAATATATAGTTTTGGAAAAGTAGGCGGAGCCACGCCCCCAGGCTATATAAAATTTCAATTCATCATAACTCTGAACTTTTTTGGTCTAAATTAATGAAATTTGGATATATGTGTCACTTAGTCAATATCTACAAAATTATTCAAAAGTGGGAGGTGCCACGCCCAGATATTTTGTGTTTTTCTTTGCTCTTGAACTTTCACGATAGGTTCAGGATTTCGCTGGGCACGACACCGTCTGTATATAACTTTTGGAAAAGCCCCCAAGTTATATAAAGCTGCAGTTCGGTATAGTTAGAAGTTTATTTGGTTCAAGTTAATGACATTTTATATATAGATGTTTTCTATGTATCAAAACGTCAAAAGAACTTCTACTGGCTTTGCTAGTATGTTATAAAATGGCGAAAGCAAACCACGACTTTCAGCTTTCTTTTGTAAAACTGAGAGACTATTTTGCGTTCAAATAGACAGATGGACAGACAGAAAGACGGACGGAGAGACGGGCATGGCTAAATCGGTCATTTTAGTGAACTCTTCTCTTCTTGTTCTAATACTTACATACATTTAATGTTTATGAAAGATAAGAAAACCAAAAAAGATATATAACTTCGCAATTGCAGTGGGCTATTAACTACGTCCCAGAATATTTTGCTTGTGTGTCTTCCGATTTCGCTAATTTTTAGCAGGAGTATAATACATATCATTGAGAAGCAGCTGACCAATTTTAATTGAAATATCAGGATTGAATTAGAAGCGATTGCCTTTGAAAGTAGCAGAAATTTTATGCTGAAAAGTGGGCGGCGCTTATTATGTGTGCAAAATCTGATTGATATTACTTTCTTAGTTGTAGAAATATCGCTTTTTAAATTTTACAAAAAAGTTTTTCAAAACTATGTTAAACAACTGGGCGTGGACATTAACCGATTTCGCCCATTTTTACAGAAAACAGTTACCTTTATATATAGACCATTATCACCAAATTTCGTTTCGACAAATGAATTTCTGGCGGAGTTATGGCATAAAAAGTTTTGTGGAATAGTCCACTATAAAAGGGGCGGGGCCACGCCCATTTTCGAAAATTTTAAGTTTTTGGATTTCTTTCTTTACGGAAACCTTACAAGTGAAATATAAATGATGTAAAGCTATTTACGCAAAGTTATTGCCTATTTAATATATCTACGATCCTCTTCAAAATCTTTCGTATAAAAGTGGGCGTGGACCTTAACCGATCCCGCCCATTTTTTCCTGGAACAGTCCTTGCATACTTGGAAACCTGCGTGCTGAATTTCGTTTCGATATCTTGAACGGTTTCTGATTTATGATTAATATTATTTCTAAATTTTACTTAATCAAAAGTGGGCGGTGCCACGCCCATTTTCAAAAATTTCTTGGAAAATTTATTTTATGCCTCAATCGCAATGTATTCACCAAATTTTATCCTTATAGGTGCTGCCGCCGTGGTGTGAAGGTAGTGTTGCCGGCCTACCACACCGAAGGTCCATGGTTCGAGCCCTGGTACAGGTAACATCAAAAGTGATTTGAAAAAAGTTTTTAAAAACGGGGTCGCCCCTCGGCAGTGGTTTGGCAAACTCTCCGAGTGTATTTCTGCCACGACAGGCTTCTCAGCAAAAATTCGTCTCCTTTGTAGATGCCGTTCGGAGTCGGCAAAAAACTGTAGGTCCCACCAATTTGTAGGGAAAATTCAAATCGGCACACCACAAATTGGAAAAGAAGCTTGGCGCAAAAATCTCTTAGGAGGTTTATGATGATATACCTGTTGTATATCGCGCCATAGAGATAGAGATAGGTGTATTATGTACTGAGTAATCACTTTTTTTGTGTTTTCGAAAATATTATATATATAAAAAGTGGGCGTGGCTATCATCCGATTTCGCCAATTTTAAATAGCGCGCGGAGATGAGTGCCAAGGAACACGCATACCAAATTTCATTAGGATATCTCAAAATTTACTCAAGTTATCGTGTTCACAGACGGACGGACATGGCTTAATCAATTTCTCTTTTCGTCGTGAACATTTTGATATATATAAGTCAATATCTATCTCGATCCGTTTATGCCGTTACGCACAGCCGTTATGCGACTAAAGTTAATATACCTTGTGTGCGTAGCACTAGTAGGTATAATAAAGAGACCATAAAACCCAACAACAAAAGTAAATTCATACCGGAGCACGCGGTTATGTACAATAACTAGCTTCTAAAAATAGAAAGAAGAATGTACAAAAACAAAGTCCAGCATACATGATTTACATATAGACAGAACGTCTAAAATATTGTGTATACTGTTGGCAAGATAACAAACAACAATTAGAGGAAAACTTGAATTAAGCAGCTTGCAAAACTACACGCAGCATAGCCTATGGGTTAGGCAGCTGCGCTTGCAATTATAGTGAGTGCGTTCGATTCTCCACAAGATCCTCTGAAAAAAGCAACACTATACGAGGCTACGTTTACAGCTCGCTATATTTATAGAGGCTTAGAATTCTAAGTTTACAACTCGGCCAACCTCGCGATAGATCGACCTCGATCACAGATATATCGTTTCTATTGCTTATGTCTATTAAGACTCTAAAGCTCTAAGGGATCCACATCAGTGCCTCCATCGTCAATGCCGTTTTATTTATTAAGCCACCGTTGGATGCGATGTGCTTCTAAGACTCCGTCATACGGCAGCTGTGTCAACTGACAATTCTAATACTTTATGAATGGCGTATGGTCCCTTATATTTCGGTATAAATTTTTTATTAGTTCCTGCAGTTGTGTCTACGTTTCTTATCATTACGTAATCTCCTACTTCATATCTTCTACATCTGGTTCCATTGCCGAGGTGCAGTTTCAGGTCATAATCCTGTCTAGTTTTAATGGCGGAGAATGCCTGTTCGCGTATGGGCGTTAAATCCCGGCCGGCGTCTGGGCATAATTTCCCATGAAAATATGCAGTAAACTCATCAACAATAACACCTCGCTGTTCAACCCCGAATTAAAGCCGGCTAGGGGTATCCCCGCAAGTGATATGCCCAGAATTGTGAATAGCGTATTCTAAATACATCTAACTGTTTCTTACACAAGTCGGCATGGTTAATTGGATCAGTAATTTTTCCTAACATTGTTTTAATTGTTCTATTTACACGCTCCACTTTGCCATTCGCTTGAGGAGAGGCAGTTGCTACTTTTACATGAGCAATATTTCGTTTAGACAGAAAATCACTGAACTCCAAGGATGTGAAAAACGTACCACGATCGCTAATAATTCGTCTAGGTCAGCTATAGTAACTGTAATATTTCTCAAGGGCACAAGTTACCTCTTGTGTGTCAGTCGAATTAGTTGGGTAGAGTTTCACAAACTTCGTAAAACCGTCAACGACTACTAAAATATGTTTTCGTTTCGAATTAATAGACGGCAGTGGACCGAAGTGGTCAATATGGAGTGTACCGAACGGCAGGGGAGATTTAGGGATGGGGTGTAAGTTCTTCTCTCTGGCACGAGGGGGGTGTAGCATACATGAGGCACTTCAGGCAATTTCGAATGAATATTTCCACTTTTTTTCTCATACCAGGGAACCAATAATATGTTACCAGCTTCTCAATAGTCTTGTGGACTGACTGGTGGCCTAATTTCTCGTGAATCAATCGTATTATGTTAGATTCCATCTCTCCAGGGATGAACAACATTTTCTTTCCATTAGACTCGCATTTGTACACAAGACCGTCAACGAGGTCATAGTCCTTGAGAGGACCGTTTTCGAGGCGGCTTCGGAGGACGCTTATATATTCGTCACGCTCCTGAGCGATCTGCACTTGAAACTCAACTTCCTCAGTGTTTATGATATGGGCAATTTGCGTCCTACTTAGGGCATCAACATGGCCCATAGACGTTCCCTTCCTATGTTGTATTTTATAATTGTAATTCTCCACCTCAAGAGCCCATCTGGCAACTCTGGGGTTTAGTTGTTTCTTTTCAAGGGTCATAGTTACAAAGTTTTGTGCTCTTCAAACTCGAGTGTGGCAATAACAATATCATCCATATATATTATGTCTTACTATCTATTAAATCTCGGAATACAGTATTGATAAACCGTTGAAATACTGCAGGGGCATTCTTTAAACCAAACGGCATTTTCAGATACTCATATTGCCCATTAGGGGTTACAAAGGCGGTGTATGGAATGGATTAGGGTGACATCTTTACTTGGTGTAAACCACTTTTTAAGTCTAATATGGAAAAATATTTTTTATTCTCTAAAAACTCAATACAATCATCGATTAAGGGTAGCGGGTAGTTGTCCCGAAAGGTTATTTTGTTTAGAGGGCGATAATCAACACACATACGGGGTTGCCCGTTTTTCTTGCGTACTAGTACGATAGCCGAAGCATAGGGTGAATTGCTAGGTCTTATTATTCCCTCCGTCTGCAGTTCATTTACTATTGATTGCACATTAACGGAACATCTGTTGTCAGGTGTATTCTCATCTGGTATTTAAGTGGTTCAACCTTTATATCCGCGCTAATATAGCTCTTTTCAAATTTTTGTTTCAAGCTTTCGTATTCTTTCTGTGAAAGTTTAGAATTTACATCAGGGAAGTTATTATCTACTGCTATATTCAAATCAATATTGAAAATATCTGGAATATCAGCGTCAATGACCTCTACACTATCTAAAGGGTAATTAGATTTAATATTGCATACATCATCATTAGTCGCGGCATTTTGTATGTTGGAGGCACTCACAATGTCTGTTTGTTTAATGGAAATCGGTCTAACATCATAACTCGATTTTAAAAGCTTTTTACCTAAACACTGCTTATTAATTTTAGTTAACTTTATATTAAATAAATCTAAGAAGTCACGTTCCAAAATAACTGGAAGATTCATATGCTCATCCGATAGTACTTTAAGTTCAATTTTATTTATTTTTCCAAGAAATTCAATGTTACATTTTATATTTCCAACATATTTAATTAAATAAATCTACCAATCGTTCTGTATTTGGATATAATTTCCGTTTTCCTTTCGATCAGCTGTTTTTGTATGACTGACTTCTTGATAAAGCTACCGGACTACCGGTATCGAAAAGAGAAAAAAACTTATTAAAATCTACCCTTCCATCTAACATAAATATTATGCTTACATAATTGTATGCGGCAACCGTGACAAAGTCATCATCAATATCGGCATCGGCTTCAGCTATTGCAGCTACTTCTTTCTTTTTCAGTACCTTCTTAGGGTTCGGGCAAATTCGATGGTCGTGCCCCATCCTGCAGCACCTGAAGCATGACCCGTCTGGTCTTTGCTGATATGGGCAATTTGGTTTAATGTGGCCATTCTGGGAGCAATTGAAGCATAAAGATTTCGCTTCACTTTTTTGCTTCACACCTGCTTGGCTTTTCTGGGTGGCTGCTGGTTGCGAACTGGTTTGGGCGAAATACTTATTTTGGTATCGGCTGATCAGTCCTTTCAATTCGTCGATGCTTCGAGCCGGCAGCAAAAGATGGGCATTCGGCACCGAATTCCTAATGCCGTCGATGACAAAGCCAATTATTTCCGCCTCTGATATGTTGGCCCGTTTTGCAATAATTTGCATGTGAAGAATATAGCAATGAAGAGTTTCGTCCTTTTTGCGCCATTTCCGCTGGGAAAGCATTTTGTATATTTCTTGTCTCGTTACAGAGAAATCAAATTCCTTTATGACTGCATTTTTTAGGTTATCATAAGACAATGCCACTGTGGTGTTCAGAAACACCAGTGCGGTGCCCGTCAAACAACGTCGAAGAGCGAGTAGCTTGAAATTATCATCTGCTGAAGTTGATTCAAGGATCTCCTCCAAATCCCGAATGAAATGGTGAACAGGATAAGCAACATCGTCTCCACTAAACTTGGCCAGCGCATGTTCAATATCGGCCAAATCCAACCTGTGCTTGCTTTTCGCTACAGCATGGCCTTCAAACTCATCGATCTGTCATTAACCTCAGCATTTCTAACCTTTTCTGGAGATAGGCTATCTCCTCGTCAACTCTACCTAATCTAATTTTTTCGGCATTAGGAGCGGAAGCGGCGGCATTATCATTACGGGCGGCAGCAGCACCTCAATATTAGAATTAACACCAATGGGAACGGCAGTAGCAGCACCGGCATTGGTAACAGCATCGGCATTGATAACAGTATCGACATTGGTAACGGCTTCGGCATTGGTAACAGCTTCGGCATTAGTAGCAGCATCGGAATTATTAGCGGCTATAGCGTTTATGGCATGTCAGCATTGTTGGTAGCATCGGCATTAGTATAGGCATCAACATCGGCAATAGTGGCGGCATCAGCATTGGAATCGGTGGCGGAATTAGTATAGGCATTGGCATCAGCATCATTGGCATTTGTGGCATCTCCGACAGTAGTAGCCAACAATTTTCGAAGTTGTGTTGTAGTGGCCGATGGTGAAAAAGACACATGGGCCTGATTAAGAGCATTGATAATCTCTTGTCTCGGGTTAGCCATGTTATTTTTTCGCAAAATCGTTGCACGAGGGTTCTTCCCACACCTGAAGTTATAAACACGCTTTATTTCTTTATTTTACGCTCCATGATTTTAGATACGTTTCTCTGTGTATAAAACACGTCTTATCGTTTCTATTGTTTCACCGGAAGTCTTCCGCCATGACTTTTATTTGTTATTTTAATGTTGCCATAACTTACATTGTTTACAGAGTTACCATGAGTTTGACTAATACTATTTTACACAAACTATATTTAGGTTACGGTTACATTTACATTATTTATTTATAGAGGCTTACAATTCTAAGTTTACAATAATAATTAACCAAGAATTATTATCAACTGGTCTAGAGCTCGTTAAACTTACAAAAATATGTAAAAAATGAACAGACCATAAAACCAACAACAAAAATAAATTTGTACCGGAGCATCCGGTTATGTACAATAACTAGCTTCTAAAAATAGAAAGAAGAATGTACAAAAACAAAGTCCAGCATATATGATTTACATATAGACAGAATGCCTAAAATATTGTGTATACCGTTGGCAAGATAACAAAATACAATTAGAGGAAAACTTGAACTAAGCAGCTTGCAAAACTACACGCAGCATAGCTTATGGATTAGGCAGCTGCGCTGGCAATCAGAGTGAGTGGGTTCGATTCTCCACAAGATCCTCTGAAATAGCAAAACTATACGAATTAGTCTGACGAGAAATGGTGGCTGTTTTCGAAATAGTACTATAACTATAGCCTGTATATGTTTGTTGCTTTAAATTTTTCCTCTAATCAAAAATAATAATAATTAACCAAGGATTATTATCAACTGGTCTTGAGCTCGTTAAACTTACAAAGAAATATTTTAGTTATTTTTACATAACAATATGTATTGTGCTAGATGTAAACGCAAACGTCAAGCTGTGTAGTTGTTTATATTTTTCTCTGTGATTATCTTTAATAAATCAATAATATCTTTTATATTCTAAAGTTAAAATTAAAGTTAATAGAGATAAATATCTAATTGTGCTTCACTACTTGGTGTGAATAGTGTTAAAAAGTTTTGATAGTGATTCATTATTATAAATTCATTTTGTTGAATTTGTGTGTGCCGAGTTCTTTGCATATTTTATTTGTTGCTATTGAAAGGCTTTATTTCATATTGCAATTGTTGTTGTGCTCTGACTTGCTTTTCTTATTTCTTTTTCGTTACAGCTGTTTTGCGTGGTTTGTTGAACGTCAGATACAGTGTGTTTAAAACTGTTCGCTCAGTACTGTGTCATTTAAACTGTCAGGGTTGCTTTTCTTTAATCCGCTAAATTTTTTTTCTTAACTTATAATTTTTATTATAAATTTATATAAGTATTTATATGAAAATGTCGTGCATGATAGCAAACTGCCAGTTAAAAAGCGAGTCCGAACGCTTTGTAGCTTGCTGGCTGTGTGATGGACTTGTCCACGCCAAGTGCACTGGGTTAACCGGTAGAATAGCTGACCTGCTTAACGAAGGAAAAGGCCTGCGCTGGTCTTGTTCCAAATGCCGGTCGACGGAAGTTGATCTGTGTAAAATCTTTAGGCATATCAGAAACGGTTTTTCTGAAATAAGCAAAGATTTTTCATTGCTGACTGAAAAGTTCCAAAAATATGAAAATATTTTCAAAACCTTGGAAACTTTGGAGAATTCGCCTCATTTGGAATGCCCTGATCATCGCGAAAACAAGCGCAGGCGTACGGATGATCGGCCTACTACCTCAACAGTCCCGAACTTGCCTCAACCCCTTGAACTTATAGATTTGGCTTCTCCAGTTCCTAGTACGGTTGTCCGAGCAACGTCGAAGAACGCCCCTTCAAAAATGTCCACTAGGAAAAACCAGGAAACTCCAACTATTGTAATGGAGTCTGAACCAATCGTTGGTAAGCTGGTTGTGGTTCCTCGCAAAAAATCTATTTTTGTGTCTAGGTTCCATCCAGACACTTCCGAGGATGATTTGTTGTACCATATTTCTTCTAAAGTTAAAGATCAAAGCGTAACTGTTAGAAAATTTAATTTCACATATCAAAGAAGTATGTCTTCGTTTAAGATTGATGTATCTGGGAAAGATTTCGATACTCTTTTGGACAGCTCTTTTTGGCCTCCCGGGGCTCTTGTGCGGGAGTTTGAATACAGACCGAATAGGAATGTTCAAAATGTAGCGAAAATTTCTCGTAATAACGTTGAGTCAAAAAACTGAGCACTAAATCCGTGAATATCTTTTATCAAAATGTCAGAGGTCTAAATACCAAATTAACTGATCTCTTTTTGAAATCTTTTCATTGTAATTATAACGTAATTGCGTTTACCGAAACTTGGCTAAAACCTCATGTTTTCAATTCAGAGTTTTTATGTAATGAATATCAAGTATATAGAAATGATCGCTTGAACAGAGTCGGGGGTGGTGTTCTACTTGCCGTTCATTCCTCCATCCCTTCAGAAGAGGTTAATATTCCTAACATCGATTTCATTGAGTTCAAATGCATCCGCCTTCAACTAGACAACGTCTCTATGTACTTATATGTTTGCTACATCCCTCCAGCATCAGATTTTTCAGTTTACATGCAACATGTCTCTCTGCTCAAAACTGTTAACCTTATGACTAAAGCTTCAGATTCAATTATTGTTTTGGGTGATTTTAACTTACCTCATATATCGTGGAACATATCTGATGGTAACATTATTCCAAATCCGTCCAAACTGGGGTTCAATGACTTTTTAGATGGAATTTCCGATCTTTGCCTTAATCAAATAAATGTTACCGCTAACAAGTTTGGGAAAGTCTTAGATTTAGTGTATGTTAATGATATAAACCAATTTTCTGTAAATCGTTGTGATCCGTTGGTTTTACCAGAAGACCTTTACCACCCTTCTATGGAAATAGTCTACGAAACCATAAGTAATGGCCAAGGCACTCAATGCTACTCATGTAGTAGCTTTGATTATAACTTTTCCAAAGCAAACTACAAGAAATTAAATAAAGAACTGTCTAAATTAACTTGGCCTGAATTTGGTTGTGATATCGATCTAAACGTCTCACATTTCAATCACACTATTTACTGCCTATTTGAGAAGTTTATTCCTAAACGTAAAGTAACTTATGATCATCCTACGCAAGCTTGGTTTACTAAAGAGCTTAAGGCTCTTAAAAATAGGAAAACGCGATCATTTAATTTATATAAGAAATCCGGATTAAATAAACATTACCTACTGTATTCCATTCTACGTCAGAAGTACATAGATTTAAATAAGAAGTGCTATAAAGCTTATATCTCTAAAACGAAAAGAGACATTATTCTCAATCCTAAGTCATTTTATGGTTTCGTAAATTCTAAACGTAAAGTATCAGGGTTTCCCTCAGCCATGAAATATCAAGACATTATATCTAGCGATAATCAATGTATCGCAAATTTGTTTGCTCAATTTTTCACTTCTAACTATTCTGCTGTCACCAATTCAAACTTTCAAAACTATCCCTATAAGCTACACGGGACAAATTCAATTAATTCACCAATTATATGCGCCAAAGATGTTCTAATTTACCTTAAAACCTTAAAAGAATCTTTTAAATATGGTCCTGATAGGATTCCTACATGTTTCTTGAAAAAGTGTGCGAACCATATTTACCAACCCCTTACCAATTTGTTCAATCTATCACTAAAGTGTGGTGTTTTTCCAACTGCGTGGAAAGAATCGTTTCTTCTACCGCTGCATAAAAGCGGGAGTAGGTCTTCTATAGAGAACTATCGTGGCATCGCAAAGCTTTCTGCCATCCCAAAATTGTTTGAAGCTATTGTTACAAATCAACTTACGGGTCCGATCTCTACTTTGATAGCTGACTGCCAACACGGGTTCAGTAAGGGAAAGTCCACAGTTACGAATTTACTTGAGTTTACCAGTCATGTCTCAAATGGCTTTAGAAAAAATCTGCAAACCGACGTTATTTATACGGATTTCAGCAAAGCTTTTGACAAAGTGTGTCACTCATTACTTATTCATAAACTCGATCAGTTGGGCTTCCAGCCGGGTCTCAATCGCTGGATCTCTTCTTACCTTAGTGACAGGACACAAAGAGTAATGTTCAAAAATTTAGTATCCGATGTCATTTATGTCTCTTCGGGGGTTCCTCAAGGAAGCCATCTTGGCCCGATTCTGTTCTTGTTGTTTATAAATGATATTTCTACAATAATAAAATTTTCAAAAATGTTAATGTATGCCGACGACGTAAAGCTTTTCATGTCATTCGCGTCATTTGAAGATAGAAATAAGCTAAAATCAGATCTAGATGCACTAGTTACTTGGTGCGATTTAAATTATATGCCACTTAACCTTAAAAAATGTAAACACATGGGTTTTTCGCGTGGAATTTCTCAGCCGGCTTCCTATACAATTAAAAATTATAGTCTTGAGCAAGTGTATGATTTTGTTGACCTGGGGGTTACTATGGACTATAAACTCAGTTTCAACCGCCATATTAATACAACAGTCAATAAGGCTAGAGGTGTCCTAGCATTCGTTAAACGATGGTCTAAAGAATTTAGCGACCCTTATGTAACTAAAGCCCTCTTCACTACATTAGTCAGACCGATACTTGAATATGGTTCTATAATTTGGAACCCGCGTTACCAGGTTCATGTAGATCGCCTTGAATCAGTTCAAAAACAATTTTTACTATTTGCCTTAAGAGATTTTCATTGGGATCCCTCGTACAATCTGCCACCCTATACGAATCGTTTAAAACTCATTAATCTACACACACTTTCTAGTCGGAGGGAAATGCTTGGAATTATTTTTATGATTAAATTGCTAAATGGTTCACTATCCAGCCCATTTCTTTTAAGTGAAGTGAACTTCAATGTACCGTCTCGTCCTTCAAGGCATTTTAAACCTCTAGTCTTAAAACAGTGCCGAACCAATTTTCAGTTAAATGAGCCTTTTCGCTGTTTGTGTCAAGATTATAACTCTCTTTCTGGTAGATTTGATATTTCAGACTCGCTTTTCAGCATAAAAAAATCAATCCTTTCTGTCCTAAATTCATAGCTACTAATTGTTTTTTATTCTTTGACTTCTATTTTAACTTTTAACAATAATTTTATTCTGTTAACTAGTTATTTCTTAATGTATAATCTATCCTATATCTACTTTACATAGCTGATGAGGTTTTCTCTGTAGCTGAGCAGTTTTAGATCTCGACGATTAACAAACCAAAGCCTTTCAACGACTCGGCACGAACGAATAATCCGCGCGTTATGCGGATGCGCCCCTCGCGCCGGTCGGGCGGGATATGGTGGGTAATCCGTTGGGAATTATTATTATTATTATTATTATTATGTTAATGCAAGAGATTTCGTTTTCAAAATTCAGTGAATTAATCACTTGAAGGTATAGGCATGCAGTTTGTACATACCCTGCAGTAAACTGCTAAACTGGATGTAAACATTCTAGTTCAATAACTAGAATTTCGTTGTCTTATTCATACCAGTTTGAGCGACTGAAACGTTTTCGCTATCATAAGCAGCAACAATTTTCTAAAATTATCGATACATGCATACGGGAGCGAAAAAGAAAACAACCCAGCTTACCAAAGTCGGAGCGCTCCGAAATAATGATCCAAAAAGAGTCCGTAATTTGAGCTTTTTTGGAGTGTTATTTAGTAAACATCGAAAATACCACTTTTTTTATGAAGATTCACGGAGCCTTGGAAGAAGAAATAAATATTGTAGAGCGGATAAACTGCAAGGCTCAGTTATATGAACGATTTAGAGCATTTTCTGAGAATAGTGAGAAAAGAAACGTTGGAGGGCGGATAAGCAGCAACGTGCTGTTTTAGAGCATTTTCTGAGGTTTTTTATTTTACCTAATGGAACATAAAGTGTCTTTTTCTCCTGAATGTTTATCAATAGGCAAAAGTTGGAAGCCAACTAAAGTGCATTTAAAATAAAACAAACCCTATTATAGAAACCACATAATAAAACTTTCAAAGTTAACACAATGTTTTGAAGCCAATTTTTTAAACTTTGATAAACTTTCCTAAAATTTTTGCAAACTTTCAAAGTTTTATTTATGTGGTTTCTATAAAAGATTTTGCTCTATTTTAAATGAAAATTATTAAAAACGCAAATAAATATATTTTGCGAGTAAAACTACTTCCAGTTTTGTTTCTATTATTCCTGCCACCACTGTATGTCTATTCTATATAGCATTTTAATGAATCGATTGTATGAAGTGATAAGTTCCAAAAGAAAAATGTATATGCTTAGTTGTACCTATATATTTAGTTATACAAATATGTTTACATAAAACTTGTTTTCAATAAAGAACTGAGAGAATTACATATGTTTTCAATATAAAATAAATAATGCTGTATAAATCATTAGAAGGGGAACTTTCTTCTGATTAGTTAAATACGGATATGAACATTGAAAACCTATAAGAATCTTAGAAAAAGAGTAAAAAAAAGGGGGAAAAATGTGCCTTAAAAGGCTCAAAAAAAGCTTCAGAAAAGCATCAATAAAAGGCTCCGAAAAGAGTCCAAAAAGACTCCGAATTTCATTTAAAAAGAGTCATAAAATGCTCCAAATTCATCGGATTCCGACTCATTTTGGACTCTTTTTTATGAGTCCTTTTATGGTGCCCGCGTAGAACGAGTTTTCGCTCCATGTGGGCTCCGAAAAGAGCTCATTTCGGAGGGTAAAGCTCCGAGAAATGTGCGTTTTATGGCTCCGAAAGGAGTCTTTTTTCCTACTTTGGTTAGCTGGGAATTCACTACTCGGGTAGCAATGGCTCAGTTAACAACGCCATCCTACAATTTAATTTTCTCTTCAACTAATGTTCTGAGATCATGTACGTACGTGCATGTCAACAAAATCACCCTTATTTGCTACCAGCGCTGCAAAAAGAAGTAAGCAGTGTTCAAATGAAACCACGAAAAAAAATAAAAACAATTGAGTAAGTAAATAACGTTTCTTTTTGAAATAATCAAAGTAACCTTTTTTTACTAAAAAGGTTTTTAACAAATTCATAAAAAAATATTATATTTGTTGAGTTCGCAGCGTAAGGGTTAATGCACAAGCATAGTCAAGCATTTTGCGTTTGACGTTTGTTTTAACTTCTGAGACAACCGCCCGCTAATTTATTCAACTATTGTTTAAAGTTTGTAATTTAAAGTGAATAACTAAAGTAATTGAAGTTAAGCCAACAAAACGTTGTTATTCATTTGGAACTACGATTTGGTAAGCCGCAACTATTTTACAACAACATACAGTCCACAACCCCCATATTTCAACAGCAAGTAATCCGCAACAACATTTTTGGTCCTACGAGCCGCATTCACTACGCTCGCACCGCACATTGCCTTATATATTTTGCTGATAAGCCTGCCGCTATACAAACGAAATTTAATATTAACTTCAATTAAATATTATTTCTGCCTTAAATCGCCAATTTGGACATTTTTTGTGCATTCAAGTAACCTTCATTTGCCCTTTGAAAATCGCCTTACCTTTTTCACCGTACCCTTTACCAGCGTTCGTGCCTGTAATTGAAACTGACATTAGAGTACCCAAAATTTTTATAGAAAAATAAGAAATGTCCACCTCCGTAAAAACGTGCGACTCTGCCCTAAAAGCTATTAAGAGATATATGACGAAGAGTATAGACGATGCATTCGCCATGGACGCCGCTAGTGTTGCAAGTTATTTGCAAATCCTCAACGAGCAATGGGAGCGTTTCAGTACTGCTACGCCGTCGAAAATTCCTGTGGAGCTGACAACGCCAACGTATGGGACAATGTTCGCATACAATGCGAAACCTGGTACGCCACAGCTTTGGCAAATTTTAAGCGCGTAGAGAAATGTCTGGCGCAACCGGTAACGCAACACGCACCTGCATCCGCGCAATATCCGCTGCAATACGTTTTGCCGAAAATGGACTTATTAACATTTTCGGGTGATTCCACAGAGTGGGTCGCCTTCTACGATGCCTTTTGCACATTGGTGGATGGAAATGCTACTTTGTCGGACGGACTAAAGCTGCATTACTTACGTAGCTGTCTAAAAGGGGACGCGCTCAGCATCATCAATGGTTTCAAGATTTCCAGAGCGAATTACGTTGAAGCCTGGAAGCTATTGAAGTCTCGCTACAAGGTAATAAGGGTCATTGTGGAAGCACATCTCACGGGGATGGATGACATCCGCAAGGCTGCTGGTGACACCTCCGAAGCAATCAAAAGTGTTCTCGATAGGTTTCAGCAACACGTTCGTGAGCTCAAGGCACTAGGTCGCCCTGTAGAATTCTAGGACGAATGGTTGGTCCATGAAGTGGTAAAACGGTTAGCCTTTGAGACTCGCAAGCAATGGGAGCTTTCACTAGTCAGCGGCGAGCTTCCTACCTTCGAAGAACTAGCAACGTTTATAGAGGTACGATGTCGTTCGCTTTCGATGTTGGGTACCACCGCGCCTGAACCATCACCAAGCAAGTCAAACACGGGAAAATCTGCGAAATCCTCGAAGGTGTTTCACGCGATGTCTGATCAGAACCAGTCCCGTTGCACGTACTGCAATGCTGCTCACAGGATATATTCTTGTGACAAGTTTCGAAACTAAGATCCATCAGCGAAAGGCAAGTTTATCAAGGAAGCCAAGGTTTTTCTGAATAGTTTGAGTTCAGGCCATTTTAAAAATAGGTGTAACAGTACATCCGCGTGTCGAATACGCCACCAACGTCATCATACGCTGCTCCCTGGTGTATCAGTGTCAACCGTTACCACCGCTACTGCCCACGTCGCCGACACATCCCGTAATGCCCCGAACACCGCAACGAACACCAATCAACAAATTGCTTCCCCGGTAAACCAATCAGCTGCTTCTGCATGCATGTCATCCTGCCTAAGTTCGGAAGGCAACTTACTACCTGTAACGCAACGCACCGTGTTGTTGTCTACATCCCTAGTAAAGGTTCGGGATTTCTCCGATCGATGGCAGACAGCTCGCCTGTTGTTCGATTCTGGATCACATGCCACGTTTGTTACCGTAGCGTGTGTACAACGCTTAGGTCTTCGCCGCACATCGTCTTCAGTATTCGTCACGGGGATCGGTTCTTCACAAGGAGGTCGCTGTAGGGGTGAGACATCCCTTTTGCTCTCATCCCATTTTTCGAATGAACGCTATCCTGTTGACGCAATAATCCTCCCAAAAATCACAAGCGACTTGCTATCGAAGACGCTAGACGTTCCTGAATGGGCACATATTCGGGGTTTGTTCCTGGCCGACCTGCAGTTCATGAAGCCCGGTCGTGTGGATATTTTGGTTGGAATGGATGTTATGAGTCGTCGCCTTTGTCCCC
Organism: Merzomyia westermanni; assembly: GCA_949987695.1. Lineage (NCBI taxonomy): Eukaryota > Metazoa > Arthropoda > Insecta > Diptera > Tephritidae > Merzomyia > Merzomyia westermanni. Next base: position 102,874,678 of record OX465289.1, read on the forward strand.
AAATTCGCAAGCGTCCACCCGGCACCCTCATGGCACAAAAAACGGTGTTTGGTTGGGCTTTGCGTGGAAGTGTCGATAATCCGTCTCCGGCAACACCTACGGTATTATCCCTGCTTTCTGATGTCCAACTTGATCGCGCACTAATGAGGTTATGGGAACTCGAAGAGTCTCCGCGAAAACACCATTTTACCATGGGAGAGCGCTTCTGCGAAGACCACTCCTCTTCAACCCATCAAAGGACCCGGATTGTCGCTTTCTAGTGAAGTTACCGCTGAAAGTGGACGTGCCATAGGGTGAGTCGCGGGAATTCGCTATTCGAAGTCTGCTACAAATCGAACGCAAAATGGCTCGTGACAACGACTTACAATCGCGTTACAACGAGTTCATGCAAGAGCTGTTGGAGATGAACCATATGGAAGCTGTACCTCGGACTACGGACAACGCCGTCTATTACATGCCGCACCGTCCCGTTGTGAAGGAGCGCAGTATTACAACGAAGTTGAGGGTAGTATTCAACGCATCCGCCAAATCGTCCTCCGGAAATTTGCTGAATGACGCGTTGTTCCTCGAACCTCAACCTCAGCAAGACCACGTTACCATTCTGACACGTTTTAGAACTCACCGGTTTGCAGTAACTGCAGATATCGCGAAGATGTATCGTCAGGTTTGCGTTTCATCAAAACATGCCGACCTACAACGCATCGTGTGGCGTAGCCACCCATCTTTGCCGATTCAGGATTTTCGGATGGTTCGTGTGACACATGAAATAGCAGCTGCGTCGCATCTAGCTGTGCGATCGCTTCGGCAGACGGCAAGGGATTCAGTGTTAGACTGCGAAAGATCCGTTAATTCAATACTGAACAACTTTTATATGGACGATTTACTTACCGGTTCATCCAGCAAGGGAGAGCTTCAGGCACTGCAACAAGGGGTATCCCCTGTATTGAAGGAAAGCGGATTTGAGCTCCGGAAGTGGGCCTCAAACAGCGAGGAACTTAATGCAAGCATGTGTAAGGCGTCTGAAGCCATATCGCATTACGTCCTCGACGATAAGAATGTTCACGCTTTGGGGCTTATTTGGAACACAGAAGAAGACTATTTCACGTTCATCGCCAACCTAAAGAAACCTCCAGCTGTTTTAACCAAGCGATCATTTTTATCAGATGCAAGCACGCTCTTCGACCCAATAGGCTTTCTTTCACCGGTAACCATAAACTCAAAGATGCAATTTCAAGACATCTTAGAAAAGTGGTTAAAGCATCGAATGGAGTTACAGCAGCTCGCACCCTTGAAGGTAAACCGTTGGCTTGGCACAGAAGTAGCTGGATCCTTTACGCAACTGAATGTGTTCGCCGATGCCTCGGAGGCCGCTTATGCAGCCGTTATGTACGCGCGCACGACATACAGCGATGTTACGTTGGTTTCATCCAAAACCAAGGTGGTGCCGCTTAAATCCACAACGTTACCGCGTCTTGAACTGTGTGCCGCGCATCTCGCTGTTAACTTGTTCGAAGTGTATTACAAAGCTGCCCCCCTGATCTTCGCTACTCGCTGTTCGCATGGACGGACTCTACGATCACACTGGCGTGGCTGCAAGCGCATCTTAGTAGATGGGTAACTTTTGTCGCAAATCGTGTAGCTGACATTCAGGACGTCTTACCACCGGAGTGCTGGAACCACGTTCGCTCTGAAAACAATCCTGCAGATTGCACCTCGAGGGGCGTAACCCCCATCGAATTGTTACATCATCAGCTGTGGTGGAGTAGTCCTGAGTTCCTCAAAGGCGCTGATCAATACTGAAAGCAACCATCATCGCAAGAGCGTACGACAGAGGAGAAGGTTCGAAACAGCGTTTGCGTCCACGTAATCAGTTCCAGTGACCACTGGTCGGTAATAACGAAATATTCGTCGTATTCCAAACTGCGTCGCATTATGGACGTGTTACGCTTCGTCTCCAATGTTCGAGCTCACAAACAAAACAGTGGTACTATGCGTTTCGGTCCCCCAAATTGGCATGAGCTTTCGGAAGCTGAGCTGTATCGAATCAGATATACTCGTACACAACAATTCTATTTTTCTAATGAAATCTCTGCTTGTAGTGCTAAAAAACCGATTCCGCTTCGTAGTTGTCTTTTGCGCTTACAGCCCTTCTTGGATGACAGAACATTTTACGCATCGGAGGTAGGCTAAAAAACGCTGACGTCACCCCTGATGTACGGTACCCAATCATCCTGCCAAGGAATTTCCCACTTGCAAGGCTAATAGTCTGCGAAATACACAAATTCACCTTGCACTCTGGGCCTCGCATAATGCAGACTATCTTGCAACGCCGATATTGGGTCATAGGCGCTCGTAGTTTGATCCGCAGCATGTATCGTAAGTGCGTAAAATGTACGTACTTAAATCGAAATCTTGCTACCCAGGCTATGGGTGATCTACCCGCAATTCACACAACATACTCCCGTTGTTTTACCCGCACCCCGGTCGACTGCGCTGAACCTTTTATGTACAAATTTACTCACGGAAGAGGAGCTAAGGCCACCAAGGGCTACGTCTGCTCATTTGTGTGCATGTGCACTGGTGCGATGCACCTCGAATTTGTCGGTGACCTGTCAACGCCTTCGTTTCTTAATGCGTTCAAAAGATTCACAAATCGCAGAGGCTTTTGTAAAGTAATGGTGTCAGACAACGGCACTAACTTCGTCGGAGCTGAGAAAGAGTTACGCATTGCATTTGAGCGGTGTATAAATGACAAAAAACTCCGATTGTTATTTGCTGATTCAAATGTCGAATGGCGTTTTAACCCACCAGCTGCGCCTCATATGGGCGGGTATTGAGAGACTGGCATCAAACGCGTCAAGTACCACCTGAAACGCGCCCTGAATGAAACATTACTGTCGTATGAAGAGTTTAGCACGCTGCTGACAGAAGTCGAAGCTTGCGTGAACTTCCGCCCGCTATGCGACAATTGTTCGGATGCAGGGGACTTAGAGATCCTAACTCCCAGACATTTTATTGTGGGAGAACCGCCTGAATCAATCCCAGAACCTGAGGGTCAAGGGTTCTGTGGAAATCTTCATCAGAGATGGAAAGCGATTTCAGCCATGAGGCAACATTTGTGGAGCCGTTGGCGAGACGAATACCTCGTAAGTTTACAACGCCGCACAAAATGGTTTCGCTGTTCCCGTAACATTGAGGTAGGCGATGTGGTTGCTGTCTTCAGCGATTCTAATCCTCCCACAAAGTGGACGCTTACACGCGTGGTAAAGTGCCATCCTGGGTTACTTTGAAAGCACCGTATGGAGAGCTAAACCGACCAATAGTAAAAGTGTGCCTTCTACCGACGAAAGAGCACTTGTTTTGCTAGGATGACTAGCTAAGATCACTTGCATCAAAGATTATTATTAAGTAACTTTAAATTTGCACCTTTTTTTATACTGAATTCTGTATCATATGTACAAAACTTAGCCTTATAAAATTCATATTAACATTTTTTAATAAGAAAGTACTGATACTGTTAAGTTGAACATATCCTGTAGAATAAGCATAAGTTGTACCAAATATGTATTAAAGCAGCACATGGGTTAATGCACAAGCATAGTCAAGCATTTTGCGTTTGACGTTTGTTTTACCTTCCTTGTTCTTCTTGTTAACTTCCTCATGTTCTTGCTGCTGAGACAACCGCCCGCTAATTTATTCAACTATTGTTTAAAGTTTGTAATTTAAAGTGAATAACTAAAGTAATTGAAGTTAAGCCAACAAAACGTTGTTATTCATTTGGAACTACGAGTTGGGAAGCCGCAACTATTTTACAACAACATACAGTCCACAACCCGCATATTTCAACAGCAAGTAATCCGCAACAACAATATTGTTTTTATTTTCCCAGGGTTGACTTATTAGGGGAACTCATATAAGCCTATAAAAGCGCCGTAAGGCTTATAAACCATATAAAGCTAGTAAACTTGTATGAAAAGTGACACATACTTAGTAAATTATGCATTTACACGCTTTATAAGGCATTTATATGGTCAAATGAATCCTTTTATTGTAATTGTGAAATGCAGTTTTCATAAATAAAATTATTAGGAATAACGGAATGGTTCAGAAGCTTCAAAAACGAAATTGGCGAGCATAGATACGTGCAAGAACAAGATGGTTAAAAATACCACTTTTAAATAAGCTTAGTTACTAAGAGTTTCCACATTATGTACTAAAGGGTGTTTTTTTTAGGGGTATAGAACTTCAAATTCAAATAAAACACAAAAAAATCGTTTTAAGGTCCATCAATATGGCTTTATTGGAAGGATAATTTTATGCCATTAATGTTTAAATATGATTTCGGGCATGTGGCCGCCGCGGCTGGCTCGAATAAAACCAATTCTACAGGTCCAATTTTCAACCACTTTTTCGAGAATATGGGGCCGTATGTCGGCAATAACGCCACGAATGTTGGCTTCCAATTCCCCTAACGTTTCTGGTTTGTTGGTGTAGACGAGCGACTTCACATATCCCCAAAGAAAATAATCCAATGGTGTCAAATCACACGACCTTGGTGGCCAATTGACAGGTCCATTCCGCGAAATTATGCGCTCATCGAATGTTTCCTTCAATAAATCGATTGTGACGTGCGCTGTGTGGCATGTAGCGCCGTCTTGTTGGAACCACAACTCATCCACATTCATGCCATCCAATTCGGGAACAAAATAGTCGGTTATCATGGCTCTATACCGGTCTCCATTAACGGTAGCTGCCTCTCCAGCATTATTGCGGAAGAAGTATGGCCCAATGACTCCACCAGCCCATAGAGCACACCAAACAGTCAGTTTTTGTGGATGTAATGGCGTTTCAAGGGTCTCATGTGGATTCTCTTCACTCCAAATGCGGCAATTTTGCTTGTTGACGTAGCCATTCAACCAAAAATGAGCCTCATCACTGAACAAAATTTTGCGATGAAAATCAGCATCGAAATCAATCTCATTTTCGGCCCATACACCAAAATCACGACGCATTGCATGGTCTCGCGGCTTTAATTCTTGCACAAGCTGGATCTTGTAAGGTCGCAAGCCAAGATCTTTGCGCAAAATCTTCCATAAAGTTGATGGACAAAGCTCCAATTGCTGTGCACGGTGGCGAATCGATTCATTCGGGTCCTCTTCAACACTTTGCTCTACAGCGGCAATTGTTTCTTCGGTGCGCACTGTTCGACGTCTCTGCGGATGCGTATTATCACATAGAGTAAACGTAGTGCGAAAACGATCCATGGTTAACCGAATTAATTGCTCTGATGGACGATTATGTCGACCATAAAATGGACGGAGCTCACGGTAAACTTCGCGAACTGAACCATTATTTTCGAAATAAATTTGCACGATTTGCAAGCGTTGTTCTTTTGTCAACCTGTTCATGATGAAATGGCAAACCAAACTGAACATAAATGACATTAGAGTTGCCAGATTTGACCACAAAATGCCAGTTTTATCTCTATTCGAAAAACAAACCTGTAACAAAAACACCCTGTAGAATGCTATACTTGAGTTACCTGCATGGTTATTTGCAAAAAACTCCGAAACCTATAATTTTCTTCATAAAAAGCTAGTCTTTCCTTGAATTTCCTTAATTTTATATAAAGTATGAATTAGATTCTATCTGAGATCAATATTTAAATTTACAAATTTTCCATAAAACGTTTCAATGTAAAGATCCCTCCCTGTGAAATTAGTTATAAAATTTATTGAAAGAAGAAAATTAATTTTTATAAATGTTTCCAAAGGACAAAATTGCTATGAATAGCGACTATACTTTTATTGAAATTTGTTTCAGTGGTTCAATATAGTGAAGTAATATTTATTTTGATAGACACATATTTTATATATGATTGAGTTTTCATCAAAGTGGTTTGTAATGTAGTTTTGCGATTTTCGTGTATTTTTCAACCCAAAATGAACTAACCTACTATGAAGTCGTACAGTAATTGGTATGCTACTGATGAAGAGGTATGAAATATTTTAGTTATTATGGCTGGTATGTACTAACTAGTATGTCAACTGGTATATTGCTGATGCAGAGACTGACTAGTTTGCCAATTGGTATGGTGCTGATGCGGACAATTGCCATCTCGTATGACATCGCCGAGTTAAAAATGCCAGTTGCTAATATGGGAAAATTACAGAACTCGAACTGGTTGAGCCGGTTTGGCAAACTAGTATTTGACTAGTATAAAACTAGTAGAATTGACTGCAGGGTATGTTCCGATGTATGTACAATTGTGTGCATAAGCAGTAGCTACATTTGTTTATTCGAATACTTGCTATCCGAATAGTTGTCATTTATTGGAATAGTTCTTTAGTCGGCAAATTGGCTTTAAATAGTTTTTTTGATTATTCGAATAATTAAAATACTTGTGTGTAAATGAATATCTAGATAAATATTTACCTTAAAACTACTAAAAATAGATATTTATTAATGCATTTGTATGTATATTGCAGTTATATTTGCATGGCAGGTTTTGTGCTTGGGTTTTAACCCTTTAACTGTTTAATTTGGTTTCGAAAAACTTTTTCGCCCTGCTTAATTATTTTCCAGCGAAGACGAGTATACTCGACATAAACAGAGTAAAGTGTTTCTGCCTATGAAAGTAGGCAATTATGATTAAAAATCAAACGTTGCGTGTTGGTTTTTTAGAAAATATATATTTTTGCTCGTTGTTAACAAACAAAATTTATTTCATTGATAAAAAAATATCACATAAAGATAAAATTAAGGCATTATAGGAATGAAAATAGAAGTAATCAAAAACCAACTGAATTTCAAGAAATCTAAGTCAAATATTCTAAAATGTACATTTTTTTAAAGATCTTTATTTGCCCTTTTTCAGGGAAAGAAATTACAGTGGATTCGTTTAAAATAATATGAATGCGATTTTTTATCTTCACGACGAGTATACTCGACATTATGCGAAAAATTTTCATTTCACTCTGAAGAGTATACTCGACATAAACAGTTAAAGATTTAAGCAAGTTATGCTAGCATAGAAATTCATTGTGGGAATACATATATACTGTTTATTATGACAGGCAAAGAGCTCGTTTAAATTGCGTAAGACAACATATACAAAATAACACTACGTGCTTACTATTTTTTGCTAAGTAGGATACTACAATAGAAATTCAAGGCAAAAGTAGGCAGATGGTTAAATGAAGAATTTTCTTAAGTTTCAATTGCAAGTGCTGTAATGTTACGGAATAAAACTTGCATACACCTATTAACGGAAACAAATTTCTTACAGGACTTTTTGTGATAAGATATAAATAATCCAATAAATAAGTACTTAGCAAAATAACTGATCTGTAATAATAACATATTCTTAATTCAAGCAAGTACTGATTGAATGTTATTGAAAAGAAAAAAAATATCCATGCACACGCAAGTTATGTGGAATGACTGCCAACCCATACTGCACAACAAAAGGAAATCAAGTATGTTGTGATATATGTTTGTTTATCATAAATTAGAAGTAAGATGATACTCGCCATTCCAGGAATAAATAAATTAGCCAAATCTATAGTAAGGCATACTGTTGCAAGCAACAATGGGTTTTTCTTCAAATGTATGTTATCTCTATATACATACATACAAACCCATTAAACGATAAGTACCCTTCAAAAATTTGAGGACCAGGTGGTCTAATTGGACTACGATTTAAAGCAAATGCGGAGCGACCTGGTTACGGGCATGGTTACATGTTATGCTCTCTTGGACTATGTTGAACGTCAGAATCGTTTGACGTCAACTCTATAGTGGGTGGTCGGCTATTTCGTTTAGTCTAGGGCCTTTCCAACTATACACCAATAATTATGAAAAGTTGACAAATCATTTTCAGACCGTTGATCCTAAAACAAAAATATTTTTAGGTGTTTTTAGAAAATAAAAAATGATGTTTTGCAACTTAGAAGAAAATTGTAGTTATATAAAAGCATTAATAATGTGTTTACTGAAGGATATGCTAGTAAAATCTTTTTTCTTTGTTGCTTATTTCTCTCTCTATGGCGCGATATACAACAGGTATATCATCATAAACCTCCTAAGAGATTTTTGCGCCAAGCTTCTCTTCCAATTTGTGGTGTGCCGATTTGAATTTTTCCCTACAAATTGGTGGGACCTACAGTTTTTTGCCGACTCCGAACGGCATCTACAAAGGAGACGAATTTTTGCTGAGAAGCCTGTCATGGCAGAAATACACTCGGAGAGTTTGCCAAACCACTGCCGAGGGGCGACCCCGTTTTGAAAAACTTTTTTTTTTTTCAAATCACTTTTGATGTTACCTGTACCAGGGCTCGACTGTTGCTTATTTATGATTATAAATAATATAGTTTTTGCCAGGAATATGCTACATACCAGTGAGAAACAGCTTAATGTTTTTAATGAAATATGTTTTGATAAAATTACAAGCAATCGTCTTCAAAAATACCTTTTCAAAGTCAACATTTTCATCAGGTTATAAGAGTAACCTCTTTGCCGACTTTCGTTTCGATATTGTCAAGTTAGTGGATATTTTAATGCCAATTAAATTCAGATATTTAGTTTATTATAAAAGATAATGTTTACACAGTATTTATAAAATTTCATTAATATCTCAGTCACTCCTGTAGCTTGCTTAGAGCTCGCTCCGTTCGTCCATTTAGGTTCGAGTTCCAACACTTACTACGTTACAATATCTTGAACTGTTTTTGGTTTATGACTACTAATGTTTATAAAGTTGAATTGATAAAAAGATTCAAAAATGTCCGAAACATTGTACTTGGCGTCTTAATGTTAATGTACACATCAAATTTCATCGCTATATTTTTTGGTTTTTTGCCAATAACTTTTCGCTAAAACAAAATATTTATTTTCCCCCTTCGAAGGTCAAAATGCGTCTTTTGATACCTCTCCCGCCATTTTTGGATGCGGTGTAGCACTCGGTGGTGGTCGTAAACAAATTTGCTAATAATATTTTACAATTGTAATATCAGTTGATTTTGGTGTTTTTACTTCCGGCTCCCTCTTTTTCCTACATCATTAGTTGGCAGTATTGCCAGCGAAAATACTTTTGCTTCCTCTTCTGCTTTTAAGTCGACATTTGAGAAACGCATGGGAAACATCGCCAAATTTATTTCTTTAATATATTTTGTGTTTTTTGTGAATATTGTGCAGGTGGGTAAAAATATAGTATCAAACAAAATTTTATTAAAGTGCGGTGAAAAACATGGATTGCTCAAAGAGGCATCTAAAACGCCTTGTAGGCGAAAAAAGAAGAATGTAGGTTCAACAATTGTCGGCAAGTGAAGTGCCGGCTGAAAAGCAAAATCGCAGAAATGCCACCGACGTTGTTGGTGAGGCACCCTGCGCGGAATTTGTTTTCGTAAATTTAAGTGCGGGTGAAATATTATATAAACCTTTTCAGGAAAAACTTGCTGAATGGCAAATGGAGGCAAGGATTCCACATAAATATTTAAGGAAACTCTTAATGATCCTCAAAGAGGAAAGTTTAGATGTTCCTTTAAGTCCATCCGTCCTTTTAAATTTCAGTAATGAAAAAGTGGTTTCTCCCGGAGAATACGTTGATTTTGGTATGAAATCCCAATTAAGGAAGGTTGAACACTTAATATCTTCTTACGATGAAATCGTTTTCGATATAAATATTGATGGGCTGCCCTTATTTCATAGCCCGAAAACTCAGCTTTGGCCAATTTTAATGAAAATCGTTAACGTTCCTAACATTTCTGTTTTTCCGCTTGGTGTTTATAAAGGCAAACAAAAACCAAACGACGTGAATAGCTTTTTGACAAACTTTATAAGTGAGTATCAATTGCTGGGAGAGAGTGGTTTGGAATCGGGCGGTAAAATACTAAGCCTTAAAAATGAGGGCTTTAACATGCGATGCAACAGCTAGGGCATTTGCATGCGGCATTCCTCATCACACTTCCGCTCATGGATGTTCGAAGTTTACAGCCGACGCGAAAAAAATAACAACGTCCTAACATATACCACTGAAGTAGGCTCGCTTTTAAGTGATGAAGATTTCACTCTTAGAAAATTTTTAAATCATCACCAAATAAGATTTCAGGCCGAAAAAACGCCCTTTGCTACAGAGTTCCGGCAATTCTTGCTGTACACAGGTTTTTATGTTCACAAAGATAATGTACATGAAAGCATTTACTATGCGTTTTAGTTGTTGCATTGCGCTTGCAGATTGTTGTCATCTCCCAAAAATGTAAATTCAAAGATGCAAAATGCTCAAGAGGCCCTATCATTATTTGTATAAAATTTCCCAGAAATTTTTGGAGATAATAGCATTTCGTATAATGTTCACAGCCTCTTACACTTGACTGACTGCGTTAAAACACTAGGGGCCGGTTTCACCAACGTGACTAAGACTAAAACTTAGTCGTGACTTAAGTAAGCACAGATTCGAGACTAACTTAATTTTGGGTTTCACCAACTGAGCGACTTAAATAATTTTGAGCACAACAACCCGATCATCTGTTTTATGCATAGTAGTATTTTTTCATACCAGACAACTCTGCGCATCCCAATATTCCAGTGCGAAATGGGCATGTATGACTATACACGAAGGAATGTATTGATCTTATACCCATTTCTCTTTAGTTGGAAGGTACTAAAATTAGCGCTTAATTGAAAAAGATAGTTTCGTAATGGTTGCATGCTTGAAAACAAGCGTTTACATGCATCTACGCTTACCCCGTTAAAGTCAAGCATGATCAAGTTTCCGACTGGGACGTTGCACAAAACAAATTAGCAGGATTACTGACATTAAGGTTTCGAACCACAGCAACACTGCTTAGTGGAGAATAAGTCAGCTGGCAAGTTGACTAAGTTGTGACTTAGCTAAGTTAGGTGGTGAAACTGAAAAAGTGAAAATCGCGACTTAACTAAGTTAAGTCGAGTTGGTGAAACCGGGCCTAGGAGTTCTTGGGAGTTTTTCAGCATATGATTTTAAAAATTATTTACAAAGTTTAAAAAGAAATGTACGAAAGCCTACTCAAATTTTGCAGCAAATTAGCAACATAAATAGATATTCTAATTTCTATCAAGAGCTTAAGAACCTAGGTTTTGTAGAATTAAATTCAAAAATTAAATCGTTTACTAACCAGCATTATTTCTTCACTACCAAAATAATGTCTGCCTAATTGACCCTTTCGTCGTATTTATTATTGATAGTTTCGAAAAATCTGATTGCGGTTCCGGATTAATAATGGGAAGAAGATATCAAAATATTACTAGTTTTTTTGCAGAGCCCATGGAATTAGCCCTGCGTATATGTTTGGGAGATACTATACCCAGCAATGAAAAAGAAATATTCCCCACTGAGGTAATTAAAAGCAAAATTATGTATTTGCAAAGATCAAATTCTTTTTATACCAATATTACACGGCTGCACTATTAAAATGTTTGATATATTTATATGTACAAACTTTCAAATGGTAAGAGATGAAAAACTCAGGAGTGGGAAAGTTAGCAAAAATCAGGCGTATGGAAGCTAGACAAAAACAACCAACAACAAATCATGACAACAACAATGGATGCCAGAAGTGTAACAGCTTAGAGGCAAGCATATCACAAAAATTTGATAAACTCTTTGGTACGTTTTATTTGCACTTCACTGTGTACATCTGTACATATTATGTTAAAAATAGTTAAAAATGCCTCAATCTCATATTCATGTTTTTTTTCTTACAGATTTAATAGAAAACCAGACAACGATTATCCAGAAACAAACAGCACTCATTGAAAAACAAAATGAGCTTGTAGCCGACGTTCTAGCAGAGCACTCTGTATTGCTAGAAAAGTTGGCAAACAGGGAGAAAACAACCGTCGCAGCTACCTCTCGTTTTCCCCTTAAAACCGACGACGATATCGCAAAGTTGGAGAATGCTATTAACGAAAGCAATCGGGACTCTTACGTTAGTAATATTGTAACTTTTTTGTAAAAATCTATGTTGCGAGGATCAAACACACATCTCTTATTAATTGGCAGATTTCAGCAGTACAGTATTTGCTGCAAGGCGAAGTCAGCAAAAACTTCGAAAAAGTGCTGGCAAGAAGTTTCTGCTTAGCATACATATAATATGTACGGCATGTCGGGGAAGAAATGTTTTAAGGACTTCAAAGAACGGTGTATGTTTTCAAAAGTAAGATCTCAATATATTACCCCCCCCCCCCCCCCCCCCCCCCCCTCTGCCATATTCACCTATGTTGTTGTTGTTGTAGCGACTATTTAACCTGCCTGGGATGTCACCCCCCGTCGAACACTGTCATCAGGCTCTTCTAACGGAAGTCCAAGAAACCTCGCGGCTTCAACAGGGGTGGACCAGAGTTAAATTGGTGGTAGAAGAGTGGGCTCAGTTGAGCAGATGAACAGATGGTTAGTATCGTGGGGAGACACGCCGCATGCCGGGCAGACATTTGGCATGTCAGGGTTCAGTCTGGATAGGTAAGAGTTTAGTCTGTTACAGTATCCAGAACGAAGTTGAGCCACCGTGACTCTTGTCTCCCTGGGCAGTTCGCGTTCCTCGTCGGCAACAGGTGGGGCTTGTGCCTGTAGGACTGCATTCACTGGACGAGACCAGACAGAGGAGTTTACCGACTCCGTGTGGATGAGGTTGAGGGCCCGCCGGTGCACCTTTGGATCAAACGGCGACAAAATGTGGTGCCGGATCTCGTCATAGTGCTTACGGAGGTGACTCGTTATTCTCCTGGGAGGCGGATTTTCGTTGAGCAGGCTCTTGTTCGGGTGCTGAGGTTATCGCAGTTGAACAGGAATTGCCTGGTCAACATCTCACAATGCTCATTGACATCGAGCATTTTTGCCTCATTATGAAGATGGTGCACAGGGACATAAGGGGGCACCCCGTGGCAGTTACGAGTGCGGTGTTTTGGCAAGCCTGCAGCCTCCTTCAATGTGTGTCTGCTAACCCCGGCGACCATGTTGGCATCGCGTAGCTCAGAACCGGCTGGCCGATTGCTTTGTACTTTGCCAGTAACGTTTCTTTGTCTTTCCCCCAAGTACTGCCAGCTAGTGACTTGAGGATTTTGTTACGGCTTTATACTTTGGTGGCAATCGCGGCTACATGAGCACCGTATTTAAACTTGTTATCAAACGTGACCCGTGAGATTTTGGGGTGTGTGACAGTCGGAAGCTTAATGCCGTCGACGTAGACGTCTAATTCCATGTTCGCCTGCGCTGTCCACTTCGTGAATAAGGTGGTCGAGGATTTGGTCGGTGACAATGTCAGGTTCCGTGCAGCGAAAAAACTGTAAAAGGTTGGAAGGTACGAATTAATTCTCGAGCAGAGCATATCAACGGAGGGTCCAGTCGCCAGGATCGTGCAGTCATCGGCGTAGGAGACGATCGAGACGCCTTCTGGTGGGGAAGGGAGCCTCGATATTTAATAATTAAACAGAAGCGGGGATAGGACACCACCCTGTGGCACCCCCTGCTTAATTATACGTGGTTTTGATCTTTCGCCTCTAAATTCCACCGATGACTGCCGGCCACTAAGATAGTTGGCGGTCCAACGCTTTAGACAGGGGGGAAGATTTGAATCTTCCAGGTCGTTAATGAGTTGTGCGTGATTAACAGTGTCAAAAGCTTTCGACAGATCAAGCGCAACTAGCACGGTCCTGTCATTTGGGCGAGATTGGTTGAGACCGACACCTATCTGTGTGGTGATGGCGTTTAGCGCGGTGGTAGTGCTATGCATTTTGCGGAATCCATGCTGATGTTCGGCTAATTGTAGGTTAGCGGTATAATAAGGGAGCAAGACCGTCTCCAGGGTTTTCACTACTGGCGAGAGGAGTGATATCGGTCGATATGACTCCCCCACGTTGGCCGGCTTGCCGGGCACCTTTGCCTGTTTCCATCTTTCTGGAATGACAAGGGTGGTCATGGACAGATTGAAGACGGTTGTTAGGTACCTTACTCCCTCATCACCGAGATGTTTTAGCATCAGCATGGATATACCGTCTGGGCCAATAGATTTGGAATTTTTGGATCCCCGTATGGCCTCCCGAACCTCTGTGGTGGTGATGGCAATGGGCGCTTGGTTGTTTTTGCGTTTGTGCGCTTCCCTGATGGCGCGCCTGATTTCCTTGTCAACCGGAGGATGCAGTACAAATTGCCGGCAGAAAGCGCTCGCGCATCTCTTTGGTTTCGACTGTACCTTATCACCAAAGGTGATGGATATTTTGTCTTTCGGTTTGGTCGGATTAGACAAGGACTTAACAGTGGACCATAATTTGCCAACACCAGCAGAGAGGTTACAGGACCTTAGGTGCTCCTCCCATTTGGCGCGTTTGTGCTGATCGACTAGCCGTCTGATTTCCGCATTGAGATCTTGAATTTGAGGATCCGTAGGGTTCAAGCGTCGCACGTGGTCACGTTCATTAGCCAGGGCGCTGCCTCTGCGGGGAAGTACGGACGTATCTCCTTAATTCTACCTGACGGAATATATTGATTAAAGGCTGAAGCTATGACCGAGCTAAACGCTTTTTCCCCTTCTCGTACATCAGACGGCATGGGAAGAGCAGCGAAGGTGCTCTCAGTGAAATTAAGGAAACCTACCCAATCAGCTTTACTGAAGTTAGTGAAGGTGCGCTTCTCAGAAGTAACGAAGTCATTGGGGCGATCGATTCAGAGGACTATCGGCAAAAGTCAGATGCAAGAGTAAGCATTGGTCGCCATTCAACGCAGTTTATGAGACCTGCGCTGACAATTGTGAGGTCTGGCGAACTGGAACAATTTACCGCAACTTTTGTGGGGGCGTCCCCGTTCACAATGCAAAACGTCGAATCGTCTATTTGTTCAGCCAATTCCAGTGCCACAGATCGTGGTGTGCGTTGAAGTCCCCGAGGATTACACGATTATCGCCTCTGAGTAACGCACTGATGTCAGGGTGGTAATCTCTCGGACAGCAGGTGGCAGAAGGTATATAGATGTTAATGATTTCAAGTTCGACGTCGCCTGCCCGGACAACCATTCCTTGACGTTCCAGGAGGTTGTCCCTCGGGTCGACGTCGGGCTCAAATGGACGATATTGCACGGATTGGTGAGTGATGCAGGCGAGTCCGCCCCCAAGTCCTCTCTCTCGTTCACGTCGGTGGATGTTGTAGCCGTCACAAGCCCGAAGGTTCGATCGGGCGTTTAACTTCGTCTCCTGTATGGCAGCGATCTTGATATTCTGTCGCTTCATAAAGCTCACTTTTTCACTCACTTTCCCGGTTAGGCCGTTGCAGTTTAGCTGTAGGACGCGAAAGTGCGGAGAGGGAGAAGTATTCACGCTGGGAGTCAGGGACTGGTGGGTATGCCTTGGTGGAAGCAGGCTGGGTCGCACACTGCGTCGCACTCTAGAAGACGAGGGACCCGAAGCACCAGAAGGTGGCGAATCGGTCGACGTTGTAGGTTGCGTAGCTCGACAACATGGTGCAACGTACGTATCAGTCCATAGGTTTCCAAGTTGGGAACATATAAGCAGGTGACACAGGCCAAGGCAAGAATTGCATTTAGCTGATGTCGCAGGTGTATATAGTCTCAGCCGACAAACAGAGCACAAGGTGTAAGGGACCAGGAGCTGGTGGCTTCGACTTACATTTGTGCTAGTGCTGGAAGAAGAAGGGGAAGTTGAAAGTGGGAGGGGGGTGGTAGTTCTATTAGTCGTGGAGACTATTTCAGAAGCTTGTGACGGTGCGATACTGGATCGTCGTTGGCCACGGGACGTCCTAGGGCGTGAACAGCAAGGGGCCACGAAAGTTTTGTAGAAGCTGGGGGGCCTATGTATGGAGGGTTTTAGCCCGGAGCACCTGGTTTAGTGCAACCATCTTTTACAAGAATTGCATTGGACGGAGTGTGAACGCTTAACGTAAATCTTCTTCCAGCAGACGCATTCTCCTTGACCCGGGTTGGATTCGACCCCAGCCCGGAGAAGGAGAATTTTGAGCAGCCCTGCTGCAAGGAGCTGCTCGGAGGATGACAATATTAATGGAAAAGGTGACAGGTTAGACAGGGTAGAGTCGAAATAACAGCCTTTGGTCGGATGTAAAAATCCGAGTCATTCCGGTACGTAGAACCGGCTGTTGTGGGAATGCGATATTCACCTATATATATTTTTTTTTTTCACCTATATTTTTTATTATGTTCACAGAGGCCATCAGGAAAACAAAATCTGACGTGGAAGCCGAAATACGGAAGGCCTTGGAAGTAGTTAAAAAAAGGCACTTCCGCATGGTGTCCGCGTCACATTTTAACAACATATAAGAATTAATTTAAAAAACCCAAAAGTACAAAAACAACAATGGAACAAAAACAACATATATGCATTAATTTAAATAAAGCAAAATAACAAAAACAACATATATGAATTAATTTCAAAAACCCAAAAGTACAAAAACAACAATGGAACAAAAACAACATATATGAATTAATTTAAAAAAAGCAAAAGTACAAAAACAACAATGTAACAAAAACAACATATATGAATTGTTTTAAACAAAGCAAAAGTACAAAAACAGTAATGGAACAAAAACAACATTATAACAACATATATGAATTAATTTTAAAAAAGCAAAAGTACGAAAACATCAATGTAACAAAAACCACATTGGAACAACATATAAGAATTAATTTAAAAAAAGCAAAAGTACAAAAACAACAATGTAACAAAAACAACATATATGAATTAATTTAAAAAAGCAAAAGGACAAAAACAACAATGTAACAAAAACAACATACATGAATTAATTTTAAAAAAAGCAAAAGTACAAAAACAACAATGTAACAAAAACAACATATATGATTAATTTAAAAAAGCAAAAAGACAAAAACAACAATGCAACAAAAACAACATATATGAATTATTTTAAACAAAACAAAAGTACAAAAACAGTAATGGAACAAAAACAACATTATAACAACATATATGAATTAATTTTAAAAAAGCAAAAGTACGAAAACATCAATGTTACAAAAACCACATTGGAACAACATATATGAATTAATTTAAAAAAAGCAAAAGTACAAAAACAACAATGTAACAAAAACAACATATATGAATTATTTTAAACAAAACAAAATTACAAAAACAGTAATGGAACAAAAACAACATTATAACAACATATATGAATTAATTTTAAAAAAGCAAAAGTACGAAAACATCAATGTAACAAAAACCACATTGGAACAACATATACGAATTAATTTAAAAAAAGCAAAAGTACAAAAACAACAATGTAACAAAAACAACATATATGAATTATTTTAAACAAAACAAAAGTACAAAAACAGTAATGGAACAAAAACAACATTATAACAACATATATGAATTAATTTAAAAAAAGCAAAAGTACGAAAACAACAATGTAACAAAAACCACATACATGAATTAATTAAAAAAAAAGCAAAAGTACAAAAACAACAATGTAACAAAAACAACATATATGAATTATTTTAAACAAAACAAAAGTACAAAAACAGTAATGGAACAAAAACAACATTATGACAACATATATGAATTAATTTTAAAAAAGCAAAAGTACAAAAACAGTAATGGAACAAAAACAACATATATGAATCAATTTAAAAAAAAGCAAAAGTACAAAAACAACAATGTAACAAAAACAACATATATGAATTATTTTAAACAAAACAAAAGTACAAAAACAGTAATGGAACAAAAACAACATTATAACAATATATATGAATTAATTTTAAAAAAGCAAAAGTACGAAAACATCAATGTAACAAAAACGACATTGGAACAACATATATGAATTAATTTAAAAAAAGCAAAAGTACAAAAACAACAATGTAACAAAAACAACATGTATGAATTATTTTAAACCAAAAACAGTAATGGAACAAAAACAACATTATAACAACATATATGAATTAATTTAAAAAAAGCAAAAGTACGAAAACAACAATGTAACAAAAACCACATAAATGAATTAATTTAAAAAAAAGCAAAAGTACAAAAACAACAATGTAACAAAAACAACATATATGAATTATTTTAAACAAAACAAAAGTACAAAAACAGTAATGGAACAAAAACCACATTATAACAACATATATGAATTAATTTTAAAAAAGCAAAAGTACGAAAACATCAATGTAACAAAAACCACATTGGAACAACATATATGAATTAATTTAAAAAAAGCAAAAGTACAAAAACAACAATGTAACAAAAACAACATATATGAATTATTTTAAACAAAACAAAAGTACAAAAACAGTAATGGAACAAAAACAACATTATAACAACATATATGAATTAATTTAAAAAAAGCAAAAGTACGAAAACAACAATGTAACAAAAAGCACATTGAAACAACATATAAGAATTAATTTAAAAAAGCGAGAGTACAAAAACAACAATGTAACAAAAACAACATATATGAATTGATTTAAAAAAGCAAAAGGACAAAAACAACAATTTAACAAAAACAACATGTATGAATTAATTTAAAAAAAGCAAAAGTACAAAAACAAAAATATGACAAAAACAACATATATAAATTAATTTAAGCAAAACAAAAGTACAAAAACAGTAATGTAACAAAAACATATATGAATTAGTTTTGTTGTTGGTTTTACGGTCTGTTCATTTTACATATTTTTGTAAGTATAACGAGCTCAAGACCAGTTGATAATAATTCTTAGTAAATTATTATTATTTTTGATTAGAGGAAATATTGAAAGCAACAAACATATATGTACAGGCTATAGGTTAGGCCGGGTCGATTTGTGGGGAGGAAATAAAATCGCCCATTGCTCTGTCAAAATCATATTCTAGGGATCAAAATAAGAAACTTTGCCGAAGGAACCATACCTCTAAAACGAATTCTGATGTCCCCCAATTTGGGTCGAACTTTTGGGTAGGGGCAAATTTTGAAAAATCCCACTTTGACCCATTTAGAGTGCTCCAATCGAGTCCAAATGTATGACCGACCCCCACTAACTTGGGAGGCCCGACGCACCGATGCCAGTGGCACACCCCCTGGAACCCCCCAAACCCTCGCCGGTTTTGCACTTTACATGAAAAAATCAGCGAAATGCCTATGTTTTTTCTTTTTGGAGTTTATTTTTCTCTTTAGAAATTTATTAAGTCAGAACATATCTAAATGGAAAAATGAATTTAACTTAGTAATAGAAAAGAAATTAAAAAAAATTATAAGAAATTAGCGTTTTTACAACCCTTTTAAAACCAAGGCATCACTGTGATGCATTTGCATGTCGTAAACATAGTTGTGTGAGTTTTTTATTCAACCGTTTTAAAAAATGAAGGTATCACTGTGACACAATTGTAGATCGTAAAATTGCTTGTGTTGTTTTTTTCAAGCCACCACAAGACACAGCAGTTAGAATTGAAATTACCATTTCACTCTTATTACCTCGTCTCGTAGACCATATCTAACGCAACAGTTTTTGTGAATGCATTAAGTCGTTGTGAAGAACTCAAAGTGTGAAGTGCCAATTTCAGATAAAAAAATATTTCAAAAAAAATAATAAGTGAAGTGACCATTCCAAATCAAAAAGTTTGCAATGAATCCACCATCCTCTACACCGCAAGATGAAGCAACTAAATAAACAACTATCGAAAACCAAATGAGTCATATACCCAAGCATGATGTTACTGTTTTTGGTGTGTCTACTGATTTAAGTGATCTTAATTTACCAACCCATCTGGATATCTTGAGATATTATTTTTACTTAAGCGAACGTGCTAAAACAGAACAAAAAAAGTTTCCCCATAAATCATTCACTATTCAAGTACAAGATAAGTTGATTGGAGTTTGGGAAAAACTTGGTATGGAAATAATGCTGAAAAAAGTGTATTTAATAAATTAAATAAATTGCTTGACAAGTATCAAGAGCAAATCAAGAGAAGAAACAACACCCTACAATTTACAGAGTATGTAAAGCCTCTGTAAACAATTTTTTACATTGGAACATGTAAATGCGATTTCAAGGCAGCTCCATGTGCATGCGGCTGGGTTCCCGAACGCCTCAAAGAGTTCATGCACGATCTACATAATCAGAGAAGACTAACAATGGATGCATTTATGATGGAAACTGAAGAGCAAGGAGCAACGTCTATGTCATCAATGCCAACATACCAAGATCCCGATGATTCAACATACGCACCGCCACCGGTTCAAGAAGATATGGATAGAAGCACAAATTCACAATACACAGAGAGATACGATTGTTTTAACTTTGCTTTGGTATGTGACAGATTTGGTGTGCCTGACAGAGTACCATCAGCATTGGGAACCGCTCTTTTGCAAGATTTTAAAATTAAAGATAAGCATGGGAACCTCTCATCATGGATAAATCGAAACTTCGCAGAGAAAAAGAGAAATGCAGACAAGAAGTGCTTCGCAAACGGTTAGATGATACCACTTTGTTAGCGTTTTCATTCGATGGCAGAAAAGATGATACTTTAACGATAGATAAAATTGATGAGAAGTATCATACTAGAATGGTAAAAGAACCTCATCTTGTTATTTTGAGAGAACCCAATTCTGAATTGATTGGTTACGTAAGACTCGAACATGAAGCCGCTGAATACAAAACAACCAAATTAAATGGTTTTTTCAACGATAAAAATATATCACTGGATGCATTAATTGGAATATGCACTGACGGTGAGGTAACAAACACTGGTCCGCGCGGTGGAATTATACGACAATTCGAATTGCTGTTTAAAAGACCATTGCATTGGTTCGTTTGCCTTCTAAACTGAGCCGTCAAATCGAAACTTGTGAAACTCTTCCGGTAAGTTATTGCTATCACTCATTTATTATAATTGTCAACCATTTTTAATTATTTTATTATTATATATTTTCAGGTGGTGGCCGGCTTCCAGAAAATTGAGTTGTAAAATATGCCCCCTGCTCCAAAAAAAATTGAATTTTCCACCGATTCGAAGTACTTATACGACATGGCCCATGCAATTTCTAGCGGCGTGGTTCCGGTGGATCTGGCTAACATCAAACCAGGGAAAATTGTACATACTCGGTGGCTCACCAAGGCCGCTAGATTATTGCGATTATATGTGACAACGGAAAATCCAGATGCAAATTTAAGAATTCTGATTGAATTTATAATTAAATGTTATGCGCCAATGCACTTCAATATCAAGTATTACAGCTCTGTCGTGTACGGCAGTGCATTATTTTTCAAGTTCATTGGTTGGTCACGATTTCTACAACCTCGTTTACGCAAAATTGTCAATCAAGTAATTAAAGATAATTCATATTATGCGCATTCGGAAAATATCTTGTTATCAATGTTGTTTGATGATAGGAAAGAAAAGCGCGACTGTGCCATCAAGAAAATTCTACGCTATCGAACCGATGTTGACGAGCCAATGGAACTTAGAGTTTATAAAAAACCATATATAAACTTTAATTGCACAAGTTATACGGAAATGATCAATTTGAATGATATAAATATCGTATTTGAACCACAATTCACGCGAAGCATTCCGTACGATACAGTGTATATGTTTGTTGCTTTCAATTTTTCTTCTAATCAAAAATAATAATAATTAACTAAGAGTTATTATCAACTGGTCTTGAGCTCGTTATACTTACAAAAATATGTAAAATGAACAGACCGTAAAACCAACAACAAAATAAATTTATACCGGAGCACGCGGTTATGCACAATAACTATCTTCTAAAAATAGAAAAGAAGAATGTACGAAAACAAAGTCCAGCATGCATGATCTACATATAGACAGAATGTCTAAAATATTGTGTATACCGTTGGCAAGATAACAAACAACAATTAGAGGAAAACTTGAATTAAGCAGCTTGCAAAACTGCACGCAGCATAGCCTATGGGTTAGGTAGCTGCGCTGGCAATCAGAGTGAGCGGGTTCGATTCTCCACAAGATCACAAGATCCTCTGAAATAGCAAAACTATACGAATTAGTCTGACGAGAAATCGTGGCTGTTTTCGAAATAGTACTATAACTATAGCCTGTATATGTTTGTTGCTTTCAATTTTTCCTCTAATCAAAAATAATAATAATTAACTAAGAATTATTCAACTGGTCTTGAGCTCGTTATACTTACAAAAATATGTAAAATGAACAGACCGTAAAAAAAACAACAAAATAAATTTATACCGGAGCACGCGGTTATGCACAATAACTATCTTCTAAAAATAGAAAAGATGAATGCACAAAAACAAAGTCCAGCATACATGATTAACGTATAGACAGAATGTCTAAAATATTGTGTATACCGTTGGCAAGATAACAAAATACAATTAGAGGAAAACTTGAACTAAGCAGCTTGCAAAACTACACGCAGCATAGCTTATGGATTAGGCAGCTGCGCTGGCAATCAGAGTGAGTGGGTTCGATTCTCCACAAGATCCTCTGAAATAGCAAAACTATACGAATTAGTCTGAGGAGAAATCGTGGCTGTTTTCGAAATAGTACTATAACTATAGCCTATATATGTTTGTTGCTTTCAATTTTTCCTCTAATCAAAAATAATAATAATTAACTAAGAATTATTATCAACTGGTCTTGAGCTCGTTATACTTACAAAAACATATATGAATTAATTAAAAAAAAGCAAAAGTACGAAAACAACAATGGAACATAAACTACATTTTAGCAAAAACCACATATATAAATTAATTTAAGCAAAACAAAAGTACAAAAACAGTAATGTAACAAAAACATATATGAATTAATTTAAAAAAAGCAAAAGTACAAAAACAACAATGTAACAAAAACAACATATATGAATTATTTTAAAAAGCAAAAGGACAAACACAACATATATGAATTAATTAAAAAAAAGCAAAAGTACAAAAACAACAATGGAACAAAAACAACATATATGAATTATTTTAAAAAGCAAAAGGACAAAAACAACATATATGAATCAATTTAAAAAAAGCAAAAGTACGAAAACAACAATGGAACAAAACCCACATTGTAACAACATATAAGAATTAGTTTAAAAAAAACAAAAGCACAAAAACAACAATGCAACAAAAATAACATATATGCATTAATTTAAGCAAAGCAAAAGTTCACAAACGGCAACGCAAACACCAAAAATTAAAATTTGTATACACACATATTTAAGCGCGGGAATCGATGATTATAAAATAGTGGCGCAAAAGACATTTTTCCGTTTATTAGTGTCTGTCAAACTACCACATCAGTCGCAGAGGGTTAAAATCGAAACGCTTTCTCCTGCCCTAGTTTATCCTAGTGGATAAACGTAACTGGCGCAGTCGCGGCAAGAACCTAACGTTCTTTAGTGAGAAAGTGGCAAACAAATAAAATTAAATTTGAAAAGAAAAAAGAATTTTTTTTTTAATAATTGGGATTTAGCAGCAGCTCACCACCTGTTGGAGTACAATAATTCAATGTACCATAAGCCACATAAGGAGGTGGAATAATTCGACTTACCGCCTGACAGCATATCAAAATGGTACACTAACAACAACCCACTTGCAAGGATCATTGCTTTCTTTTGCGAATCGAAAGTAAACCGAGTACACCGAGTAAGCGGAATAAGGGAAATCACCTTCGGAGTCACTTTAAAGTAAGGAGTACCACTAAGAACTGCAGTGTAAGCTGAAATTTACATTCTGCGGTAACTGATAAGGTGTTATAATTGTTTTATGTTCAATAATTTGTATACCTAGTAGTGCTACGCACACAAGGTATATTAACTTTAGTCGTCAAACGGCAGTACGTAACGGCATAAACGGATCGAGATAGATATAGACTTATATGTATCAAAATGTTCAGGACGAAAAGAGAAATTGATTAAGTCATGTCCGTCCGTCCGTACGTCCGTCTGTAAACACGATAACTTAAGTAAATTTTTAGATATCTTAATGAAATTTGGTATGTGGGTTCCTTGGCATTCATCTCCGAGCGCTATTTAAAATGGGCGAAATCGGATGATAGCCACGCCCACTTTTTATATATAGAATATTTTCGAAAACACAAAAACAGTGATTATTCAGTACATAATACACCTATAAGGATAAAATTTGGTGACTACATTTAGATTGAAGCATAAAATAAATTTTTGAAGCGCCCACTTTTTATTAAGTCAAATTTAGAAATAATATTAATCATAAATCAAAAACCGTTCAAGATATCGAAACAAAATTCAGCATGCAGGTTTCCAGGTATGCAAGAAATGTGACAGGAAAAAATGGGCTGGATCGGTTAAGGTCTACGCCCGCTTTTATATGAAAGATTTTGAAGAGGATCGTAGATATATTAAATAGGCAATAACTTTGCGTAAAATAGCTTTACATCATTTATATTTCAGTTTTAAAATTTCCGTAAACAAAGAAATCCAAAAACTCAAAATTTTCGAAAATGTCGAAGCGAAATTTGGTGATAATGTTCTATATATAAACGTAACTGTTTGCTGTAAAAATGGGCGAAATCGGTTAATGTCCACGCCCAGTTTTTTAACATAGTTCTGAAAAGCGATATTTCTACAACTAAGCAAGTTATATCAATCAGATTTTGCACACATAATAAGCTTTTTAAGAAAAACTCGGGCCCAAAAATATTTTGTCAATTTTGAAGAAGTAGGCGTGGCGCCGCCACTTTTCAGCATAAAATTTCTGCTATTTTCAAAGGCACTCGCTTATAATTCAATCTTGATATTTCAATGAAAATTGGCCAGCTGCTTCTTAGAAGTATGTATTATACTCCTGCCAAAAATTAGCCACTTCGGGAGACACACAAGCTTTTCCGAAAGCTATATACAGACAGTGTCGTGCCCAGCGAACTCCTGAACCTATCGTGAAAGTTCAAGAGCAAAACAAAACTCAAAAGATGTGGGTGTGGCACCGCCCACTTTTGCAAAATTATGTAGATATTGATTAAGTGACACATATATCCAAATTTCATTAATTTAGACCAAAAAGGTTCGGAGTTATGACGAATTGAAACTTTATATAGCCTGGGGGTGTGGCTCCGCCTACTTTTCCAAAACCATATATTTTCTATGCTGTATATCAGAACGTTCAGGATGAAAAGTAAAATATCCGGGCAAGCAGTTAATACCCCACTGCAAAAGCGAAGTTGTATATCTTGTTTGATTTTCATACCTTAAATGAACATGAAATGTTTGTAGAAGAAAAAGAGAAAGTCCCATCAAAAAGTATACTGAAATGATCAGGAGGATGAGCTGAGTCGGTGTAGCGATGCCCGTCTCTTGATACGTCTATCTGTCTGTCCGTCTGTCTATGTGAACGCAAATACGAACTGAAAGTATTAAAATAGACCTGTGTAAATTGGGATGACATAATAGATCACTACTAGCTATATAATGTTCGGTTCCACCCGAACTTAGACTTCCTTACTTGTTAAGTTTTATGTTTAACGTTCAATATTGCAGTGTTTGAGTTTGATTGTTTTATTATTGCATACAACTACTAGAAAATATATACGAAATACCACACAATATGGAGGCCTTTTTGGCAGCCATAACACAGTTGTTGCAGCAAAATTCTGCTCAGCATAGGGTCACCCTGATGCAAAGGGGGGAGAAAGATTTGAAGTATTTACAGCCTTTCCAGGACAACACTAGAAAGTTGCCCTCATTTATACAAACTATAGATAGGATTTTAAGAGAATACACTGGTCAAGAGGACCTAGTGTATCAAATTGTGTATCATTTAAAAATATCGGGCTCAGCCAACAATTTTCTTTCCTTGACCCCACCAGAAAACATTTCCGGTCGACAACAGACCAGATGGCGATAACGAACGACATCGCAAATTTAAGAGTATCCAATGTGATGGAACTCGATAGAAAGGCTAGGGATATAATAGATAACATCACCGAATTAAGATCTCTAAACGATAATGCTGATGTAATGAAAGAGATATTAAGAGGGATGTTGATCCAAAGAATTAAACAGTTGGCAGCAGGTACCTTTGCTTGTGTTATTAGGAACATCGTTACTTGGGCAAGTAACATTTATAATTTTATAGGATTGTATTCTGGAAATCTGAATCCAATGCTGATAGCTGGAAATAGAAATTCAGTTAGACAGATTGAAATGGTAATTCTTACCAACAAAATATAGGCGGTAGTGAAAGCAACCATTTTGCGAGGTAGGGCAATTCTGCATAGGCAGAATAATTCGCAATAGGCGAATGGTGCTTATCGGTATAAGTCGGGCCAGTACAATTCCTTCCATAGGCAAAGTAATACTCAAATGAATGCTCAACTACGAAATGAGTCGGGTCGTTACAATAATAA
Source organism: Merzomyia westermanni (assembly GCA_949987695.1). Lineage (NCBI taxonomy): Eukaryota > Metazoa > Arthropoda > Insecta > Diptera > Tephritidae > Merzomyia > Merzomyia westermanni. The sequence goes on from OX465289.1 coordinate 102,901,017, forward strand.
CAGTAATAACAACAATAATAATACAAATAGGCAGAATGTGTCTCAGCAAACAAGACGTTCAAATGGGGGCAGGGAAACAAACTAATACAACTGAAGGGTTTTTTACAAATTAGCGTCGAAAAACCAAAATCAAATTTTAATAACGCTAACGCTATTTAATAAAAAAATGGTTGACGGTGGTATATCCGGGATCCATCATAAGTATAATGAAAGAGGTAGTAAGTATAAATTCCCGGTGATTGAGGAGAATGATGTAGTAGTGAGTACACTGAATGGCAACATAAAGGGACCAAAGAAAAGAGTTAGCCCCCTTTGTTCTTCGGAATTTCAATATGTTGACAATGCGAAAATGGGATGGTTGAAAACTAACTTTGATAAACCATATGACCTTTTGTTAGGAAACTATTTTATATTAAGAAATGTGAAAATAATAGACATAAAAAAGGAGGAAATTGTGCTCCGTAATGGAATTGGGATTCCATTTTATTCAAAGACAATACAGGAGCAAGTTTATCCTTTAGATTCAGGGGAATTTCAACATATGCAACTTAATCATCTAAAATCAGATGAACGAAAAAGGGTTGAAAATGAATTGCTAAAGAAATGTGAGAGGTTAATATACAAAAAGGGGATAACCTGACAAATACGGAAACGGGGTCCACAAATCAACAAATAAATTCAAGGATATATGGACTACCTCCAAAGCATGAGGAAGAGGCTACCCGACAAATTAAAGACCTGGAAAAGCAGGGAATAATTAAAAAGTAGGAGTAAGTGTAGTTCTCCTATCATTATAGTACCCAAAAAGGAGGATAGTTCGGGAAATAAACGGTTTCGTTTGGTCGTTGCTTATCGAAGGTTAAATCAAATAAACAATGACGACAAGTATCCCTTGCCAAACATCGATGGAATTCTGGGCAAAGCGTAGCCCTTAAACACTCTGATAATAATTTTTCACTTTTTGAATTTGTTATGAAAATTATTATAATTAATTATTAATGATTATTAATAAATAAAAACAATAATCCTCTAATGTGCCATTTGCTTATTCCTTTTATACATTCTTTGGTACATATATTTTATATGTCAACTCAAGGAAAGTGGAAATATTTTTAGGCGCGTTCATAGAACAGTTTTAGATACAGAAGGGCTTTTTTTTTTTTTTTTTATGCATATCAACACTTCCGTGTTATTTGTTATGCACCCGCACTGTACCTGTAACAATTATATTTATGGTGATTGTTGTTGGAGCAAAGCTCGAATTTTTATGTTTGTTTGTTAATTGATATTAGAGGAAAAATTACAACGTTATGCACAGCGATGGTATGGGATGACATGTTTCGAAGTGCCCAACTTCTCATCAGACCCCTTCTCGGACACTGAGATATGAACCCAAGTGTCTGCACCAAAGCCGCTGTTAGAGTACTCTAACAACTAAGCTATGATGCCCTGTAGCGTCACGATGCATTTTTCCTCTAATGTGCCATTTGCTTATTCCTTTTATACATTCTTTGGTACATATATTTTATATGTCAACTCAAGGAAAGTGGAAATATTTTTAGGCGCGTTCATAGAACAGTTTTAGATACAGAAGGGCTTTTTTTTTTTATTTATGCATATCAACACTTCCGTGTTATTTGTTATGCACCCGCACTGTACCTGTAACAATTATATTTATGGTGATTGTTGTTGGAGCAAAGCTCGAATTTTTATGTTTGTTTGTTAATTGATATTAGAGGAAAAATTACAACGTTATGCACAGCGATGGTATGGGATGACATGTTTCGAAGTGCCCAACTTCTCGTCAGACCCCTTCTCGGACACTGAGATATGAACCCAAGTGTCTGCACCAAAGCCGCTGTTAGATTACTCTAACAACTAAGCTATGATGCCCTGTAGCGTCACGATGCATTTTTCCTCTAATGTGCCATTTGCTTATTCCTTTTATACATTCTTTGGTACATATATTTTATATGTCAACTCAAGGAAAGTGGAAATATTTTTAGGCGCGTTCATAGAACAGTTTTAGATACAGAAGGGCTTTTTTTTTTTTTATGCATATCAACACTTCCGTGTTATTTGTTATGCACCCGCACTGTACCTGTAACAATTATATTTATGGTGATTGTTGTTGGAGCAAAGCTCGAATTTTTATGTTTGTTTGTTAATTGATATTAGAGGAAAAATTACAACGTTATGCACAGCGATGGTATGGGATGACATGTTTCGAAGTGCCCAACTTCTCATCAGACCCCTTCTCGGACACTGAGATATGAACCCAAGTGTCTGCACCAAAGCCGCTGTTAGAGTACTCTAACAACTAAGCTATGATGCCCTGTAACAGGTACAGTGCGGGTGCATAACAAATAACACGGACGTGTTGATATGCATAAAAAAAAAAAAAGCCCTTCTGTATCTAAAACTGTTCTATGAACGCGCCTAAAAATATTTCCACTTTCCTTGAGTTGACATATAAAATATATGTACCAAAGAATGTATAAAAGGAATAAGCAAATGGCACATTAGAGGAAAAATGCATCGTGACGCTACAGGGCATCATAGCTTAGTTGTTAGAGTACTCTAACAGCGGCTTTGGTGCAGACACTTGGGTTCATATCTCAGTGTCCGAGAAGGGGTCTGATGAGAAGTTGGGCACTTCGAAACATGTCATCCCATACCATCGCTGTGCATAACGTTGTAATTTTTCCTCTAATATCAATTAACAAACAAACATAAAAATTCGAGCTTTGCTCCAACAACAATCACCATAAATATAATTGTTACAGGTACAGTGCGGGTGCATAACAAATAACACGGAAGTGTTGATATGCATAAAAAAAAAAAAGCCCTTCTGTATCTAAAACTGTTCTATGAACGCGCCTAAAAATATTTCCACTTTCCTTGAGTTGACATATAAAATATATGTACCAAAGAATGTATAAAAGGAATAAGCAAATGGCACATTAGAGGAAAAATGCATCGTGACGCTACAGGGCATCATAGCTTAGTTGTTAGAGTACTCTAACAGCGGCTTTGGTGCAGACACTTGGGTTCATATCTCAGTGTCCGAGAAGGGGTCTGATGAGAAGTTGGGCACTTCGAAACATGTCATCCCATACCATCGCTGTGCATAACGTTGTAATTTTTCCTCTAATATCAATTAACAAACAAACATAAAAATTCGAGCTTTGCTCCAACAACAATCACCATAAATATAATTGTTACAGGTACAGTGCGGGTGCATAACAAATAACACGGAAGTGTTGATATGCATAAAAAAAAGCCCTTCTGTATCTAAAACTGTTCTATGAACGCGCCTAAAAATATTTCCACTTTCCTTGAGTTGACATATAAAATATATGTACCAAAGAATGTATAAAAGGAATAAGCAAATGGCACATTAGAGGAAAAATGCATCGTGACGCTACAGGGCATCATAGCTTAGTTGTTAGAGTACTCTAACAGCGGCTTTGGTGCAGACACTTGGGTTCATATCTCAGTGTCCGAGAAGGGGTCTGATGAGAAGTTGGGCACTTCGAAACATGTCATCCCATACCATCGCTGTGCATAACGTTGTAATTTTTCCTCTAATATCAATTAACAAACAAACATAAAAATTCGAGCTTTGCTCCAACAACAATCACCATAAATATAATTGTTACAGGTACAGTGCGGGTGCATAACAAATAACACGGAAGTGTTGATATGCATAAAAAAAAAGCCCTTCTGTATCTAAAACTGTTCTATGAACGCGCCTAAAAATATTTCCACTTTCCTTGAGTTGACATATAAAATATATGTACCAAAGAATGTATAAAAGGAATAAGCAAATGGCACATTAGAGGAAAAATGCATCGTGACGCTACAGGGCATCATAGCTTAGTTGTTAGAGTACTCTAACAGCGGCTTTGGTGCAGACACTTGGGTTCATATCTCAGTGTCCGAGAAGGGGTCTGATGAGAAGTTGGGCACTTCGAAACATGTCATCCCATACCATCGCTGTGCATAACGTTGTAATTTTTCCTCTAATATCAATTAACAAACAAACATAAAAATTCGAGCTTTGCTCCAACAACAATCACCAAAAACAATAATAATTTTCATAAAAAATTCAAAAAGTGAAAAATTATTATTCTTGGCCTTGCGCTCGTTTCATGAATACTTGAAAATGTACAGGCCGTAAATCAACAAAAAAATTGTTGGTATAAAAAAGCAATAACAAAACCGAGAGCACACGGTAAGGCAGTTCTAATGATAAAAGAGATCTGTCAAAAATCCATCATGATTACACTACTAAGGGCCACTTTCATAAAGGCCGGTTAAGCCTAATCGGCGATTAATTTGACAGGTAACCCTACAAAATACGTCAATTAAACTCCGGTTAGCAGTTACCGGCTTTTATGAAAGCGGCCCTAACTGTCAAATGGCGGAAGTGGTTCATGCATATGGTAAAAGAAGAAAAGAACTAGGAGTTTAGATGACATCAAAGCCAGCGTATTGTTAGCTTAATGGTTAGCAGTGCGTGCCAAAATTTCTCTGATGAGTGAAGTCTAGCAGCTTCCGAAATGGATCTATAAGAAAAGCTATGGCAGTTGTCTCTTAACATTTTTCCTACTCTATTCAATCAAAAAACGTTTAATAATTTATTAAAAATGATCATTAATAAATAAAAACAATAATAATTTTCATAAAAAATTCAAAAAGTGAAAAATTATTATTCTTGGCCTTGAGCTCGTTTCATGAATACTTGAAAATGTACAGGCCGTAAATCAACAAAAAAATTGTTGGTATAAAAAAGCAATAACAAAACCGGGAGCACACGGTAAGGCAGTTCTGATGATAAAACAGATCTGTCAAAAATCCATCATGACCACACTACTAACTGTCAAATGGCGAAGTGGTTCATGCATATGGTAAAAGAAGAATAGAACTAGGAGTTTAGATGACATCAAAACCAGCGTATTGTTAGCTAAATGGTTAGCAGTGCGTGCCAAAATTTCTCTGATGAGTGAAGTCTAGCAGCTTCCGAAATGGATCTATAAGAAAAGCTATGGCAGTTGTCTCTAAACATTTTTCTTACTCTATTCAATCAAAAAACTTTTAATAATTAATTAAAAATGATTATTAATAAATAAAAACAATTTTCATAAAAAATTCAAAAAGTGAAAAATGATTAATCTTGGCCTTGAGCTCGTTTCATGAATATTTTTTTTTTCTTTAAAAAAAAAGATTGTATATTTAAACTATTGAAATATTTATTTATTAGTGTTTAACTAGGCTCTAAGAGCTGTTATAAATAAATAATAATAATAAAAAACATATACGGAAGTAAATTCAAAATAGTTACTGACCACTGCCCAATCATGTGTCTGAATAATAAATACAAAGGAAAGGAATTTTCACAGGGCCACCAGAGATGGCTTTTAAAATTGCAGGAATATAATTATGAAATTGAGTATGTAAAATGTAGAAATAATGTGGTAACGGACTTTTTAAGCCGAATTGAAGATCCTCCGAAAATCGATGAAAACAATGATCAAGAATCGAATTTAATATGTCTGACACGATACATTCGGCTGAAGACGAGCTGTTAGATCACTTTGGAGTAAAGGAAGAGCTTGTCAATAAATATAAAACACAAATTATATTAACATACAGCCTACAAGCTGAAGATAGGATGATACATGGCAGGAAGGTTATCGAAGTAAACAAAAGGGATAACGAGAATACATTGAAAAATGTATTAGAAAGGAATGTTAGGAATGGCAAGGTAGGAATTTTTTCCGAAGTAGAGGAACACGATTATCACAGGTTACAGTTACTGCTGATGTCAATGTTTTCCTGTAATAGTAAGCTGGAATTTATAAAGTTTACAAAAAGAGCAACAGATATTTCGCAGGAGGAAGAATTACATAGGCAAATTTCTTTTTATCACAGTGTCGAATCTATGCGTAGCGGCATTGGGGAGAGTTACAATACGTTGAAGGATAAGATTTTTATCCTAAATTCAGAGAACATATTTAATTGATAATACACAATTGCGAGAAATGACAGTAAATTAAATATGATAGAGATCCCATTAAACCAAAGCTTGTAACAGCTATCGATAGATTAACGAAATTTTGCAGCAGCCTATAACATTACAAATAGAAATTGGAGATCAAAGTTCGGTAAGCCAAAAAAAGTTATTATGGATAACGAGTCGATTTAGTGCAGTTTTTGAGTTCGAAGGGTATCGAAGTTAATCTTACAAAACCTAATAACCACAGAGGTAATGCAGGTATTGAGAGACTCCACTCACCTTGTTGGAAAAATTAACAGGAATTGATGAAAATCTCTCAACAGAAATGAGGATACATATCGTTATAGGCAACTATAACGAACGCTATCACTCTACCATAAAATGTTCACCTAGATACGGAAAAGACAGTGTAGACTCAACAATTTTAAAAAAGAATATATCAGTAGCCCGTTTCTGTAACTTTTCGTTACAATAACGAATGATTATGTATCGCGTGGCTTTTTTCTGTATGAAAAAAATTCACCTTGCGATATGTTCGTGATGTGTTATGTAAAAGTGAGAAAATGATAGGTAAAAAGGCCTAGGTGACAAATAAGACATTTGACGCACACCGCACAATGGTCTCAATAGCCTAGTAGATAAGATATTGCTCTAACTAGCGGGAGAATCGTGGCAACATTTTTATTTTTTGTTTCAACTTTTTCTCACATTTTATTTTTGTTTTTATTTTTTTATAACTATTATTTTTTAATAAATATTAATAGCATTAAAAATTTGCGCATAATGCAATTACTTTGGATTTTACACTTGTTATCACTGCCATTATAGGCATCGTTATTTTTATCGAAATCCATAACAAAAATACATTTTTACCACACTTATAGAAACACTATTCAGCGATAACTACATAACAGGGTTGCACTTTGCGTTAAAATTCTTATCGAAAGATTACAGAAACGGGCTACAGGTAAAGAAACACAACATAGATAAAGTAAACAGAACCAGAGAACGGTATCAGGAACTTACATCAACAGGTCCAATAAAGAACTACAAACGGGTTAGGCACAAGAACGAAAGGTATTTTAGAGTAAATCCTTTGCAAAATGTGCACAAAGCAAATATAAAAAGACAACAAAAATTTGCAGGAATGCCCAATTTGGTAAATGAAAATTCAGGGGATGATAGGCTTAGTATAACCGCTCATAATGGTGATATCTAAAAAAAAAAGAAAAAAAGGGAAAAATATATTTATGTAATACATATATGTACATATAATGTATATAATAATATTGATAAGAATCTAATTAGGTGAATAGGTATAGGTAGGTGTATATTATAAGACTTTAATCCATATAAATCCAAGCGCGGTTCCAACAGCACTTCTAGGGGGGGGAGCATTTTTTTAAATATATAACGTAAAATAGTAGACCAAGCAAGAAAAATTAAAAATTAGTAAAAATCCGTTTTGTGATTTTATATTTCATTACAGTCAATGTTTACTCTGTACATGATACAATTGTTGGAAAAAATAAAATCATAAAACAAGACGATGTGGTCCTATTTTCGCAAATCTGTCAATGACATTCTCAGGGGTGACTTCAATGTCGAGATGCGTAGGTAGCAGTGCCAAACCCATCAATCTTTCTTGTAGCATAGTAGTTCTGAGGCATGTTTTCACACGGCGAAGGGTGGAAAATGAGCGTTCAGAGCTCGTGTTTGTCACAGGAAATGTGCAGAATATACGAAGAAAAACGTGAATTAATGGGTTTATATCGACATCGCATTGCTTTAACGTTTCCCATGCAGAGGTCGGCAACTTATTTGTTTTCAACTTTTGGTGGAGCTGCCAATGAATTTGCCACTGATTCAACTCGCCCTTGAGCCTTAAACGTTGAACGACGTTATCATAATTCAGAAGACAGTTGAATCTTGTAATCAAGCAGCTGATCAGATTTTCAATTTCATTTGCCTTAAGAGTACACACTTTCTCCGGAAGCAGCAAACATAACTGGAATCCATCCAAAACTTCTTTTGAAAAACGAGTCTTAAAATCTTCACTGATACTGTCCAACAGAGGAATATACACGGAAACCCTGTAGTAATCTTCACAAGTTCACATGTTGTAATTGTCGCGTCCTGTTTGTCTGCGAGATGTTCTTGGTTTTCCCTCGTTGACATCTAGTTCTTCCGCCAATTTTTTTGCATCTGAATAAATAATCTTGAAGGTTTGATCTGCTGTCTTTCGCCGATTTTGAAACGACACGAGCAGCATATCAATCATCTTTGATGCTTTAGCCAAATCGATATCTTTTTGGAGTATGACGCTGAGTGAATGAGTGAGCGACAATACATCACACAGACAGAAGAGCCCGACAATGAATTCAAATTTGCACACAGCTGCAATAAGAACCGTTGCTTTACCTGCTGTTTCTCTGTTCCTCCACTCACTTATTTTTGTTAAAGCATCTACAGAAACAAGCGAGTAGTATTCAGCTCGAGTCACTCTCATCAAGATTGTCTGTAATATCTCAGCCCTACAACACTCAATTAGCTGATTTTGCGTGTCTTTACTTATATATGTTGCTCTCGAAGACGTGCTATTGAGGTGAGATTCCAGAAGTTTGTCACCTGAGTCAACTATCAACCTGATCACTGCCCTAAAGTTTCCTTCATTCTCCTTACAAGTTTGGTCCAACAGCAACGGCCCATAATCTCTGCGCCCACGGAGTGCAATGTTCTGCCTGCCTAAAAAACGTATAGCCTTCGCAATTCTTGTAAGCTTTTCTCTATTCTCTTGTTTCGCTCTAAGATAATTACTGTCGAGAAGACTAATTACTTTATTTTGAGGGTTGTTAAGGTTCCTCAAGAAGTCTTTTCCCGCAGCCATTGCATTTTTGTGATAAATATTTTGTGCGTGTAGTTCCAAATCGCTTCTGGTTCCAACTAAGTTCTTGAAATTTGTTAATGGCTTAGTAACGAGAGCTCCCCATGAAATTTTCCCACCATCTAGGGGCGTGAACCATGGGAAATATTTACAGAAGAGGCCCTTTTTCACGTTGGATAGTACAAGCCATTCTTTGTAAGCATTTAAATGTTTATGGGTGATATAATTGTTAATCTCTCTACCAGAAACCATTCTCGTTGAAAATGGAAAAGCATAATTTTCTGGAGGAACCCAAGGATCTTCATGCAAAGATTTCTTCGTGTAATCGTCGATTCTTTGTCCTATATAATCACCTACGTCGTTCGAAACTTTTATTGAATCAAAAACTTGCTGAAGTTGTGCAGCTTTTGAGGTAGATGGTATGCTTGCGGGTTTCTCATGTGGCATCAATTCGAGTTCAGCATTTGAGCTATCTGCATCTTTCTTACTCTTTTTTGCAGTTGGAAAGTACGAGAAAATGGACTTCTGGCGGTCTGTCTGTAAAGCATGTTGGTATATACTTAAATAAAAATTTCATTCGAGGATTCCACAGCTTATCAAGAACAGTTTATAAATTGTTGCAGCCAAAGCGTGGGCAAAGCACTAACAATATTCTTACTCCTCTTCAAACATTAACGCCCTTTTTCATAAAAAAATTAAATAGGTTTATAAAGCTCTTATAATTGGACATTTTAATGGAATTTCAAACTATAACTTGTAAGTTCATGTTTGTTATCAGCTGCTTTGCCCAACAAAACTCTGGCATAAATTTAAACTATTCTATTTTTCTTAAGAAAAATAAATATTCTTCTCAAAATTTCGAAGCACTTTACGTTCGAGCTGCTATGAATGCTCGATCGCGTTTTTGCACTAAACACTTTTCATTTTCTCTAGAGAAATTGTTAAACTTCCTCAGTAACATAAATGGGAAGTATCAATAAATTACGTATTATTTTAATCAATTGCCAAAAGTCACACAATTAGATATCGGCGAATATTCGAAAAATTTATTTTATACGAAAAACTATACTTACCATTACAGTGCCTTTTGTTTACAGGAATTGTTCCTCAATAATTAATTTTCACAGTACAAAATCAATAACGCAATGAAAATCGCAACGCAATGACGCTCTCTGACCCGCAATTACACTTTCACTTGGTTAAGCTTTCACAAAAAATAGATTTCGGTATGTGGGTTCCTTGGAACTCATCTCCGAGCGCTATTTAAATTGGGCGAAATCGGATGATAGCCACGCCCACTTTTTATATATAGAATATTTTCGAAAACACAAAAAAAGTGATTACTCAGTACATAATACACCTATAAGGATAAAATTTGGTCACTACATTGAGATTAAGGCATAAAATAAATTTTTGAAGAAATGTTTGAAAATTGTCGTGGCACCGCTCACTTTTATTAAGTCAAATTTAGAAATAATATTAATCATAAATCAAAAACCGTTCAAGATATCGAAACGAAATTCAGCACGCAGATTTCCAGGTATGCAAGGAATGTTCCAGGAAAAAATGGCCGGGATCGGTAAAGGTCTACGCCCATTTTTATATGAAAGATTTTGAAGAGGATCGTAGATATATTAAATAGGCAATAACTTTGCCTAAAATAGCTTTACATCATTTATATTTCACTTCTTAAGTTTCCGAAAACAAAGAAATCCAAAAACTTAAAATTTTCGAAAATGGACGTGGCCCCTCCCCTTTTATAGTGGACTATTCCACAAAACTTTTTATGCCATAACTCCGTCAAAAATGGTTTTGTCGAAGCGAAATTTGGTGATAATGTTTTGTATATAAAGGTAACTGTTTCCTGCAAAAATGGGCGGAATCGGTTAATGTCCACGCCAAGTTTTTTAACATAGTTCTGAAAAAATTTGTTGTAAAATTTAAAAAGCGATATTTCTACAATTAAGCAAGTTGTATCAATCAGATTTTGCACACATAATGAGCTTTTTAAGAAAAACACGGCCGCAAAAAAATTTTGTCAATTTTGAAGAAGTAGGCGTGACGCCGCTCACTTTTTAGCATAAAATTTCTGCTATTTTCAAAGGCAATCGCTTATAATTCGATCTTGATATTTCAATGAAAATTGGTCAGATGCTTTTCAGTAGTATGTCCGGCTCGAAGGACCATGAACAAAAGTCGACACTGGTGCTTCGCTGGAGCGGCCGTGGCTCAAAAGCACCGCGGTCGAATTGTGATTTTGAATATAGAGGAAAGAAATAAGAAGACGAGAATCCTCGTTATAATAAAGTGGCCGTATATTTATATAAAATATAATTACAAACAATTAGTATACCTTTACGAATATTTTGATGAGGTCGAAAATCCTGGGGTGGCCATGACGATGTGATTGCGTGGAGGTTCGCTGAAGAAGTAGACGGTTTTGTAATCGAGGACAACCGTTGAACCTAAAAATTATCCTCCGGTTTTAAGGGGAGGTGAACCCGCACATGCACACCCCCATGCATGTATATGTGTGCTGACAAAACACGAATATGCATGCATGCCCACACAGGTGGGTGGGTTGGTGTTAGCGATTGGAAGGGCGCTAAAGTTACATTAGGGTGGCACATTTTTTAAAAATTTAGGCATCTCGCCTAAACAATACTCCTGCCAAAAATTAGCCAAATCGGGAAACACACAAGCAAAATATTCGGGCACGTATTAGTAGCCCACTGCAATAGCGAAGTTATATATTTTTTTGATTTTCATATCTTTCATAAACTTTAAATGTATGCAAGTATTAGAACAAGGAGAGAAAACATCACTAAAATGATCAGCACGATGAGCGGAGTCGATTTAGCCATGCCCGTCTCTCCGCCCGTCTGTCTGTCTGTCCGCCTGTCTATTTGAACGCAAACTAGTCTCACAGTTTTACAAAAGAATGCTGAAATTCGTTGTTTGCTTTCTTCATTTTATATTATACTAGCAAACCGGGTATACGTTGTTTTGACGTTTTGATACATAGAACACATCTATATATAAAACATCGTTACCTTGAACCAAATAAACTCCTAACTATACTGAACTGCAGCTTTATATAACCTGGGGGCTTTTCCAAAAGTTTATGCAGACTGTGTCGTGCCGCAGCGAACTCCTGAACATATCGTGAAATTTCAAGAGCAAAACAAAACACAAAATATGTGGGCGTGGCACCGCCTACTTTTGAAAAATTGTGTAGATATTGACTAAGTGACACATATATCCAAATTTCATTAATTTAGACCAAAAAAGTTCGGAGTTATGACGAATTGAAGCTCCGCCTACTTTTCCAAAACTATATATTTTCTATGCTGTACCCAGTGAACCCAAGTGTATATTGTGAAAAAGTCATAAAGATCGGTTGACTTCTTTGGGGCCTATGAAAGACACCCTTTTTTATACCTAGTAGTGCTACGAACACAAGGTATATTAACTTTAGTCGGCTAACGGCATAAACGGATCGAGATAGATATTGACTTATGTATATCAAAATGTTCAGGAAGAAAAGAGAAATTGATTAAGCCATGTCCGTCTCCGTCCATCTGTCCGTGCTCCGTCTGTGAACGCGATAACTTGAGTAAATTTGGAGATATCTTAATGAAATTTGGTATGCGGGTTCCTTTGCACTCATCTCCGAGCGCTATTTATATTGGGCGAAGTCGGACGATAGCCACGCCCACTTTTTATATATAGAATATTTTCGAAAACATAAAAAACGTGATTACTCAGTACCTAATACACCTATAAGGATAAAATTTGGTGGCTACATTGAGATTGAGGCACAAAATAACTTTTTGAAGAATTTTTTGAAAATGGGCGTGGCACCGCCCACTTTTGATTAAGTCAAATTTAGAAATAATATTATTCATAAATCAAAAACCGTTCAAGATATCGAAACGAAATTCAGCACGCAGGTTTTCAGGTATGCAAGGAATGTTCCAGGAAAAAATGGGCGGGATCGGTTAAGGTCTACGCCCACTTTTATATGAAATATTTTGAAAAGGTTCGTAGATATATTAAATAGGCAATAACTTTGCGTAAAATAGCTTTACATCATTTATGTTTCACTTTTAAAGTTTCCGTAAACAAAGAAAGCCAAAAACTTAAAATTTTCGAAAATGGTGGTGGACTATTCCACAAAACAGCTTATGCCATAACTCAGCCAAAAATTGGCTTGTCGAAACGAAATTTGGTGATAATGTTCTATATATAGAGGTAACTGTTTTTTGTAAAATTGGGCGAAATCGGGTAATGTCCACACCCAGTTTTTAACATAGTTCTGAAATTTTTTTTTTTTAATTTAAAAAGCGATATTTCTAAGCCTAAGCAAGTTATATCAATTAAATTTTGTACACATAATAAGCTTTTTAAGAAAAACTCGGCCGCAAAAAAGTTTTGTAATTTTTGAAGAAGTAGGCGTGGCGCCGCCCACTTTTCAGCATAAAATTTCTGCTATTTTCAAAGGCAATAGCTTGTAATTCAATCTTGATATTTCAATGAAAATTGGTCAGATGGTTTTCAATAGTATGTATTATACTCCTGCCAAAAATTAGCCAAATCGGGAGACGCACAAGCAAAATATTCGGGCACGTAGGGCCCACTGCAATAGCGCAGTTATATACCTGTTTTGATTTTCATACCTTTCATAAACATTAAATGCATGTTAGTATGAGAACAAGAAGAGAAAAGTTCACTTGCTCGTCTCTCCGTCCGTCTGTCTGTCTGTCCGCCTGTCTGTTTGAACGCAAACTAGTCTCTTAGTTTTACAAAAGAATGCTGAAATTCGTGGTTTGCTTTCTCCATTTTATATTATACTAGCAAGCACCCGACTTACCTCGTTACGCCGCAAAAATTAAATATACCGATGTTTAGCTTTGAGTAGAGTGTAAAAATGGGTTACACATTCATATTTTGTGCTTGTTTTCTGCAAGGAATTGAATATACCACAATCCTTTAGATGAAATGCAAACACTTTAAAATGAAACAACGTTATATACAATTCATTTATTAACAACAAAAAACTCAAAGTTATTGTAGGGCCGCGAATATATTAGGGACATTGAAATTAATAGTGCCGGATTTCCTGTTATAACTATTTATTTCTGTAAAACAAATGAGCATTTTTAGTTACATTTACAATGGTTATTTTAAAGTTAATGCACTTACCGTATTTTGCGCCCTTCCTTGGCTGAATTTCACGACACTAATGATTTGTTAGTGATGCGAAACCATACAAGGCAAGTACACAAAATCCGATAAGTTAATCGATTGTATGAGATGGGCGTTTTGCCACATCCCCACCCCCGTGAACCACTAGGATTCACCAGGAGCCACGTCCAAAACGGCTAGCTTTGATGTTGGACGACGAAGCACCCCTGTTTTAGTTCTGACGTCTGCTCTTCTTATCTCGCCATCCGCACCACTGTAGACTTTTCCACCACCCCACGTCACCATTGTCGTCTTGATATGTTAGGATCGCATATAAAAACCAGATCGCCCACGCTCAACGCCTTTGACGGTGTACACCACTTAGCTCGCCTTGTCAATATTGGTAGATCCTCCGCCACCCAACTCTTCCGAAATCGATCACGCAACTGTCGTGCAATCCGCCATTGTTTCCGCAATACGCACGTCTTCTCCTCGAGCTGCTCTATGCCGGTGTTTGCGCTGAGCTCGCGGAACAGAAAATGGTTCGGTGTAAGCGGCTCCTCTTGGTCAGCCGAGATCGGTAAATGTGTAAGAGGCCGCTAGTTCACTATGTTTTCCGCTTCTATCATCACGCTGTGCAGGGTATGTTCCCGAGCAGCAACTTCCTTTAGGGTGTGGTTCAGCACACGCTCCCTCAGCCGGATTATGCGGACAATTAAAACCCCATTGGACGCCATTCGTTGACAACTCGTAGCTCACACGCCCGCAATCGAATACTTCGTCGAACCGCTTTGCCTCTTGGTCGGCTCCAACAAAGTTTTTTCCGTTATCGCTCTTTATCCTCACTGGAACACCGCGTCGGTTAATGAAGTTCCTGATGGTTAGGACGCACGAGTCAGTGGACAGGTCGTGGGCTACTTCCAGGTGAATTGCGCGGACTGTGAGACAAGTGAAGAGTGCCACCCAACGTTTCTCTGTGCGTCTTCTTATAGTTACATTATAGGCCCGAAGTAGTCCAACCCGGTGTAGCTAAAGGGCCTGACATACGGTGTCACTCTATCCTCGGGCAACCGGCCCATAATTGGCGTCACTGGTTGGCAACTAACGATCTTACATTCGGCACAGCTATTTATTACCCTTCGCAAAACCTGCCTTACATTGGCAACCCAAAATTTCTGCCTCACCTCTCCAATTGTTGCTTCTACGTTCTGGTGTTTCATCTTACGTTGATAATAGGGTACGATGAGCAATGTAATGCGATGTTTCGGTGGCAGCACGATTGGTTGTATGGCGTCGAGTGGCAACCAGCTGGCGTCTTGAATCCTACCACCTACCCTCATAACCGAATTTGTGTCCAAGTACGGCAGCAAAGCGGGTATTGTACTCTCGCGTGGCACTGTTTGATTGTCTTGAAGTTGCTTCAGCTCCATAGCGTAATCTGAATGTTGGGCTTGCCGGCACAGATAGTTTTCAGCTGCAATTAGTTCGTCCGAGGTTAATCCGAAATAGCCATCACTGGAACTTCTACCACGCATGCGATTTATAAATCTGAACATCCAAGCTGTAGCTCTCTTCAGTCTAATGTATGTTGAAAATCTATTAAAATCAATTAAGTTGTTGCTGCTTGCAAGGAGAACAGGACTAACGCGAATTGCGTCATGAACTTCATACTGGCTATTGATTACTGCTGGCTTATGGGGCCACTGTGAGTTGGGCATGGACAGGAACTTTGGCCTTGAGAACCAGCGCGTTGAAGGATGTATGTCGATAGCACCGGTTCGATGCGTCGCAGCGTCGGCTACGTTCTCGTTGGAAGGAAGCCACCTCCATTCACTCGCTTGGGTTGTCGGGAGGATCTCCGCTATCCGATGCGCCACAAAGGGTTTATATCGATGATGCTTTGAATTACTCCAGTTGATGATCGTTGTTGAGTCACCCCAGAGAACGCGCGAGGAGATTACAAGTCCATGTTTGTCGAGGACAGTTTGTGATGAACGCGCTCCAAGTACTGCTGCTTAAAGTTCAAGTCTCGACACCGTCATAAGCTTCATGGGCGCGCATTTTGATTTCGCGCATACAAGCGAAACGCTTACGGCCTACTCGCTGGCGTCGACGAAAACATGCAGCTGCAATTGCTTTGGCATTCCTTTGGTGAAATAAAAACGTGGAATTTTAACATCGCCCGTTCTGCGTACCTCTTTTTGCCAGTTCCTCCAAGCTGTAGTAACATCATCAGGTAGGGGCTCGTCCCAAACAATCTTGCGCCGCCATATTTCGCGCATAATTAACTTAGCTCCAACTACCAAATGACTTAAGAATCCTAAAGGATCAAAAATTGACATAACATAACTAAGTATTTCACGTTTTGTTGGTGGCCTACTACCACTGATGACTTCTGCTTCCCGTCTTGGAAATCTCAACTCATACCTGAACGAATCATCTTTCGGCTGCCAAAACATTCCAAGTACTTTTTCCGTGGACGGACTATTGACATTGAAACACCTGTTCTTAACATTGTCAGCTTGCCCATGGCTGCTTAACGCTTCCAACACAGCAATCGAACTGGATATAAACCCATGCATTTGGAATCCAGCAGCCTTGTGTATTTCGGAAACTTGCTTGGCTACGCTAATTGCCTGCTCCATTGATTCGAAGCTGTCCACAAAATCGTCTACATAGTGGTGCTTCACGATAGACTCCACCGCCCGAGGAAACTGACTAGCATAATCTGACGCATTCATCGTTTTTACAAATTGAGCTGCACATGGGGAGCACGCTGCGCCGAATGTCATGACTTGCATTTCGTAAACGCTTGGTGGATCCGTGTCATTCTCTCTCCATAGAAACCTCTGCGCACATCTGTCTTCAGGCCGAACGTAAATTTGATAATACATCCCTGTTATGTCGCCACATACACCAACTGATCCATTGCGAAAGGTGAATAGCACTGAAGGCATTGGCTGATACTCTTGCGGTCTTTTAAGTAAACACGAGTTGAGCGAAACTCGTCCTACGGAAGCGGCAGCATCAAACACCAGTCGCAATTTCCCTGGTTTATTGGGGTAGATACCACAACCTCGCGGTCCTCGTTTCACATTCAGCAGGCGGCAGTTTTCTAGCGTAACCTTTCTCAACGTAGCTACGTATAATTTGTTTATATTGCGCGGCGAAGATGTGGTCCTTCCTAAATTTTCGCTCTATTCCAAACAATCTGTTTCTGGCCATCAGATAACTATCAGGCAATTTGACGCAATCGCGTCAGGAGACCAGTTTGGAACTTACCATTTACCCTTACTGTCGTTTGCTTCGTGATTTTTTAAAACCGCAGCAGGCCGTACTCCAAAACTTTCAATACTAAAATATTCTTCAACAAGAGCATGGAAATCAGGTGCCTCTTGGACGTGTAGACACGCTACACTTGGAAGAGCTCTGTGGTCAGTTGGTCCGAAGACTACCCATCCAAGCTCCGTGTTGGCTGCATATGGCCCTCGGTCGGCTAAACGCATTGTGACGGATGGGAGACCTAAGTGGCAATGATCTAGTCCGATGAGAATCATTGGGGTAGCGTTGGAAAACGCCGTAGGAATATTTGGCAGATTACGGGCGGCCAAGGCACCTAAATCGTCGTCACTCAGACTTTGAACCGGCAGATTTAAATTTGGCAAACCATAAACGCGACGCAATCCATGACGCTTTCTTAATCCTCTTCCGCTTATCTCCATATCAACGATTGTGGCAGCTTCTTGGGAAGTTCTTCCTCCAAACCATTGCATATTCAAATTATGTTCCTCTCCACGGATGCCTAAATTGTCCAGGAGGCTTCTGTCCATCATTGTAATGGAGGATCCTTCATCCAGCATGGGGTCCATATAATGTCACTGGCAAGGCGCGAAATAACAGCCCTTGACGCCTGGTTGTATCGGATGAGCAGCTTAACATGGGCTCCATCGAATTTGTGGTACCTACTAATGGTGGTTCATTTTGCGGCGTGGTAGCTACTACGTTAGTAGCGCTGTTGGACTCATGCAACAGCTTGTTGTGTCTGCGTTGGCAACCATCGGTCATGCACAACTTTCGGTTACGACAATCTCGTGATAAATGTCCACCTCTTAGGCACGAAAAACATAACCGATTTTGCTTCACTTGGGACCACCTATCAGATACGCTGGCGTTTATAAATTTCTGGCATACATAAACTTTGTGGTGCCCCTTACAACTGGACATTTCGGCGATTCGGATTCCCTATACTCATTCCTAGTGGCGTGCATGAGTACCTTTCGACGACGATCATTTTGTTGCAGGGTACAAACTAAGTTCGCTAAATCGCTGAGCCTAGCGTCACCCTTTAGGGATTTCAAAAGTCTTTGATTATTCTAAAGGTTAGTATAACCATACGCGGCAGTTGACTGGGTGAACGCACTTGAAAACAATGGCCAGTCTTCCGGTTGACCACTAAACTCAGGCAGGTCTTGGATTTTACGTGGCATTTGATAATGAACACTACTAGTAGTCAGCGATAGCGGGGTGTTGAAACTATTTGTAATTGAGTTTGTATTTGTAGCTGTATGGGCTTGAGAGGGCAGGGCACTAAAACGACTGTTGGCTGGTAACACCATTAAAGCTAGACATTGTTGCTGGATGTGAAACGGTTGTATATATATGCATGGGCGAAGAACCTACCAACGACGATGATTGCATATAGTTAGTACTACTTAACTGCACATGTGGCATATTATGTGAGTTACTTGTTGCTGAAACCTCTACGCGTTGACCGTTACAACGGTTGTTTACGTCACATGATGGACGTTGACTGCTAACTATATGCGAATGAGTGTCTCGAAGCTGGTTTTCCAAATCTTTTATTTTATTGATTGATTGATTATCACCTGCTGTGCTGAAATGGAGCTACAATTATTTACCAAGTTGTCCGTGGCAGATATGGCGGCGGTGCTGGGGGTGTATATGACTGCGTTGTTGTCTTTTGGTGTGGAAATAGCTGTTAACACGTTGACATCATTTGTTCTAGCATTTATGGTAATTGGTTGTGCGATCGTCGTTGCGGCGGCGTTGGCAACTGACGTGAGCGTGGTGGCATTATCGGAAAATGCAACGGTTGGGGTGTCGGCGGCGGCGGCTGTGACTATTGGTGATGGAACGGCTTTGGCAATGACCGTAACAATGGATGGTAAACCTGATGCTGCATCGGCTGGGGCAGCGGACATATTTAATAAAGCTGCAACGGCGTTGGCGGATGGCGTGCTCATATCGCTGCTAATTTCAAACAATTCCCCTGTTGCATCTTGCTGTAGGCGTGGGCTGCATCTCGTCGGTGTACGCTTCGTCATTGTTCACCAATATATTCCCTTGCAGTCACGACCTCTGCACATGTAAGTTACGGACTCGAAAGTATACCGCTATATCGCCGGCAGCGATCGTTCCGTTATGCAAAAAAAAAGTTTATCGCATATAAGAAAATGCGAAATAAAGATGTAGTGCCGCGAATATATTAGGGGCATTGAAATTAATAGTGCCGGATTTCCTGTTATAACTATTTATTTCTGTATAACAAATGAGCATTTTTAGTTACATTTACAATGGTTATTTTAAAGTTAATGCACTTACCGTATTTTGCGCCCTTCCTTGGCTGAATTTCACGACACTAATGATTTGTTAGTGATGCGAAACCATACAAGGCAAGTACACAAAATCCGATAAGTTAATCGATTGTATGAGATGGGCGTTTTGCCACATCCCCACCCCCGTGAACCACTAGGATTCACCAGGAGCCACGTCCAAAACGGCTAGCTTTGATGTTGGACGACGAAGCACCCCTGTTTTAGTTCTGACGTCTGCTCTTCTTATCTCGCCATCCGCACCACTGTAGACTTTTCCACCACCCCACGTCACCATTGTCGTCTTGATATGTTAGGATCGCATATAAAAACCAGATCGCCCACGCTCAACGCCTTTGACGGTGTACACCACTTAGCTCGCCTTGTCAATATTGGTAGATCCTCCGCCACCCAACTCTTCCGAAATCGATCACGCAACTGTCGTGCAATCCGTCATTGTTTCCGCAATACGCACGTCTTCTCCTCGAGCTGCTCTATGCCGGTGTTTGCGCTGAGCTCGCGGAACCTAACAGAAAATGGTTCGGTGTAAGCGGCTCCTTTTGGTCAGCCGAGATCGGTAAATGTGTAAGAGGCCGTTTTCCGTTATCGCTCTTTATCCTCACTGGAACACCGCGTCGGTTAATGAAGCTCCTGATGGTTAGGATGCACGAGTCAGTGGACAGGTCGTGGGCTACTTCCAGGTGAATTGCGCGGACTGTGAGACAAGTGAAGAGTGCCACCCAACGTTTCTCTGTGCGTCTTCTTATAGTTACATTATAGGCCCGAAGTAGTCCAACCCGGTGTAGCTAAAGGGGCTTACATACGGTGTCACTCTATCCTCGGGAAACCTGCCCATAATTGTTGTTATTTATTACCCTTCGCAAAACCTGCCTTACATTGGCAACCCAAAATTTCTGCCTCACCTCTCCAATTGTTGCTTCTACGTTCTGGTGTTTCATCTTACGGGGATAATAGGATACGATGAGCAATGTAATGCGATGTTTCGGTGGCAGCACGATTGGATGTATGGCGTCGAGTGGCAACCAGCTGGCGTCTTGAATCCTACCACCTACCCTCATAACCGAATTTGTGTCCAAGTACGGCAGCAAAGCGGGTATTGTACTCTCGCGTGGCACTGTTTGATTGTCTTGAAGTTGCTTCAGCTCCATAGCGTAATCTGAATGTTGGGCTTGCCGGCACAGATAGTTTTCAGCTGCAATTAGTTCGTCCGAGGTTAATCCGAAATAGCCATCACTGGAACTTCTACCACGCATGCGATTTATAAATCTGAACATCCAAGCTGTAGCTCTCTTCAGTCTAATGTATGTTGAAAATCTATTAAAATCAATTAAGTTGTTGCTGCTTGCAAGGAGAACAGGATTAACGCGAATTTCGTCATGAACTTCATACTGGCTATTGATTACTGCTGGCTTATGAGGCCACTGTGAGTTGAGGCCACTGTGAGTTGGTATGTATGTCGATAGCACCGGTTTGATGCGTCGCAGCGTCGGCTACGTTCTCGTTGGAAGGAAGCCACCTCCATTCACTCGCTTGGGTTGTCGGGAGGATCTCCGCTATCCGATGCGCCACAAAGGGTTTATATCGATGATGCTTTGAATTACTCCAGTTGATGATCGTTGTTGAGTCACCCCAGAGAACGCGCGAGGAGATTACAAGTCCATGTTTGTCGAGGACAGTTTGTGATGAACGCGCTCCAAGTACTGCTGCTTAAAGTTCAAGTCTCGACACCGTCATAAGCTTCATGGGCGCGCATTTTGATTTCGCGCATACAAGCGAAACGCTTACGGCCTACTCGCTGGCGTCGACGAAAACATGCAGCTGCAATTGCTTTGGCATTCCTTTGGTGAAATAAAAACGTGGAATTTTAACATCGCCCGTTCTGCGTACCTCTTTTTGCCAGTTCTTCCAAGCTGTAGTAACATCATCAGGTAGGGGCTCGTCCCAAACAATCTTGCGCCGCCATATTTCGCGCATAATTAACTTAGCTCCAACTACCAAATGACTTAAGAATCCTAAAGGATCAAAAATTGACATAACATAACTAAGTATTTCACGTTTTGTTGGTGGCCTACTACCATTGATGACTTCTGCTTCCCGTCTTGGAAATCTCAACTCATACCTGAACGAATCATCTTTCGGCTGCCAAAACATTCCAAGTACTTTTTCCGTGGACGGACTATTGACATTGAAACACCTGTTCTTAACATTGTCAGCTTACCCATCGCTGCTTAACGCTTCCAACACATCAATCGAACTGGATATAAACCCATGCATTTGGAATCCAGCTGCCTTGTGTGTTTCGGAAACTTGCTTGGCTACGCTAATTGGCTGCTCCATTCATTCGAAGCTGTCCATAAAATCGTCTACATAGTGGTGCTTCACGATAGACTCCACCGCCCGAGGAAACTGACTAGCATAATCTGACGCATTCATCGTTTTTACAAATTGAGCTGCACATGGGGACCACGCTGCGCCGAATGTCATGACTTGCATTTCGTAAACGCTTGGTGGATGCGTGTCATTCTGTCTCCATAGAAACCTCTGCGCACATCTGTCTTCAGGCCGAACGTAAATTTGATAATACATCCCTGTTATGTTGCCACATACACCAACTGATCCATTGCGAAAGTTGAATAGCACTGAAGGCATTGGCTGATACTCTTGCGGTCCCTTAAGTAAACACGAGTTGAGCGAAACTCGTCCTACGGAAGCGGCAGCATCAAACAATCAAACACCAGTCGAAATTTCCCTGGTTTATTGGGGTAGATACCACAACCTCGCGGTCCTCGTTTCACATTCAGCAGGCGTCAGTTTTCTAGCGTAACCTTTCTCAACGTAGCTACGTATAATTTGTTTATATTGCGCGGCGAAGATGTGGTCCTTCCTAAATCTTCGCTCTATTCCAAACAATCTGTTTCTGGCCATCAGATAACTATCAGGCAATTTGACGCAATCGCGTCAGGAGACCAGTTTGGAACTTACCATTTACCCTTACTGTCGTTTGCTTCGTGATTTTTTAAAACCGCAGCAGGCCGTACTCCAAAACTTTCAATACTAAAATATTCTTCAACAAGAGCATGGAAATCAGGTGCCTCTTGGACGTGTAGACACGCTACACTTGGAAGAGCTCTGTGGTCAGTTGGTCCGAAGACTACCCATCCAAGCTCCGTGTTGGCTGCATATGGCCCTCGGTCGGCTAAACGCATTGTGACGGATGGGAGACCTAAGTGGCAATGATCTAGTCCGATGAGAATCATTGGGGTAGCGTTGGAAAACGCCGTAGGAATATTTGGCAGATTACGGGCGGCCAAGGCACCTAAATCGTCGTCACTCAGACTTTGAACCGGCAGATTTAAATTTGGCAAACCATAAACGCGACGCAATCCATGACGCTTTCTTAATCCTCTTCCGCTTATCTCCATATCAACGATTGTGGCAGCTTCTTGGGAAGTTCTTCCTCCAAACCATTGCATATTCAAATTATGTTCCTCTCCACGGATGCCTAAATTGTCCAGGAGGCTTCTGTCCATCATTGTAATGGAGGATCCTTCATCCAGCATGGGGTCCATATAATGTCACTGGCAAGGCGCGAAATAACAGCCCTTGACGCCTGGTTGTATCGGATGAGCAGCTTAACATGGGCTCCATCGAATTTGTGGTACCTACTAATGGTGGTTCATTTTGCGGCGTGGTAGCTACTACGTTAGTAGCGCTGTTGGACTCATGCAACAGCTTGTTGTGTCTGCGTTGGCAACCATCGGTCATGCACAACTTTCGGTTACGACAATCTCGTGATAAATGTCCACCTCTTAGGCACGAAAAACATAACCGATTTTGCTTCACTTGGGACCACCTATCAGATACGCTGGCGTTTATAAATTTCTGGCATACATAAACTTTGTGGTGCCCCTTACAACTGGACATTTCGGCGATTCGGATTCCCTATACTCATTCCTAGTGGCGTGCATGAGTACCTTTCGACGACGATCATTTTGTTGCAGGGTACAAACTAAGTTCGCTAAATCGCTGAGCCTAGCGTCACCCTTTAGGGATTTCAAAAGTCTTTGATTATTCTAAAGGTTAGTATAACCATACGCGGCAGTTGACTGGGTGAACGCACTTGAAAACAATGGCCAGTCTTCCGGTTGACCACTAAACTCAGGCAGGTCTTGGATTTTACGTGGCATTTGATAATGAACACTACTAGTAGTCAGCGATAGCGGGGTGTTGAAACTATTTGTAATTGAGTTTGTATTTGTAGCTGTATGGGCTTGAGAGGGCAGGGCACTAAAACGACTGTTGGCTGGTAACACCATTAAAGCTAGACATTGTTGCTGGATGTGAAACGGTTGTATATATATGCATGGGCGACGAACCTACCAACGACGATGATTGCATATAGTTAGTACTACTTAACTGCACATGTGGCATATTATGTGAGTTACTTGTTGCTGAAACCTCTACGCGTTGACCGTTACAACGGTTGTTTACGTCACATGATGGACGTTGACTGCTAACTATATGCGAATGAGTGTCTCGAAGCTGGTTTTCCAAATCTTTTATTTTATTGATTGATTGATTATCACCTGCTTTGCTGAAATGGAGCTACAATTATTTACCAAGTTGTCCGTGGCAGATATGGCGGCGGTGCTGGGGGTGTATATGACTGCGTTGTTGTCTTTTGGTGTGGAAATAGCTGTTAACACGTTGACATCATTTGTTCTAGCGTTTATGGTAATTGGTTGTGCGATCGTCGTTGCGGCGGCGTTGGCAACTGACGTGAGCGTGGTGGCATTATCGGAAAATGCAACGGTTGGGGTGTCGGCGGCGGCGGCTGTGACTATTGGTGATGGAACGGCTTTGGCAATGACCGTAACAATGGATGGTAAACCTGATGCTGCATCGGATGGGGCAGCGGACATATTTAATAAGGCTGCAACGGCGTTGGCGGATGGCGTGCTCATATCGCTGCTAATTTCAAACAATTCCCCTGTTGCATCTTGCTGTAGGCGTGGGCTGCATCTCGTCGGTGTACGCTTCGTCATTGTTCACCAATATATTCCCTTGCAGTCACGACCTCTGCACATGTAAGTTACGGACTCGAAAGTATACCGCTATATCGCCGGCAGCGATCGTTCCGTTATGCAAAAAAAAAGTTAATCGCATATAAGAAAATGCGAAATAAAGATGTAGTGCCGCGAATATATTAGGGGCATTGAAATTAATAGTGCCGGATTTCCTGTTATAACTATTTATTTCTGTAAAACAAATTAGCATTTTTAGTTACATTTACAATGGTTATTTTAAAGTTAATGCACTTACCGTATTTTGCGCCCTTCCTTGGCTGAATTTCACGACACTAATGATTTGTTAGTGATGCGAAACCATACAAGGCAAGTACACAAAATCCGATAAGTTAATCGATTGTATGAGATGGGCGTTTTGCCACATCCCCACCCCCGTGAACCGCTAGGATTCACCAGGAGCCACGTCCAAAACGGCTAGCTTTGATGTTGGACGACGAAGCACCCCTGTTTTAGTTCTGACGTCTGCTCTTCTTATCTCGCCATCCGCACCACTGTAGACTTTTCCACCACCCCACGTCACCATTGTCGTCTTGATATGTTAGGATCGCATATAAAAACCAGATCGCCCACGCTCAACGCCTTTGACGGTGTACACCACTTAGCTCGCCTTGTCAATATTGGTAGATCCTCCGCCACCCAACTCTTCCGAAATCGATCACGCAACTGTCGTGCAATCCGCCATTGTTTTCGCAATACGCACGTCTTCTCCTCGAGCTGCTGTATGCCGGTGTTTGCGCTGAGCTCGCGGAACCTAACAGAAAATGGTTCGGTGTAAGCGGCTCCTCTTGGTCAGCCGATATTGGTAAATGTGTAAGAGGCCGCTAGTTCACTATGTTTTCCGCTTCTATCATCACGCTTTGCAGGGTATGTTCCCGAGCAGCAACTTCCTTTAGGGTGTGGTTCAGCACACGCTCCCTCAGCCGTATTATGCGGACAATTAAAAACCCATTGGACGCCATTCGTTGACAACTCGTAGCTCACACGCCCGCAATCGAATACTTCGTCGAACCGCTTTGCCTCTTGGTCGGCTCCAACAAAGTTTTTTCCGTTATCGCTCTTTATCCTCACTGGAACACCGCGTCGGTTAATGAAGTTCCTGATGGTTAGGATGCACGAGTCAGTGGACAGGTCGTGGGCTACTTCCAGGTGAATTGCGCGGACTGTGAGACAAGTGAAGAGTGCCACCCAACGTTTCTCTGTGCGTCTTCTAATAGTTACATTATAGGCCCGAAGTAGTCCAACCCGGTGTAGCTAAAGGGCCTGACATACGGTGTCACTCTATCCTCGCGCAACCGGCCCATAATTGGCGTCACTGGTTGGCAAATAACGCTCTTACATTCGGCACAGCTATTTATTACCCTTCGCAAAACCTGCCTTACATTGGCAACCCAAAATTTCTGCCTCACCTCTCCAATTGTTGCTTCTACGTTCTGGTGTTTCATCTTACGGTGATAATAGGATACGATGAGCAATGTAATGCGATGTTTCGGTGGCAGCACGATTGGATGTATGGCGTCGAGTGGCAACCAGCTGGCGTCTTGAATCCTACCACCTACCCTCATAACCGAATTTGTGTCCAAGTACGGCAGGAAAGCGGGTATTGTACTCTCGCGTGGCACTGTTTGATTGTCTTGAAGTTGCTTCAGCTCCATAGCGTAATCTGAAAGTTGGGCTTGCCGGCACAGATAGTTTTCAGCTGCATTTAGTTCGTCCGAGGTTAATCCGAAATAGCCATCACTGGAACTTCTACCACGCATGCGATTTATAAATCTGAACATCCAAGCTGTAGCTCTCTTCAGTCTAATGTATGTTGAAAATCTATTAAAATCAATTAAGTTGTTGCTGCTTGCAAGGAGAACAGGACTAACGCGAATTGCGTCATGAACTTCATACTGGCTATTGATTACTGCTGGCTTATGGGGCCACTGTGAGTTGGGCATGGACAGGAACTTTGGCCTTGAGAACCAGCGCGTTGAAGGATGTATGTCGATAGCACCGGTTCGATGCGTCGCAGCGTCGGCTACGTTCTCGTTGGAAGGAAGCCACCTCCATTCACTCGCTTGGGTTGTCGGGAGGATCTCCGCTATCCGATGCGCCACAAAGGGTTTATATCGATGATGCTTTGAATTACTCCAGTTGATGATCGTTGTTGAGTCACCCCAGAGAACGCGCGAGGAGATTACAAGTCCATGTTTGTCGAGGACAGTTTGTGATGAACGCGCTCCAAGTACTGCTGCTTAAAGTTCAAGTCTCGACACCGTCATAAGCTTCATGGGCGCGCATTTTGATTTCGCGCATACAAGCGAAACGCTTACGGCCTACTCGCTGGCGTCGACGAAAACATGCAGCTGCAATTGCTTTGGCATTCCTTTGGTGAAATAAAAACGTGGAATTTTAACATCGCCCGTTCTGCGTACCTCTTTTTGCCAGTTCCGCCAAGCTGTAGTAACATCATCAGGTAGGGGCTCGTCCCAAACAATCTTGCGCCGCCATATTTCGCGCATAATTAACTTAGCTCCAACTACCAAATGACTTAAGAATCCTAAAGGATCAAAAATTGACATAACATAACTAAGTATTTCACGTTTTGTTGGTGGCCTACTACCATTGATGACTTCTGCTTCCCGTCTTGGAAATCTCAACTCATACCTGAACGAATCATCTTTCGGCTGCCAAAACATTCCAAGTACTTTTTCCGTGGACGGACTATTGACATTGAAACACCTGTTCTTAACATTGTCAGCTTGCCCATGGCTGCTTAACGCTTCCAACACAGCAATCGAACTGGATATAAACCCATGCATTTGGAATCCAGCTGCCTTGTGTATTTCGGAAACTTGCTTGGCTACGCTAATTGCCTGCTCCATTGATTCGAAGCTGTCCACAAAATCGTTTACATAGTGGTGCTTCACGATAGACTCCACCGCCCGAGGAAACTGACTAGCATAATCTGACGCATTCATCGTTTTTACAAATTGAGCTGCACATGGGGAGCACGCTGCGCCGAATGTCATGACTTGCATTTCGTAAACGCTTGGTGGATCCGTGTCATTCTCTCTCCATAGAAACCTCTGCGCACATCTGTCTTCAGGCCGAACGTAAATTTGATAATACATCCCTGTTATGTCGCCACATACACCAACTGATCCATTGCGAAAGGTGAATAGCACTGAAGGCATTGGCTGATACTCTTGCGGTCTTTTAAGTAAACACGAGTTGAGCGAAACTCGTCCTACGGAAGCGGCAGCATCAAACACCAGTCGCAATTTCCCTGGTTTATTGGGGTAGATACCACAACCTCGCGGTCCTCGTTTCACATTCAGCAGGCGTCAGTTTTCTAGCGTAACCTTTCTCAACGTAGCTACGTATAATTTGTTTATATTGCGCGGCGAAGATGTGGTCCTTCCTAAATTTTCGCTCTATTCCAAACAATCTGTTTCTGGCCATCAGATAACTATCAGGCAATTTGACGCAATCGCGTCAGGAGACCAGTTTGGAACTTACCATTTACCCTTACTGTCGTTTGCTTGAGTATGCGTTCGGCGCGAGCATCTTCGTGGCCGCACTCCAAAACTTTCAATACTAAAATATTCTTCAACAAGAGCATGGAAATCAGGTGCCTCTTGGACGTGTAGACACGCTACCCTTGGAAGAGCTCTGTGGTCAGTTGGTCCGAAGACTACCCATCCAAGCTCCGTGTTGGCTGCATATGGCCCTCGGTCGGCTAGACGCATTGTGACGGATGGGAGACCTAAGTGGCAATGATCTAGTCCGATGAGAATCATTGGGGTAGCGTTGGAAAACGCCGTAGGAATATTTGGCAGATTACGGGCGGCCAAGGCACCTAAATCGTCGTCACTCAGACTTTGAACCGGCAGATTTAAATTTGGCAAAACATAAACGCGACGCAATCCATGACGCTTCCTTAATCCTCTTCCGCTTATCTCCATATCAACGATTGTCGCAGCTTCTTGGGAAGTTCTTCCTCCAAACCATTGCATATTCAAATTATGTTCCTCTCCACGGATGCCTAAATTGTCCAGGAGGCTTCTGTCCATCATTGTAATGGAGGATCCTTCATCCAGCATGGGGTCCATATAATGACACTGGCAAGGCGCGAAATAACAGCCCTTGACGCCTGGTTGTATCGGATGAGCAGCTTAACATGGGCTCCATCGAATTTGTGGTACCTACTAATGGTGGTTCATTTTGCGGCGTGGTAGCTACTACGTTAGTAGCGCTGTTGGACTCATGCAACAGCTTGTTGTGTCTGCGTTGGCAACCATCGGTCATGCACAACTTTCGGTTACGACAATCTCGTGATAAATGTCCACCTCTTAGGCACGAAAAACATAACCGATTTTGCTTCACTTGGGACCACCTATCAGATACGCTGGCGTTTATAAATTTCTGGCATACATAAACTTTGTGGTGCCCCTTACAACTGGACATTTCGGCGATTCGGATTCCCTATACTCATTCCTAGTGGCGTGCATGAGTACCTTTCGACGACGATCATTTTGTTGCAGGGTACAAACTAAGTTCGCTAAATCGCTGAGCCAATTGCTAAAATCGACTACGTTTGGATACGGATTAATCGCGCCGGCATGCCTATCCCATTCTAATCTCTTACTAACTGGAAGCTTGTTTATTAATTCCTCTAATAGGGTGGGGTTAGACAAATGCTGCATTCCATTGACAGACTGTAGAAACACAGAGATTTTTGGCCTTTGTTGCGAAGGGTATCAATTTTTCGATGGCAGACTCGGAAATAGGGCTGACTTCTTTCAGTTGCTGAAGTTGGCTACGTATCAGCGACTCCGGCCCACCAAATCGAAATCGTAGTTGCTCCATAACCGCATTCACATTATCCGGATGGATGAGCAACGATTTGACCACTTCCCTAGCGTCACCCTTTAGGGATTTCAAAAGTCTTTGATTATTTTAAAGGTTAGTATAACCATACGCGGCAGTTGACTGGGTGAACGCACTTGAAAACAATGGCCAGTCTTCCGGTTGACCACTAAACTCAGGCAGGTCTTGGATTTTACGTGGCATTTGATAATGAACACTACTAGTAGTCAACGATAGCGGGGTGTTGAAACTATTTGTAATTGAGTTTGTATTTGTAGCTGTATGGGCTTGAGAGGGCAGGGCACTAAAACGACTGTTGGCTGGTAACACCATTAAAGCTAGACATTGTTGCTGGATGTGAAACGGTTGTATATATATGCATGGGCGAAGAACCTACCAACGACGATGATTGCATATAGTTAGTACTACTTAACTGCACATGTGGCATATTATGTGAGTTACTTGTTGCTGAAACCTCTACGCGTTGACCGTTACAACGGTTGTTTACGTCACATGATGGACGTTGACTGCTAACTATATGCGAATGAGTGTCTCGAAGCTGGTTTTCCAAATCTTTTATTTTATTGATTGATTGATTATCACCTGCTGTGCTGAAATGGAGCTACAATTATTTACCAAGTTGTCCGTGGCAGATATGGCGGCGGTGCTGGGGGTGTATATGACTGCGTTGTTGTCTTTTGGTGTGGAAATAGCTGTTAACACGTTGACATCATTTGTTCTAGCATTTATGGTAATTGGTTGTGCGATCGTCGTTGCGGCGGCGTTGGCAACTGACGTGAGCGTGGTGGCATTATCGGAAAATGCAACGGTTGGGGTGTCGGCGGCGGCGGCTGTGACTATTGGTGATGGAACGGCTTTGGCAATGACCGTAACAATGGATGGTAAACCTGATGCTGCATCGGCTGGGGCAGCGGACATATTTAATAAAGCTGCAACGGCGTTGGCGGATGGCGTGCTCATATCGCTGCTAATTTCAAACAATTCCCCTGTTGCATCTTGCTGTAGGCGTGGGCTGCATCTCGTCGGTGTACGCTTCGTCATTGTTCACCAATATATTCCCTTGCAGTCACGACCTCTGCACATGTAAGTTACGGACTCGAAAGTATACCGCTATATCGCCGGCAGCGATCGTTCCGTTATGCAAAAAAAAAGTTTATCGCATATAAGAAAATGCGAAATAAAGATGTAGTGCCGCGAATATATTAGGGGCATTGAAATTAATAGTGCCGGATTTCCTGTTATAACTATTTATTTCTGTATAACAAATGAGCATTTTTAGTTACATTTACAATGGTTATTTTAAAGTTAATGCACTTACCGTATTTTGCGCCCTTCCTTGGCTGAATTTCACGACACTAATGATTTGTTAGTGATGCGAAACCATACAAGGCAAGTACACAAAATCCGATAAGTTAATCGATTGTATGAGATGGGCGTTTTGCCACATCCCCACCCCCGTGAACCACTAGGATTCACCAGGAGCCACGTCCAAAACGGCTAGCTTTGATGTTGGACGACGAAGCACCCCTGTTTTAGTTCTGACGTCTGCTCTTCTTATCTCGCCATCCGCACCACTGTAGACTTTTCCACCACCCCACGTCACCATTGTCGTCTTGATATGTTAGGATCGCATATAAAAACCAGATCGCCCACGCTCAACGCCTTTGACGGTGTACACCACTTAGCTCGCCTTGTCAATATTGGTAGATCCTCCGCCACCCAACTCTTCCGAAATCGATCACGCAACTGTCGTGCAATCCGTCATTGTTTCCGCAATACGCACGTCTTCTCCTCGAGCTGCTCTATGCCGGTGTTTGCGCTGAGCTCGCGGAACCTAACAGAAAATGGTTCGGTGTAAGCGGCTCCTTTTGGTCAGCCGAGATCGGTAAATGTGTAAGAGGCCGTTTTCCGTTATCGCTCTTTATCCTCACTGGAACACCGCGTCGGTTAATGAAGCTCCTGATGGTTAGGATGCACGAGTCAGTGGACAGGTCGTGGGCTACTTCCAGGTGAATTGCGCGGACTGTGAGACAAGTGAAGAGTGCCACCCAACGTTTCTCTGTGCGTCTTCTTATAGTTACATTATAGGCCCGAAGTAGTCCAACCCGGTGTAGCTAAAGGGGCTTACATACGGTGTCACTCTATCCTCGGGAAACCTGCCCATAATTGTTGTTATTTATTACCCTTCGCAAAACCTGCCTTACATTGGCAACCCAAAATTTCTGCCTCACCTCTCCAATTGTTGCTTCTACGTTCTGGTGTTTCATCTTACGGGGATAATAGGATACGATGAGCAATGTAATGCGATGTTTCGGTGGCAGCACGATTGGATGTATGGCGTCGAGTGGCAACCAGCTGGCGTCTTGAATCCTACCACCTACCCTCATAACCGAATTTGTGTCCAAGTACGGCAGCAAAGCGGGTATTGTACTCTCGCGTGGCACTGTTTGATTGTCTTGAAGTTGCTTCAGCTCCATAGCGTAATCTGAATGTTGGGCTTGCCGGCACAGATAGTTTTCAGCTGCAATTAGTTCGTCCGAGGTTAATCCGAAATAGCCATCACTGGAACTTCTACCACGCATGCGATTTATAAATCTGAACATCCAAGCTGTAGCTCTCTTCAGTCTAATGTATGTTGAAAATCTATTAAAATCAATTAAGTTGTTGCTGCTTGCAAGGAAAACAGGATTAACGCGAATTTCGTCATGAACTTCATACTGGCTATTGATTACTGCTGGCTTATGAGGCCACTGTGAGTTGGGCATGGACAGGAACTTTGGCCTTGAGAACCAGCGCGTTGAAGGATGTATGTCGATAGCACCGGTTCGATGCGTCGCAGCGTCGGCTACGTTCTCGTTGGAAGGAAGCCACCTCCATTCACTCGCTTGGGTTGTCGGGAGGATCTCCGCTATCCGATGCGCCACAAAGGGTTTATATCGATGATGCTTTGAATTACTCCAGTTGATGATCGTTGTTGAGTCACCCCAGAGAACGCGCGAGGAGATTACAAGTCCATGTTTGTCGAGGACAGTTTGTGATGAACGCGCTCCAAGTACTGCTGCTTAAAGTTCAAGTCTCGACACCGTCATAAGCTTCATGGGCGCGCATTTTGATTTCGCGCATACAAGCGAAACGCTTACGGCCTACTCGCTGGCGTCGACGAAAACATGCAGCTGCAATTGCTTTGGCATTCCTTTGGTGAAATAAAAACGTGGAATTTTAACATCGCCCGTTCTGCGTACCTCTTTTTGCCAGTTCCTCCAAGCTGTAGTAACATCATCAGGTAGGGGCTCGTCCCAAACAATCTTGCGCCGCCATATTTCGCGCATAATTAACTTAGCTCCAACTACCAAATGACTTAAGAATCCTAAAGGATCAAAAATTGACATAACATAACTAAGTATTTCACGTTTTGTTGGTGGCCTACTACCACTGATGACTTCTGCTTCCCGTCTTGGAAATCTCAACTCATACCTGAACGAATCATCTTTCGGCTGCCAAAACATTCCAAGTACTTTTTCCGTGGACGGACTATTGACATTGAAACACCTGTTCTTAACATTGTCAGCTTGCCCATGGCTGCTTAACGCTTCCAACACAGCAATCGAACTGGATATAAACCCATGCATTTGGAATCCAGCAGCCTTGTGTATTTCGGAAACTTGCTTGGCTACGCTAATTGCCTGCTCCATTGATTCGAAGCTGTCCACAAAATCGTCTACATAGTGGTGCTTCACGATAGACTCCACCGCCCGAGGAAACTGACTAGCATAATCTGACGCATTCATCGTTTTTACAAATTGAGCTGCACATGGGGAGCACGCTGCGCCGAATGTCATGACTTGCATTTCGTAAACGCTGGGTGGATCCGTGTAATTCTCTCTCCATAGAAACCTCTGCGCACATCTGTCTTCAGGCCGAACGTAAATTTGATAATACATCCCTGTTATGTCGCCACATACACCAACTGATCCATTGCGAAAGTTGAATAGCACTGAAGGCATTGGCTGATACTCTTGCGGTCCCTTAAGTAAACACGAGTTGAGCGAAACTCGTCCTGCGGAAGCGGCAGCATCAAACAATCAAGCACCAGTCGCAATTTCCCTGGTTTATTGGGGTAGATACCACAACCTCGCGGTCCTCGTTTCACATTCAGCAGGCGGCAGTTTTCTAGCGTAACCTTTCTCAACGTAGCTACGTATAATTTGTTTATATTGCGCGGCGAAGATGTGGTCCTTCCTAAATTTTCGCTCTATTCCAAACAATCTGTTTCTGGCCATCAGATAACTATCAGGCAATTTGACGCAATCGCGTCAGGAGACCAGTTTGGAACTTACCATTTACCCTTACTGTTTGCTTGAGTATGCGTTCGGCGCGAGCCACGCCCACTTTTTATATACAGAATATTTTCAAAAACACAAAAAAGTGATTACTCAGTACATAGTACACCTATACATTGAGATTGAGACATGAAATAAATTTTTCGAGAAATTTTTGAAAATGGGGGTGGCAGCGCCCACTGTTAATTAAGTCAAATTTAGAAATGTTATTAACCATATATCAAACACCGTTCAAGATATCGAAGCGAAATTCAGCACGCAGGTTTTCAGGTATGCAAGGAATGTTCCAGGAAAGAATGAGTAGGATCTGTTAAGGTCCACTCCCACTTTTATATGAAAGATTTTGAAGAGGATCGTAGATATATTCAATAGGCAATAACTTTGCCTAAAATAGCCTTACATCATTTATATTTCACTTTTAAAGTTTCCGTAAACAAAGAAATCCAAAAACTTAAAATTTTCGAAAATGGGCGTGGCCCTGCCCTTTTCATAGTGGACTATTCCACAAAACTCTTTATGCCATAACTCCGCCAAAAATTGATTTATCGAAACGAAATTTGGTGATAATGTTTTGTATATAAAGGTAACTGTTTGCTGTAAAAATGGGAAATCGGTTAAAGTCCACGCCCAGTTTTTGAACATAGCGATTACAAAACGATATTTCTACAACTAAGCAAGTTATATCAATCAGATTTTGCGCACATAATAAGCTTTTCAATAAAAACTCGGCCACAAAAAAATGTTGTCATTTTTGAAGAAGTTGGCGAGGCGCCGCCCACTTTTCAGCATAAAATTTCTGCTACTTTCAAAGGCGATCGCTTATAATTCAGTCTTGCTATTTCAATGAAAATTGGTCAGCTGCTTCTTAGTAGTATGTGTTATACTCCTGCCAAAAATTAGCCAAATCGGGAGACACACAAGCAAAATATTCGGGCACGTAGTTAATAGCTCACTGCAATAGCGAAGTTATATATCTTTTTTGATTTCCTTACCTTTCATAAACATTAAATGTATGTAAGTATGAGAACAAGAAAAGAAAAGTTCACTAAAATGATCAGTACGATGAGCGGAGTCGATTTAGCCATGCCCGTCTCTCCGTCCGTCTGTCTGCCTGTGCGTCTGTCTATTTGAACGCAAACTAGTCTCTCAGTTTTACAAAAGAATGTTGATAATAACTTGCCTAAAATAGCTTTACATCATTTATATTTCACTTTTAAAGTTTCTGTAAGCAAAGAATACCAAAAACTTAAAATTTTCGAAAATGGGCGTGGCCCCGCCCTTTTTATAGTGGACTATTCCACAAAACTGTTTATGCCATAACTCCGCCAAAAACGAAACGAAATTTGGTGATAATGTTCTATATATAAAGGTAACTGTTTGCTGTAAAAATGGGCGAGATCGGTTAAAGTCCACACCCAGTTTTTGAACATAGTTCTGAAAACAATTTTTTGAAAAATTTAAAAAGCGATATTTCAACAACTAAGCAAGTTATATCAATCAGATTTTGCACACATACGAGTAATAAGCTTTTCAAGAAAAACTCGGCCGCAAAAAAATTTTGTCAAAGTTATAATAATTCAAACAACGTTAGGTACCTACATTAGTAAAATGGATTGTGAAACCCAAAAATTAGTTCATAAAATAAGGTACATCTTGTTAATTAAAAACTTGCGTGAACACAACATTCTTTGTTTTGTGACCATTTCCAGGTATAAGAAAACTCTGGTTTTGTGGTGAACCAGTTCGCGACAGAGCGACATATAGTTGACCGTGAGAAAACACCTTGTTGCGAAGGTCTACCCCAACATAGCTAAATGTTTGCCCTTGGGACTTGTTAATTGTAATTGCAAAACATATTCTCAAAGGAAGTAGGTGTGTTTTTTTTCTACAGATTGCGCCGCTTCGATTTTCAATATTTGTCAACATAAAAATCAAAGCCAAACGCAATTTTGTTTGCCAAAAACAATAAAGAATGCGAGTTAATAGTAATTAAGAGGCATAAGGTAAAACAGACTTTGATTTTGCCATCCGTACTTCCATATGTATGTACCATTATTGTACGTGAGGTTATTGCGCTGCAAAAAAATGGAAAGAGCGCGCTCATTGCATTCTTAAAATACATACATATATGTGCTTGTTATTATAATTTGGGGAATCACCAAAAATGCTGTTTATATTTCTTCTCTTTTGTCGAAGGCTTATAGTCCAATTACCCACCGACGCAAGTACGTAGTACGTGTCAGCTGACACGACCTGTCTTATGAGAGTGTCATGTAAACGAACACTCACCGACGTTCAATTTTTCCGTATACGTAGTACGTAGCGTAGAAATCAAAGAAATTTTGATTTTTTCCGTAAGAACGTGTCAGCTGAGTGCTCTCTCATATGCAGTGTTGCCTATTCATACGTACTAGAGTTCGCCCAGTGGTTGAAATTCAACCAATAAACTTTATTTTATTTTATTTTTTTGCTGTAGGTATGTTTTATCCGCCTTTTTTTCTTCCTTTCTATGTCGTTCCTTTCCTCTAACATATTTTTATTTTCCTTGATTTCTTTTTTTACTCTCTTATTTTATTTTTTACTTTCCTCAAACTTCTTTTCCTTTCCCTTCCCTTCCTTTTGTTTTCTTGCTTTCCCCTTCGTTTTCTTACCTTTCCTTTAATTCCCTTTCCCTTCCCTTCCTTTCATTTCCTTACCATTCCATTCTTTTATTTAATTTTACTTCCTTTCCCATCCTTTCCATTCCATTCCCTTTCCTTCCTTTCCTTTTCCTTTTCCTTTTCTTTTCCTTTCCTCTATTTTCCTTTAATTTTCTTCGGTGTTTAATACTCTTTATGAGTAATCATTTATTTTATTTTTGTAAACCCTGTTTGTAGGTATCAGCAATGAATTTTACATATTTGCTCATATTTTACATTGCTTGTTTAATGTATCCAACAAAGCAACTTTTCGTGATCTCAGGAGAGCAGCTGACACTGGGCATCGTAGCCAGTAATCAATACAATAACAACAACTAAAGCAAAAATGCATGCACAACAGAGTATCTATAGTGCGAATACTTATTTTTCATTGGTCCACTACCAACTCTTCGCACTCACAGTGAGAGCCGACCACACGAATAACACAAAAACATGCATGGCAAGTCAACTCACACTACTACGGCTCTTAATTTTTTCCTACAAAGCAACTCCTCGGCCATGCTCACGATTCAGCATAGTACACAAAAAGCAAGTACACACACACAGCGTGTCTATAGTGTGAATAAGTAAATGTGTAGTGGTGTGACTTTTATGTTAAAGTTTTTATATTAAAATGATTTTTTAAATTTTTTTTATTTACGGATAAGAGTACAACTCAAAATTTCCTATCTATACATATATAATTTGTATACCTTAGAATTATAGTTTAGCAGAAAACGGTTCTACATTGCATTCATCTTGTCTATTTATATATAAGATGTATGCTGGTTATGGATCGTTTGCAGTTACTTTACAAAAATACCTCAAAATACCTTTTAAATTTTCGTAATAATGTTGAAATAACCTGAAATTACGATATTAAGTTGTTGCTTTTAAATAAATTGACTGGCTATAAGTATTTAATATTAATTTCGGACACTCATAAAATGAAAAATAATTGTTTCAAAAGTACACGTTTGAGTTAGCATGCATGAAAACTGATCAATGGCAACATTGTATTGAATGTAAACAACAGAAAATGGCTAATTTCTCCGTTGGCGCCACGGGCATAAGATTCCCTCAAACGTACGTACGTACGGGATACGTAAACGTACGTTACACACGTCGGTGGGTAATTGGACTACAGGGTGGCTGATGAATTTTGCTACATTAAGAAACTCAAATAATTTTTTTTTCAGTGTATGGAATTCATTTTTCTTTTATTCATGTCAAAGCTCATTATTTATTTTATTAAATATAGCTTAATTAGTTTTAAAAATAATGGAATTTAAATGCCCTTCCCTGCTCGTCGATGCATGTGCGGCATCTTACCAAAAAGTTGTTCATTACTGCTTGGAGAGTTGAGACAGGAATAGCCGCAATTGTTTCTCGAATGGATTGCCTTAGTTCATTCAAATTTGTTGGTTTTGCTTTGAAGACTTCCTGTTTGCAATAACCCCACAAGAAAAAGTCAGGTGCAGTAAGGTCAGGCGACCTGGGTGGCCAACGGAATGTGGAGTTTCTGGATATCAGCTTATTGGAAAATTTTCGTCGCAATTCTGTCATAACAGGTTGGGCTATATGAGGAGCTGCACCATCTTGCTGAAACCACACAGAGTTGAAAGAAATTCTCATTCGGCGTAATTCTGGATAGAAAAACTCTCTCAACATGCTCAAGTAACGGTCTCCAGTAACCGTAACAGTGTGACCGTTTTCTTCGAAGAAGTAGGGCCCGACAATGCAGCGTGATGAAACTGCACACCACACTGTGACACGAAGTGGATGCAATTCCGTCTCATGGAGTATCTGTGGGTTGGAAGCACTCCATATTCGACAATTTTGTTTGTTTATGTTGCCGTTTAAATCGAAATGGGCCTCGTCAGACATGAAAAGACAGTTCAACATGTTTCCATCCTCTTCCACCATTTGAAGCATCTTCTGGCAAAATTCCAAGCGAATCGGCAAGTCTGCAGCGTTCAGTTTGTTGGCCATTTGAATTTTATATGGGAATAAGTCCAAATCTTTGTGCATAATTGACTGTAATTACTGTCTGCTTACACCCATTTGAGCAGATAAGCTTCTTGTCGAAACACGTGGATTGTTTTGTATGGCAGCAGCTACAGCAGCGATTGTTTCCTCCGTTCGAACTGAAGGGTTTCGATGGTAAGGTCTTCAGTTGACTGTCCCATGCTCGGCAAAATTGTTTACAAGTTTTATTATGGTCCATCTGCTCGGAGGATTGCCGCCAAACGTGCACCTATACTCTCTTTGAACCGAAACTACGGACTCCAGTGCGTGATAGCGGCGGACAATCCAAATTCTTGTTTCAGTGTCCCAGTTATCCATTTGTATTAAATGTAAAAGTCAATCTGCAAAATAAAAAAAAAATTAACCAGATTCATTAACACGTTCGCTGCCGCCATACAAAAAAAAAACCATCACCCTGGTGCCGACATAGTTTTATTATTTTAAAGTCATCTTTACGTATTATTTATATATCTAGGGGGTTTTATTTCCATTTTCTATTAAAATTTGTGTGTTTTAAGAGGGTGACCTCCGGTGGGTCACGTGGCACCTCACATATACTTGTATATATGAAAAAATGATAGTTCTACTCATAAACAGCTTTAAAATGATCAATACAAAAACATATTACGTATGCCCACCGGTGGTGCACACGGCCTCTGATGAAAAACTTGTGTGACCCACCGGTGGGTCACATGGCAGCGAACGTGTTAAATAGAAAAAAAGTTATTTAATTTTTTTTTGGTAGCGGCTTTCATCAGCCACCCTGTAAAAAGATTACGATTGGGGTTGTGCCCTTAATCGGCACCAAATATGAATTGCTTTATTGAACATCTTTTTGTTCTATTTATACAAATAATTCTTATATACTACTTATTTACCATAATACATATTTACCTAAATTCTAAGCTCAACCATAGTATGTAAGCCAGCATATGCAAACGCTCGCTGGTACATTCATACCTACATCATACACAAACATTGGCTTGTGCATTCGCACATATGTTCATACATATATTTATATGATTGCAACTCATTTGTGGGCATTGCCGCATAGCGTGTCACTTTGCTGACAAAGCGTATTCTACAGTTTTTAATAGCTGCGTGCCGACTGTTTGTAAGTATGCATGTATTTATGTATGCATTCACTTTGACTACACTACATCTACCTTTTCAAAAAGTGTTATATATATAAATATGTAAAACTCCTATTCGATTAATTTTTATAACTTGCTTAGATTTTGTGTTTATTTACTTTACTTCTTAAGTGTAAGTTGATACAGTTCTTTTTTTTTGTTTTGGTTTGTTTAAGTGACAAAATTTTGTTCTTTGTTTACTTTATTTTCAAGTGGACTATTAAAGAATTTATTTCGGTAACAAACAAACATTGTTTGTACATTAGTGCATTGTTACGACTTTTTTTTTGGATCATTTTTCTTAAGTGTTGAGTTACATTGAAAGTAATTAAATGAAACAATTTTATTTTAATAGGTTTTTATTTGTATACAATAAATTTCCTAATGTATGGGGTTGTTTGTAAGTGTACAATAAAAATGTATGAGTAAACATGTGAGTCAAAATGCAGTGTATTTATTCTAACAATTTAAGTCTCATTACTTATAATATACCTATTATTTCTATCTATGCTTTCTAGCTTATAAGGAACTAGAGTAAAATTATTGTTTCTATCAATATTTTCTACCTTATAGGGCCCTTTATACATATTGTCTAACTTATGACCTGCTTCATTTCTGACTAATACTAAATCTCCTATATTTATTTCCTTATACTGTATTTTCCTATCATAGCTAACTTTTTGTTTTTGCTTAGATTCCTGTACTAATTTTCTAGCTTTTTCTTGTGCTAACTGTAACCTATACTTAATTTCCTTATCGTAAGCCTCATGATTATATACTGGGCTATTTACATTTTCTTTTAAAAATTCGTAAGTCAGAGGCGTCTTTCCAAAAACTAGTTCAAAAGGACAATAGCCGTGAACTGTTGAAGGTGTTGTATTGTAACAATACGAAAAGTATTTAAGGTACTCATCCCAATCGTCTTTGTCAATGGATATGTAGGAACGCACATATTCATTGAATGTTCTATGACTGCGTTCGACAGTACCTAAAGTTTGATGGTGGTAGGGTGTTGAGGTTTTATGCTCTATTTTTAAGAGCTTGCACAATTCCTCAAATAAACTATTTTTGTATTCGGTTCCCATATCCGTTATAATCGTTTTCATACAACCATAAATTAGAATGAAATGTTCAAATACTGCCTTAGCAACTGCTACAGCATGTTTGCTTTGGACGGGTACTGTAACCAAGTATTTGGTTAGGTCACATACTCGTATAATAGTAACTGCATATTCATTTCCCTGTATCGATTTTGGAAATGGTCCTATTGTATCGATCTGTACTATATCGAAAGCCTTTGGTGGCGTCTCCGTTATAGTCATTCGGTCTTTCAGGTGTTTATTGGTTTTATTTTTATTGCAGTTAATGCAATTTTTGATATGTTTTCTTATGTCATTTTTCATATTATTCCAGTAATACTTTTGTCTTATTTTATTTGACGTGCAATTTATTCCTGGGTGGCCACCAAAAACAGGATCGTCGTGATATTTATAAAGAATTTCTTTAATTTCTTTATTATTCGTCACATGCATAACGTCCGGAGTTAATGCTATAGTTAGATTTTTGAGAACTTTGGTACCTATTTCTTTAAATTTATCTACTCGAGTATATTTATCTTTAAACAATTTGTCTCCTAAGGACAACTGTATTTTTACAATCTTCAAATTGCCGGCTTCTTCCATTAGCCTGGCAAAGAATTGTCCTAAGTCAATCTTCGCCTCAACAATTTGGTATTTTATATTTATTCCACTACAAATTTTCTTTCCTTTCTTGAATTATAATTTCGGAGGATTGAAAACGAGCGTGACATGTCTTTTAACTTCATATTTATTAAGCGATTCATATATTATAGGGTTCTCATTGTGACTTTGTTTTTCTTTTGTACAAGGTGGCGCAAAAGTAAGCTTCCGATGTTCAGCATTGGGGTTGTGGCACGTGCAGTGTGTGCTGTTGCACCGTCTTGTTGGAACCACATGTTTTCCAATCCCAATTCATCAAGTTGCGGCAAAAAGAACTCGTTGATCATTGCTCTGTAGCGCTCACCATTCACTGTAACCGTTTGGCCCCGACCGATTATTGGTCAAATAAATAGTTAGCAATATTCCGCGTTCTGGAGCAGTGTAGCGTAACATTGTTTATTAACGTGTATTTCGCATGTGTTTACTACACAAATGTCAAAACAGAACTGACTTTAAGGGCCAATCGCAAAATTTATAGCATTTTCTGATAGGAGGATTAATTTTGCGCCACCTTGTATTATGACTGGATTCATTACTGGTTTTTTGTTTTGTTTCAGATCTGGTTGTAACCTTTAATATTTTGCACGCTTCTACTGAAATTTCTTTAAGATCTTTGATATCTATGCGTGATAATGCGTCTGCTACATAATTTTGTTTTCCTGCTACATACTCCACCTCGAAGTCATATTCTTCCAAATCAAGTCTGATTCTAGTTAATTAAGTTAAAGGTCTATGGTTTGTCTTGACTAAAAATTTTCTACCATAAACGTATGGTCTAAAATATGTTATGGCCCAATGAATGGCCGCTAATTCTTTTTCAATTGTTGCTTTGTTAATTTCTCCTTTTGTGAACGATCTTGATGCATAGGCAATTAGCAATTGTTTTTCTTCATACTCTTGGCTTAGCACTGCTCCGCAGGCGTAACCACTTGCGTCAGTTGTTATACAAAATTGTTTACTGAAAGCGGGGTATTGTAAGATATTAGGGCTTTTTAACGCAGCT
This sequence comes from Merzomyia westermanni, assembly GCA_949987695.1. Lineage (NCBI taxonomy): Eukaryota > Metazoa > Arthropoda > Insecta > Diptera > Tephritidae > Merzomyia > Merzomyia westermanni. The sequence goes on from OX465289.1 coordinate 102,943,626, forward strand.
TTCAAATAGTCGAAGGATTTTTTACAAACCTCTGTCCAGTCGAAAACTACATTTTTCTTGCAAAGCCTTGTTATTATCCTAGAATGTTCTGCAAAGTTTGGAATAAATCTTCTGTAATAATTGCAAAATGCGACGAATCGTTTCGCTTCATCCGGATTTTTAGGAGTTGGATAATTTTTAACAGTTTCAAATTTACTGGGATCTGGCAAAATTCTTTTGCTTGTACACTTATGACCAAGGTATGTTACTTCTTGATTGAAAAATATGCATTTATCCAGATGTAATTTTAAATTATACTTCCTACAAGTTTCGAATGCATCCCGTAAGTTTTTAATCATATGTTTTTCGGAGCATCCTAATACGACTAAATCGTCCATGTATAGAAATGCTTGTGAAGGTTTTAAGCCTGAGAATGTCAATGTCATCATTCTCTGAAATGAATTTGGGGCAACCTTAAGGCCATAAGGTAGTCTTTTAAATCGGTAGGTGCCATTATCTGCTGTAAAGGATGTGATATCCCTTGACGCTGAACTGAGTTCTATTTGATGAAAACCGGACATTAAATCCAATCACGAGAAATATTTAGCTCTTCCTAATTGATCTAGTATGTCATCAATTCTTGGCAGCGGGAATTTATCTGCGGTTAATTTTTTATTTACTTGTCTGTAGTCGACAACCATTCTCCATCTTTTTTCTTGGTGATTAGGGAGTGGTTTTTTGGGTACTAATAAAATTGGACTATTAAATTCTGACATTGAAGGTTCTATTATGTCGTCTTTAATTAATTTATTTACTTGTTTATTTATTTCGCTCTTGTGGGCTTCTGGTATTCTGTAGGTTTTTACGTATACCGGGTTATTGTCCTTCATATGGAGTTTTTGTTTGTAAAAATTATTAGTGGTAATTGGTTCTGTTTGTAATGAGAAAATGTCAATGAATTCTGCACATAATGCATTAAATGATTCATGGGCCAAGTGTGGAAAATCTTTATTTAATATATCTAATTTTTCTTGACTGTTCTGCTCATTTTCTAGATTATTATATTTAACTATTGAATCATTATCCAAATTTTCTGTTTTTTATATTAAAATCATGAAGTATTACATTTTCATCTGTTGTATTTATAATTCTGACGAATGTTTGCTGTGAATCTACTAGGGTGTTTGCAACAAATGTGCCTTCAGATAATTCTTGTTGTGGAATCAGTAAATCAGAATTTTTATTTTTAATGTGGATTTGTCGGACTACTTCCGATCTTGCGGGATTGATATACTATTTATTGTCGGTTTATTAGTCATTTGAATTATTATATTTTCTGGATAATCATATGATCTTAATATTAGGGTGTCCCCATTTTTTTGGTAATCTAAAATGCAATTATATTTTTTAATAAAATCCAAACCCAGTATTCCATCACATGGGATTGGAAAATTGTCTTCTACTACATGAAACTTGTGTCTAATCAATAGGTAATCATTTAAATCTGTTTTAACTGTGCCAATAGTGCTTGTTATGCCTTGACCAATTCCTTTTAAATCTGTTTTTTGTGAATTATTAATGGTGACATGACTGTCAATTTGACCCTTTTTTATAACTGAAATATCCGCTCCTGTATCGATTAGGAGGGTTGAAATGGAATCATTCAGAGTTGTTTTGGAAGATATGTAGCTATTTAGGTGTAAATTGAAAACATATAATTTTTTATTTATTGAGGTGGAGTTTGCTGGTTTTGCTGTTGGGTAACATTGCTTACATTTCTGGTGTTATTACGGTTATAACCTCTTGATCCAAAGTTTCGACCAGATCTTTGGTTATTTGCTCGGTTATTACTATTATTGTTATTATTATTGTTGTTATTGCCATAATTGTTAAATGTACGCCTCTGATTTCCTCTATGGTTATTGTTTTGGTAACTCCTGCGGAAGTTACCTCGGAAATGATTTTGTTGGCGAATATGTAACAGTGAATTTGGATTTCCAGTTACTTCTGTGCAACTGTTAGTGAATTTTGATATGGCTTCGTTCATCGGGGTGAACGTTCCAGCCTGCATTATAGTTTTTACTTTATCGTTGGAGCAATTTTTACACATAGCTTTTACAGCTGACTGTGTAGCATACTTGGTTGCTAACTCTGGTGTTAGTCCGTCAGATATGTATGCTCCTTCCAACGATTTTGTGAGTTTTTCAATTTCAGCAGTGTATTGATTTGCAGGTTTACTGCGTTGTTGGATGTTCAGGAGTTTTGCCGACAAAACTTCTACTGATTTACCCCTAACTTTTGACTTTAATCTTTGTTTAATTTCTTGAATAGAGAATTCAGTACTTATTATGTTTCTAGCTGTCCCCTTGAGTTTTGTTTTTATCATGGCTACCGCGATAGCCTCGTGACTATCCTTGATTTGCTCCAGTATATCAAGGACATCCAGAAAACTGGACAGATTTTCCGATTTTCCATCAGATCGATGATGCAGTTTTAATGAAATCTACATTTGTCAGTGGCACTTTGGCGTTTTCTCTTTGTGATTCTTTTTCTTCTTCTTCTTTAAATGGTCATCTAACCGCCTGGGCGATTTTGACCGTCCAACATAGCTCGCCAGTCGTTTCTTCGTTGCGCCAATTGGAAACACCGCGGGATCGCAAATCGGTCTCCACTTGGTCCTTCCATCGGAGTGGTGGTCTCCCTCTTCCTCTGCATCTCTTAGTCAAAATACATTTTCTCTACGTTGAGTCCATACACACCCACACATACATTTTTTTCCGCTGTAGCTTGAGTTTGATCGATGAAAATTCTTATGCTTGCATTGTTTGAAGCTTTTATAAATTTCATCCTAGAAATAAGGGGCTTTAAGTCTTGAAAATGGAAAAAATGAAAACGCCACCTGGTTTATTTTTGGGAACACTTGCTTCTTAAAAAAATTTCATAAAAATTGGGCCATTACTTTTCGAGATTAGCCGTTTCAAATATTTTCATATAAGCAATATAAGCAATTTTATATAATTAGTATATATACATATAGACTAGGAGACCCGGTATACGTTGTTTTGACGTTTTGATACATAGAACACATCTATATATAAAATGTCATTAACTTGAACTAAATAAACTCCTAACTATATAGAACTGCAGCTTTATATAAACTGGGGGCTTTTCCAAAAGTTTATGCTATTGACTAAGTGACACATATATCCAAATTTCATTAACTTAGGCCACAAAAGTTCGGAGCTATGACGAATTGAAACTTTATATAGCCTGGGGGCGTGGCTCCGCCTACTTTTCCAAAACTATATATTGTCTATGCTGTACCCAGTGAACCCAAGTATATATTGTGAAAATTTCATAAAGGTCGGTTAAGTCCTTTGGCGCCTATGAAAGACACCCTTTTTTATACCTAGTAGTGCTACGAACACAAGGTATATTAACTTTAGTCGGCTAACGGCATAAACGGATCGAGGTAGATATTGACTTATGTATATCAAAATGTTCAGGACGAAAAGAGAAATTGATTAAGCCATGTCCGTCTCCGTCCATCCGTCCGTGCTCCGTCTGTGAACACGATAACTTGAGTAAATTTTTAGATATCTTAATGGTATGCAGGTTCCTTGGCACTCATCTCCGAGCGCTATTTAAAATGCGCGAAATCGGATGATAGCCACGCCCACTTTTTACATATATAATATTTTCGAAAACACAAAAAAGTGATTACTCAGTACATAATACACCTATAAGGGTAACATTTGGTGAATACATTGAGATTGAGGCATAAAATAGATTTTTCAAAAATTATTGAAAATGGCCGTGGCACCGCCCACTTTTGATTGAGTAAAATTTAGAAATAATATTAATCACAAATCAGAAACCGTTCAAGATATCGAAACGAAATTCAGCACGCAGGTTTCCAAGTATGCAAGGAATGTTCCAGGAAAAAATGGGCGGGATCGGTTAAGGTCTACGCCCACTTTTATATGAAATATTTTGAAAAGGATCGTAGATATATTAAATAGGCAATAACTTTGCGTAAAATAGCTTTACATCATTTATATTTCAGTTTTAAAGTTTCCGTAAACAAAGAAATCCAAAAACTTTAAATTTTCGAAAATGGGCGTGGCCCGCCCTTTTTACAGTGGTCTATTCCACAAAACTTTTTCTGCCATAACTCCGCCAAAAATTGATTTGTGGAAACGAAATCTGGCGAAAATGTTCTATATATATAGTTAACTGTTTGCTGTCAAATTGGGCGAAATCGGTTAATGTCCACTCCCAGTTTTTAACATAGTTCTGAAAATTTTTTTTGTAAAATTTAAAGAGCGATATTTCTACAACTAACCAAGTTATATAAATTAGACTTTGCACAAATAATAACCTTTTTAAAACAAACTCGGCCACAAAAAAAGTTTTTCAATTTCGAAGAAGTAGGCGTGGCGCCGCCCACTTTTCAGCATACAATTTCTGCTATTTTCAAAGGCAATCGCTTATAATTCAATCTTGATATTTCAATAAAAATTGGTCAGCTGATTCTCAGTAGTATGTATTATACTCCTACCAAAAATTACCCAATTCGGGAAACACACAAGCGAAATATTCGGGCACGTAGTTAATAGCTCACTGCAATAGCGAAGTTATATATCTTTATTGATTTTCATATCTTTTATAAACATTAAATGTATGTAAGTATGAGAACAAGAATAGAAAAGTTCACTAAAATGATCAGCGCGATGAGCGGAGTCGATTTAGCCATGCCCGTCTCTCCGTCCGTCTGTCTGTCTGTCCGTCTGTCTATTTGAACGCAAACTAGTCTCTCAGTTTTACAAAAGAATGCTGAAATTCGTGGTTTGCTTTGGCCGTTTTATAATATACTAGCAAACCCGATAGACGTTGTTTTGATATATAGAACACATCTATATATAAAATTTCATGCACTGAACCAAATAAACTTCTAACTATACCGAACTGCAGCTTTATATGACCTGGGGGATTTTCCAAAAGCGCTATACAGACTTTGTCGTGCCCAGCGAACTCCTGAACTTATCGTGAAAGTTCAAGAGCAAAACAAAACACAAAATATGTGGGCGTGGCACCGCCCACTTTTTAAAAATGATGTAGATATGGACTAAGTGACACATATGTATATCCAAATTTCATTAATTTAGACCAAAAAACTTCGGAATTATGACGAATTGAAATTTTATATAGCCTGGGGGCGTAGCTCCGCCTACTTTTCCAATACTGTATACTGTCTTGGCTGTAGGTATATTACTTCATTCGGCATAAACGAATCGAGATATATATTTATTAATGTATATCAAAACCTTCAGGATGAAAAGTAAAATATCCGTGCAAGTAGTTCATACCCTACTGCAAACGCGAGGTTGTATATCTTTTCTGATATTCATTCCTTTCATGAACATGAAATGTTTGTACCTATACTGAAATGATCAGAAGGATGAGCTGAGTCGGTGTAGCCATCCGTCTTTCGATACGTCTGTCTGTCTGTTCGTCGGTCTATTTGAACGCAAATACGAACTGAAAGTATTAAAATAGACCTGCGAAAATTGGGATGACATAATAGATCACTACTAGGTATATAATGTTCGGTTTCACCCGAACTTACACTTTCTTACTTGTTATTGAATTATATTATTTTAAACGTTTTTCTATATTTTCGATATTGAAAATTTTAGTTATTGTTCGATTTCACCCATTTTAAATAGCATATACCTTGGCCGGAAAGCAACCTGTGTGCCAAATTTCATTAAAATATCTTAATTTTTACTCAAGCTATCGTGCCCACGGACGGACGGACATGTCTGAACGGATTTCCCTGTTTATTCTAAGAACATTGATATATGGAACTCTATATCTATCTCCATTATTTTGTACCATTACAAACCACCGTTATATGACCAAAACTATATTACCCTGTGTGTATAGCCTGGGTATAAAAATCATTTGTCCAGTGAAAGCTGGCATATCTTATATATAAATAGACAAGATGAATGCAATGTAGAACCGTTTTCTGCTAAACTATAATTCTAAGGTATACAAATTATATATGTATAGATAGGAAATTTTGAGGTGTACTTTTATCCGTAAATAAAAAAAATTTTAAAAATCATTTTAAGATAAAAAATTTAACATAAAAGTTACACCACTACACATTTACTTATTCACACTATAGACACGCTGTGTGTGTGTGTACTTGTTTTTTGTGTACTATGCTGAATCGTGAGCATGGCCGAGGAGTTGCTTTGTAGGAAAAAATTAAGAGCCGTAGTAGTGTGAGTAGACTTGCCATGCATGTTTTGGTGTTATTCGTGTGGTCGGCTCTCACTGTGAGTGCGAAGAGTTGGTAGTGGACCAATGAAAAATAAGTATTCGCACTATAGATACTCTGTCATGCATTTTTGCTTTAGTTGTTGTTATTGTATTGATTACTGGCTACGATGCCCAGTGTCAGCTGCTCTCCTGAGAGCACGAAAAGTTGCTTTGTTGGATACATTAAACGAGCAATGTAAAATATGAGCAAATATGTAAAAATCATTGCTGATACCTACAAACAGGGTTTACAAAAATAAAATAAATGATTACTCATAAGTATTAAACACCGAAGAAAATTAAAGGAAAATAGAGGAAAGGAAAAGAATTGAAAGGAAGGAAAATTAAAGGAAAGAAGGGAAAGAAGAGGAAAAGGAAAGGAAGGAAAGGGAAGGGAATGGAAAGGAAGGAAAATTAAAGGAAAGAAAGGAATGGTAAGGAAATGAAAGCAAGGGAAGGGAAAGCGAATTAACGGAAAGGTAAGAAAACGAAGGGGAAAGAAAGAAAATAAAAGGAAAGGAAGGGAAAGGAAAAGAAGTTTGAGGAAAGTAAAAAATAAAATAAGAGAGTAAAAAAAGAAATCAAGGAAAATAAAAATATTTTAGAGGAAAGGAACGACATAGAAAGGAATAAAAAAAGGCAGATAAAACAAACCTACAGCAAAAAAATAAAATAAAATAAAGTTTATTGGTTGAATTTCAACCACTGGGCGAACTCTCTCTCTCTCTCTATGGCGCGATATACAACAGGTATATCATCATAAACCTCCTAAGAGATTTTTGCGCCAAGCTTCTCTTCCAATTTGTGGTGTGCCGATTTGAATTTTCCCTACAAATTGGTGGGACCTACAGTTTTTTGCCGACTCCGAACGGCATCTACAAAGGAGACGAATTTTTGCTGAGAAGCCTGTCATGGCAGAAATACACTCGGAGAGTTTGCCAAACCACTGCCGAGGGGCGACCCCGTTTTGAAAAACTTTTTTCAAATCACTTTTGATGTTACCTGTACCAGGGCTCGAACCATGGACCTTCGGTGTGGTAGGCCGGCAACACTACCTTCACACCACGGCGGCGAACTCTAGTTTATGTAATTTGGTCCATCTTGAGATATAGTAGTTTTTATTATTTTTAGGTTTTTTTTTTATTTTTCTTATTTTTGGATTTTTAGTACAATTTTCAAACGTTATTGAAAAGAAGCAAACAATAAGGGAGCTTCAAGTCGCTAATTGTCAAAAACGTCAATGGCGGACAAATCTTATATAATTATCTGTTTGAAGATCAATACTTCGGTATGTTGGTACTGGAACGAATTCTGAGTGCGGTAATGGTAATTGGACACTTGGCACTGCTACATAAGTTTTATTCTTTGCTTTCCTTCTATTCAAAGTTTTATGGTAGTTGATACATCCATAGCAATTTTCTTTCACATCATTGGTATACCAAAAGGCATAGCCTTCTTCTTTTCACTTTTCCATTGCATAACACTTGAATAGCAATTAAAGCAAACTTTTTAGGGGCATAGTTTACGTCAGTGATAAACTCTTGCGAGAAATATTGTTTATAGGCTTCCAAAAAACAATCACTGGCATTGCCACATTTTTTATCACTTGCTATGAAACGTCCACAAACATTACAAAAATGGTCCATTTTACATATTGGTTCCGACATTTTTAATGCAATATATATTATACAATGTTGTTTTTGTTATTTTTATGAAACCGATGCACTTTACTTAAATCACTCACAAAATCAAATAAGTTCCAAAAAAATTTATAGCGAATTTTATCACGACCGAGCGAAAATTAAAAGACATCAGCTTCGGCTGAGTTTCGAGTCTTAACTGAATCTTTATTTTTGATGTTAGTTCGCTTGTACGAAATAAATAATAATCGCTACCTGTGTGGTGGTTGGAAACAAAACAGAGGAAGACTAGGAAAGAGAGGAATAAGGGGAAGAAATTTATTGCATTTGACTGCAAAGTTCGAAGGTCGATTAAAAAAAAATTCGAACTAACATAAACAAACGCCGCGATACGGATCTTCTAATTTAGCCTCTATTTTCACCCCTCAGAATCGACCTAACTCTTGCTAACCTGAATTTGGTCTACGGTGTAATTAAACAATGATTTTTTATGATTTAAGAAAAAATTAAAATAAAAATCAAAAATAGTCAGAAACGATCAAAAAATACTTTTTTTGATTACTTTTGATTATTTTTGATTTTTTTTGATTATTTTTGGTATTTTTTCAGACAAACATAAGCACATCCATGGAAATATGTATGAGCGATGTATAAAGTTCGTCTTTATGCAAGTTTTGATCAAAATAAGAATATATTTATATACAATACTAGCAGACCCGGCAGACGTTGTTCTGCCTGACCATTGACTTTCTTGTAATTAAATTTTCAAATATATTCCTATTAATTATTTACAATTCATTTATTGCAGTGATTTAGGATATACAATATTTTTGGTTTTCCCGTCTTTGGTATAAAAAATAAACTTTTTGGATGGTCCACTCGTGAACATGCTACATACAGCTGACGATGTGAGAAGTATGGATTTCCGACGTTTAATAGTGGGGATTCTTGGAATCAGAACATCTTGTCCTCTTGATTTTCCGTTGAGAATAGTCGCTTCGATTACATTGGGCTTCAACCTTTTCACAGCAAGCCTTGTTCCATTGAATAGTTGTGGTGGATTTATATTTCGCAGAAGAATTCAATGAATTCAGGAACTCAATCGGGTAGTTAAGAGCCTCATCTGAATTCACAATAGTGTCCACCGATTTGTAGGTCTTACACTGGCCAGAAATCTGCCCTTGAATCGAGTTGTTGATTGCGTTGACGTCGTTGTTTTTCGCAGCCAAAATAGCATGTTCGCAAAGCCATTGATGGTTTTTGAAATTTATTTTAATCTGAGGAAAAACCTTTTTAATTAACTCGTCAATTGAGGAAATGTTTATACAAAAATCTGGTGGAAATGAAATACACTTGGACTCTGTATCACATTCAGCTTGTCTGTTTCCAATACTTAGCAGTTGTTTCGAAAAAGTATCAGCTGAAGAATCGCTTTGTAGACGAACCCGTATGTTAATGGCTAAGGTTAATTTTTGTACATGCTGCCAAAGTTACGATGCATTTAGGCAAGCATTCAGTTCATCAGCTGGTGTTGATTTTGGTACTACCGGTAGAGTTAGCCGAAAATCGTCTGGCAAAAAAATACAAGCTCCTCCAAATAGTTTTTTTTTTTTTTTTTATACCTAGTAATGCTACGCACACAAGGTATATTAACTTTAGTCGCCTAACGGCAGTACGTAACGACATAAACGGATCGAGATAGATATTGACTTATATACATATATCAAAATGTTCAGGACGAAAAGAGAAATTGATTAAGCCACGTCCGTCCGTCCGTCCGTCCGTCTGTGAACACGATAACTTGAGTAAATTTTGAAATATCTTAATGAAATTTGGTATGCGGGTTCCTTGGCACTCATCACCGAGCGCTATTTAAAATGGGCGAAATCCGACGATAGCCACCCCACTTTTTATATATAGAATATTTTCGAAAACACAAAAAAAGTGATTACTCAGTACATAATACACCTATAAGGATAAAATTTAATGACTACATTGACATTGAGGCATAAAATAAATTTTTCAAGAAATTTTTGAAAATGGGCGTGGCACCGCCCACTTTTTATTAAGTCAAATTTAGAAATAATATTAATCACAAATCCAAAACAGTTCAAGATATCGAAACGAAATTCAGCACGCAGGTTTTGAGGTATGCAAGGAATGTTCCAGGAAAAAATTGGCGGGATTGGTTAAGGTCCACGCCCACTTTTATATGAAAGATTTTGAAGAGGATCGTAGATATATTAAATAGGCAATAACTTTGCCTAAAATAGCTTTACATCATTTATATTTCACTTTTAAAGTTTCAGTAAACAAAGAAATGCAAAAACTTAAAATTTTCGAAAATGGGAGTGGCCCCGCCCCTTTTATAGTGGACTATACTACAAAACTGTTTATGTCATAACTCCGCCAAAATTTGAGTTGTCGAAACGAAATTTGGTGATAATGTTCTATATATAAAGGTAACTTTTTGCTGTAAGAATGGGCGAAATCGGTTAAAGTACACGCCCAGTTTTTGAACATAGTTCTGAAAACATTTTGTTGAAAAATTTAAAAAGCGATATTTCTACATCTTAGCAATTTATATCAAACAGTTTTTTTGCATGCATAATAAGATTTTCAAGAAAAACTCGGCCGCAAAAAAAGTTTGTCATTTTTGAAGAAGTAGGCGTGGCGCCGCCCACTTTTCAGCATAACATTTCTGCTATTTTCAAAGGCAATCGCTTATAATTCAATCTTGATATTTCAATGAAAATTGGTCAGCTGCTTTTAGTAGTATGTATTATACTGCTGCCAAAAATTAGCCAAATCGGGAAACACACAATCAAAATATTCGGGCACGTAGTTAATATCCCACTGCAATAGCGAATTTATATATCTTTTTGGATTTTCATACCTTTCATAAACATTAAATGTATGTAAGTATGAGAACAAGAAGAGAAAAGTTCACTAAAATTATCAGTACGATGAGCGGAGTCGATTTAGCCATGCCCGTCTCTCCGTACGTCTGTCTGTCTGTCCGTCTGTCTATTTGAACGCCAACTAGTCTCTCAGTTTTACAAAAGAATGCTGAAATTCGTTGTTTGCTTTCTCCATTTTATAAAATACTAGCAAGCCCGGTATATGTTGTTTTGACGTTTTGATACATAGAACACGTCTATATATAAAATTTCATTCACTTGACCCAAATAAACTCCTCACTATACCGAACTGCAGCTTTATATGACCTGGGAGATTTTCCAAAAGCTATATACAGACTGTGTCGTGCCCAAATTTCATTAATTTAGACCAAAAAACTTCGGAATTATGACGAATTGAAACTTTATATAGCCTGGAGGCGTGGCTCCGCCTACTTTTCCAATACTATATATTGTCTATGCTGTACCCAGTGAACCCAGGTATATATTGTGAATACTTTATAAAGATCGGTTGAGTTCTTTGGCGCCTATGAAAGACATCCTTTTTATACCTAGTAGTGCTACGCACACAAGGTATATTAACTTTAGTCGCCTAACGGCAGTACGTTACGGCATAAACGGATCGAGATAGATATTGACTTATACATATCAAAATGTTCAGGCTGAAAAGATAAATTAAGTTAGCCATGTCCGTCCGTCCGTCCGTCCATCCGTCTGTGAACACGATAACTTGAGTAAATTTAGAGATATCTTAATGAAATTTGGTATGCGGGTTTCTTGGCACTCATCCCCGAGCGCTATTTATAATGGGTGAAGTCGGACGATAGCCACGCCCACTTTTTTATATAGAATATTTTCGAAACACAAAAAAAGTGATTACTCAGTACATAATACACCTATAAGGATAAAATTTGGTGACTACATGACATTGAGGCATAAAATAAATTTTCAAGAAATCTTTGAAAATGGGCGTGGCACCGCCCACTTTTTATTAAGTCAAATTTAGAAATAATATTCATCACAAATCCAAAACCGTTCAAGATATCGAAACGTAATTCAGCACGCAGGTTTTCAGGTATGCAAGGAATGTTCCAGGAAAAAATTAGTGAGATCGGTTAGGGTCCCCGCCTACTTTTATATGAAAGATTTTGAAAAGGATCGTAGATATATTAAATAGGCAATAACTTTGCCCAAAATAGCTTTACATCATTCATATTTCACTTTTAAAGTATCCGTAAACAAAGAAATCCAAAAACTTAAAATTGTCGACCAATGGGCGTGGCCCCGCCCCTTTTATAGTGGACTATTCCACAAAACTGTTTATGCCATAACTCCGCTAAAAATTGATTTATCGAAACGGAATTTGGTGATAATGTTCTATATATAAAGGTAACTGTTTGCTGTAAAAATGGGCGAGATCGGTGAAAGTCCACACCCAGTTTTTGAACATAGTTCTGAAAACATTTTGTTGAAAAATTTAAAAAGCGATATTTCTACAACTGAGCAAGTTATATCAATCAGATTGTGCACACATAATAAGCTTTTCAAGAAAAACTCGGCCGCAAAAAAATGTTGTCATTTTTGAGAAGTGGGCGGGGCGCCGCCCATTTTCAGCATACAATTTCTGCTATTTTCAGAGGCAATCGCTTATAATTCACTCATGATATTTCAATGAAAATTGGTCTGCTGCTTCTTAGTAGCATGTACTATACTGCTGCCAAAAATTAGCCAAATCAGGAACACACAAGCAAAATATTCGGGCACGTAGTTAATCCCACTGCAATAGCGAAGTTATATATCTTTTTTGATTTTCATACCTTTCATAAACATTAAATGTATGTAAGTATGAGAACAAAAAGAGAAAAGTTCACTAAAATGATCAGTACGATGAGCGGAGTTGATTTAGCCATGCCCGTCTCTCCGCCCGTCTGCCTGCCGGTCCGTCTGTCTATTTGAACGCAAACTAATCTCTCAGTTTTACAAAAAACTGCTGAAATTCGTTGTTTGCTTTCTCCATTTTATAATAAACTAGCAAACCCGGTATACGTTGTTTTGACGTTTTGATACATAAAACAAATCTATATATAAAATGTCATTAACTTGAACCAAATAAACTCCTAACTATACCGAACTGCAGCTTTATATAACTGGGGGCTTTTCCAAAAGTTTATGCAGACTGTGTCGTGCCCAGCGAACTCCTGAACATATCGTGAAATTTCAAGAGCAAAACAAAACACAAAATATGTGGCCGTGCCACCGCCCACTTTTGAAAAATTATGTAGATATTGACTAACATATATCCAAATTTCATTAATTTAGACCAAAAAAGTTCGGAGTTATGACGAATTGAAACTTTATATAGCCTGGGGGCATGGCTCCGCCTACTTTTCCAACACTATATATTGTCTATGCTATACCCAGTGAACCCAAGTATATATTGTGAAAATTTCGTAAATTTATACCTAGTTTATATCTATTTTTGTTACGCACACGAGGTAAATTACTTCATTCGGCATAAACGAATTGGGATACATATTTATTAATGTATATCAGAACGTTCAGGATGAAAAGTAAAATATCCGGGCAAGTTAATACCCCACTGCAAAAGCGAAGTTGTATATCTTTTTTGATTTTCATACCTTTCATGAACATCAAATGTTTGTACGTATGAGAAGAAAAAGAGATAGTCCCATCAAAAAGTATACTGAAATGATCAAAAGGATGAGCTGAGTCGATGTAGCCATGTCCGTCTCTCGATACGTCTTTCTGTTTTTCCGTCTGTCTATTTGAACGCAAATACGAACTGAAAGTATTAAGAAAGACCTGTGTAAATTTTAATGACATAATATATCACTACTAGGTATATAGTGTTCGGTTCCACCCGAACTTAGACTTCCTTACTTGTTTTATTTGTTACAGCAAAAACAGGCCTAGTTTTAAATATATTTTAGTATAATTGTACTATTAAATACTACTGTAAACAATGTAATCTATCTTATAGCTAGAGTTTTACTGTGTTCATAGAGCTTATTTTTAAATACTTTCATTTCTTCGCAAATTTTTATTTCATTGCGTAATTCATTAAAGTATTTGAAACCTTTATAAAAAAGATTTTGTTTATCTATCTCTGTTCTATAAAATGGTAACTTAAAATAATTTTTTCCTCTCGTATTTAAATTATGTGTTTCACTTTTATATACAACATTATTTGTTAAGTATTCAGGTACATTTCCCCTTCTTATATTGCAAATCAATTTCATAGTGTGGTATAAAATTATTTGCTTTATACTTATCCAGTTTAGTTTTATGGGCAGGCCTTTTATCGACGCATCTATCTTTTCATTTAGAATAAATCTCATTCTATTTTGTAACATCTGGAGCCTATCTATTTTTGTATCGGGTATTTGAAATAAAATGGAAGGACAATGTTTAAAGTGAGGCTCAATTAATGTTTTATAAACAATTATCTTATGTTCGCGATTTATAAATTTACATGTTCTTTTCATAAAGCCTACATTGAGAGCTTGGAATAACTTTTTGTGAGCCATGGTGCATTCTTCCCAAACAATAATTTTACACTTAGTCAGCACTTTTGTAGTTCCTGAGCCTTTACCAATGTTGCATGTAGGATTATCCGAAAATTGGATATTCAATGATAGCTTTAAGGCTAAGTGTGCTGTCAATCCAATAAGGTAGCAGCAATACCTACAGAAGCGATACCCAAAGCGATTTCATTATGCGAACGAACATAAGCAAGTATCAAACTTATAAGGAAAGTTTTTTCTGTACCACGTGGTGCATCTAGGAAAAAGAGTCCACCATCACCATTGGTTATGGCAGTGGTAATTTTTTCATAAACCAGTTTTTGCCCTCAGCCAGGAGTGGTTGGTTTATGTCCTCGATATTGTACTGTTGCTCTCTCCATAAATCTCGATCAGGTATATTAAAACCTGTTATTTCTGGTGATAAGATTGCAAGCTGTTTAAGGGATTTGTTGCTGACAGCTAGACACACATCTTCAATTCTAATCAGAACTTCGTTAAAAATGCTGTCCGAAAATGCAATAGAATTATCTCTGTTAATATCCGAATCCGGTGTAAAATATCTTCGCTTAATTTCTCCTTAAACTTTTCCCATAGTCCCTTTGGATTTGATGATAGGCATGTCGTCAAAATAATGGCAAACAATGTCCGCATCTGCGTAGGATGAGAGCTGATAGATGCGTTCCGTATGGTTATCTCCCAGGGTTGATCATTTTCTAGCAAATTAAGCTTTAGACACGCTTCTCGGTATGTTTCACATTCTTCGCCATCGATTGTTTTTAGCATTCTTATATAATAACACCGGCCGCCGTGGTGTGAAGGTAGTGTTGCCGGCCTACCACACCGAAGGTCCATGGTTCGAGCCCTGGTACAGGTAACATCAAAAGTGATTTGAAAAAAGTTTTTCAAAACGGGGTCGCCCCTCGGCAGTGGTTTGGCAAACTCTCCGAGTGTATTTCTGCCATGACAGGCTTCTCAGCAAAAATTCGTCTCCTTTGTAGATGCGTAAAATATTTAGAAGAACATTAAGGGCCGGTTTCACCAACGCGACTAAGACTAAAACTAAGTCGTGACTTAAGTTAGCGCAGATTCGAGACTAACTTACTTTTGGGTTTCACCAACTGAGCGACTTAAATAATTTTGAGCACAACAACCCGATCAGCTGCTTTATGCATAGTAGTATTTTTTCATACCAGACAACTCTGTGCATCCCAATAGCCCAGTGCGAAAAGGGCATGTATGGCCATACAAGAAGTAATGTATTGATCTCACACCCATTTCTCTTTAGTTGGAAGGTACTAAAATTAGCGCTTAATTGAAAACGATAGTTTCGTAATGGTTGCATGCTAGAAAACAAGCGTTCACATGCATCTACGCTTACCCTGTTAAAGTCAAGCATGGTGAAGTTTCCGACTGGGGCGGTGCACAAAAGAAATTAGCAACATTACTGACATTTAGGTTTTGAACCACAGCAACACTGCTTAGTCGAGAATAAGTCAGCTGACAAGTTGACTAAGTTGTGACTTAGCTAAGTTAGGTGGTGAAACTGAAAAAGTGAAAATCGCTACTTAACTAAGTTAAGTCGAGTTGGTGAAACCGGGCCTAAGACTATCCTGATAATTCCATTAAAAAGCTTTTGTCCTTGTTTTCCCTTAAGTCAAAACTATTGGCATGGGAGGAGCTAGATAATGCTGTAAAATGTTTAGCTTTAAAAGAGCATATACACTTTGACGATTTATACACAGAATACTGTGCCTTGCGTTCTGTGTATGATCACCTACCGAAAGCACAGTCCAACGACAAAATATGGTCACATTTTTTTACAAACTCAAAAACTGATGAAATGCAAAATTTGAAATGCAAATGAGGGGCTAGTCTTATACATTTTTGACAAATTTTCAAATTACTTAACTCCGAGCTAAAAATGTAAATTGCCGTTCAGCAAGAGGGCCTTTGAGTAACAGTTTAATGCCTGCAGTGCCTACAATATTTGAATTTAAAAATTTATCTTATTCATCAAATTTTATTATAATTGTAACAAAAAAGTGCTACAACAGGATGCATAAGGCGCGCACTTATGTATGTACCTATATTTCTTATTTTATTGTTTGTTTTACAAATAAATTATATTTTTATTATCTATTGTTTTTTTGTTATTGATCAAATATATTAAAATACACGAAAAATGTGCATGTATGTACACATGTATATGTATTTTTAATTCGTCCAGAAAAATCCAGCGATTTTAGTCGTCTATATCCAGATATTTCTTCAAAATGTCCAGTCGATGCCAATTTGGATCTGGAAACCCTAGCCCCACAGCTTCGTTACAGCTAACATATCGGCTCATTTGATACTGGCTAACTTTATCTGAATTATTGTTAGCTACCCCAAATACTGCCATATCACAGCATTTGTTTATATATTTGCAAATATATTTTATGGACTTAACGGTGTTACAATACTTGACGTTAATACAGGGTGTTTTTGTTACAGGTTTGTTTTTTGAATAGAGATAAAACTGGCATTTTGTGGTCAAATCTGGCAACTCTAATGTCATTTATGTTCAATTTGGTTTGCCATTTCATCATGAACAGGTTGACAAAAGAACAACGCTTGCAAATCGTGCAAATTTATTTCGAAAATAATGGTTCAGTTCGCGAAGTTTACCGTGAGCTCCGTCCATTTTATGGTCGACAAAATCGTCCATCAGAGCAATTAATTCGGTTAACCATGGATCGTTTTCGCACTACGTTTACTCTATGTGATAATACTCATCCGCAGAGACGTCGAACAGTGCGCACCGAAGAAACAATTGCCGCTGTAGAGCAAAGTGTTGAAGAGGACCCGAATGAATCGATTCGCCACCGTGCACAGCAATTGGAGCTTTGTCCATCATTTTTATGGAAGATTTTGCGCAAAGATCTTGGCTTGCGACCTTACAAGATCCAGCTTGTGCAAGAATTAAAGCCGCGAGACCATGCAATGCGTCGTGATTTTGGTGTATGGGCGAAAATGAGATTGATTTCGATGCTGATTTTCATCGAAAAATTTTGTTCAGTGATGAGGCTCATTTTTGGTTGAATGGCTACGTCAACAAGCAAAATTGCCGCATTTGGAGTGAAGAGAATCCACATGAGACCCTTGAAACGCCATTATATCCACAAAAACTGACTGTTTGGTGTGCTCTATGGGCTGGTGGAGTCATTGGGCCATACTTCTTCCGCAATAATGCTGGAGAGGCAGCTACCGTTAATGGAGACCGGTATAGAGCCATGATAACCGACTATTTTGTTCCCGAATTGGATGGCATGAATGTGGATGAGTTGTGGTGCCAACAAGACGGCGCTACATGCCACACAGCGCACGTCACAATCGATTTATTGAAGGAAACATTCGATGAGCGCATAATTTCGCGGAATGGACCTGTCAATTGGCCACCAAGGTCGTGGGATTTGACACCATTGGATTATTTTCTTTAGGGATATGTGAAGTCGCTCGTCTACACCAACAAACCAGAAACGTTAGGGGAATTGGAAGCCAACATTCGTGGCGTTATTGCCGACATACGGCCCCATATGCTCGAAAAAGTGGTTGAAAATTGGACCTGTAGAATTGGCTTTATTCGAGCCAGCCGCGGCGGCCACATGCCCGAAATCATATTTAAACATTAATGGCATAAAATTATCCTTCCAATAAAGCCAAATTGATGGACCTTAAAACGATTTTCTTGTGTTTTATTTCAATTCGAAGTTCTATACCCCTAAAAAAACACCCTTTATGTGCATTAAATATTTTGCATAGCAAGGGTGAGTATGGTACAATCCATATGTTATCTATTTCGGAGTAAATATTTCTAATTTTTATTCTAGCTATGTGACCACCGTTACGTCTGTTTACGCCGCCTATATTGCGGATATCCATCATTCCCTAGGATACCTCTTGCTACAGTTTTTGTCCACCATGCATGGCGATTGAGGATTGAGACCCCCACATGGCCCGTGAATCATATTCTTGCGAATCTCTGCATAAATGATTGCATCAATTTGTGCTACATTTATTTTTGTCTTTAACCATATTAGAATGTGCGCATGAGGAATTCCCCTCTTCTGCCTTTCAATGAAGTACATCCAGCATCGAGTTTCGCCATAATAACAAATCCATCAATTTAGTTAATTTTTGTTGAAAAATTCGTGCAGTCAAATTATGCCGATGAGATGGATCTGTACCGGGAAATAAACCCTCTTTTATTTCATTCCAATTTGGGTTACATGTAAATGTAATGAAAAGGTCTGGTCGTCCATATGAACGTACATATGTCATGGCGACTTGTGCATATTCATGCATATGATGAAAGATTTGACGAAATTTTGAAAGGTGATTGCTTTCATTTTGCCGAATCATAATATGGTAGGCATAAAAATTCATTGTTGGTCGGCCCCCCTATTTAAAAAGAAAGAAAATAAAAAATATCATTAACACCTCGAGTAAGCAGACAAATTTAATGTGCATAGATGTACTTACCTGTAATAGGATTTGTTTGCATTATATTAAAATGGTATCCATCCTCACCATTCCAGAATATTAAGGGATACTACAAAGCGTCATAGGATCTATGCGTTTAACATACGCGTTTTGCAGTATCATCCCTTCGACGAATAATAATATCTCGTGAATTGAAATGCTCCCCAACTACAATAACGGCAACCTCATTAACGCCAGGGCATTGTTTTGTTGAAAAAAAGTTTGCAATGATAAGATAATGTTAAGTTTCATACCAGGAATCATATCTCATCGTCTGTCAACTTGCAAGTTGTCACCTGCGATAAAATAAAGTTGCAGAAGCTAATGTTCTCCTTCAGGCACAGGCAATAAGGAACCTATGTGATGATATATTTGCCCATGAATCTTGAAAGTTAGCATACAATTCTACTCGAATACTTTTTTGGCTCCAAAAGATGTCATTTGAAATACGGAATTGTATCTTTTAATAATTTGCAGGAAATGTTTTGATTCAACAGACTCTCCTAAAATTAAACCTTAAGGCACCACAGTGTGTGCACAGTGTATTAATTTTTCCGATATCCACAAATGAATGGACCTTGTAGTCCCGATTGGTTTCATATCGAAATGCTTCGAGTTTTAAATCTGCATGGAATTTTCGCCTAGAAAGTGAAGTTCGAGAACGGTTGGTTTCATTTCTTATTGCCCGTTGTTCCAATGTTTCCCTGGATCGCGATTGGTTGATTTAATAGAGATCGACTCTAAACTTTGGATATTAATGAAACACAAACAAAACACAAAAAATGTGGGCTTGGCATCGCAGACTTTTCCAAAATTATGTAAATCTTGACTAAAGTACACATATATCCAAATATTCGTTCAGAGTTATGAGGAATTAAAATTTTATATATCCTGGGGGCGTGGCACCGTCCACTTTCCCAAAACTATATATAGCCTATGCTTTAATATGTGATCCAAAGAATATACTGTGACAATTTCATAAAAATCGGTTCAGACCTTTGGACGTTTACAAAGGACACACAGGCCCACAGACCTACAGACACACAGGCACACATTAATTTTTATACCTAGTAGTGCTACGTGAATTCAATCTCCCTTACATCGGGTTGTGCGTTGGGTTTTGGACCCACCACATAAAACAACGTTCCAATGAAATTCAACAACAAAGCCTCGGATATGCGAACCCCTTTTTTAGATGAAAACACCCGCAAACGAAATAAGGATTACGATATAAGGGCATGTACCTGGAATGTCCGGTCCCTTAATGGAGGCGGGGCCGCTGCCCGGCTGGTTGAGGTCCTGAGGAAAGCAAAAGCTGACATCACCATCATACAAGAGATGCGATGGACGGGGCGAGGAAACCCATTAAAAAACCTTGCAACATCTACAGGAGTGGGCATGAAGACAAGCGCAGATTCGGCGTGGGATTTGTGGTGGGAGAGAGACTCCGTCACCGAGTACTGTCGTTCACACCCGTGAACGAGCGTCTCGCCGCATTCAGCATAAAAGTACGATTTTTCACCACATCGTTTATCTGCGCCCATTCACCGACGGAAGAGAAGGACGACGTGGAAAAGGATGCATTCTACGAACGCCTGTCATAATATCAAAGTCGTGCTTGGCGACTTTAACGCCTGGGTGGGTAAGGTGGGTGTATTCGGCCCCACTGTCGGGAAGTTCAGTCTCCACGATCAGACTTCGCCAAATTAATTCAAGCTGATCGACGTCGCCGGTGGCCGCAACATGGTCATATCCAGCACTAGGGGTATGCACAAGAAGATTCATCACGCTACATGGCTGTCCCCCCATCGAAAAACACGCAACCAGATGGACCACGTTGTGATAGACGGACGGCATGCTTCGAGCGTTTTAGATGTTCGCACAATACGAGGACCTAACATCGACTCTGATCACTACCTAGTAGCAGCCAAGATCCGTACCCGCCTCTGTACGACAAAACAGGCGCAACAAAAAACGCAGGGAAAGCTGGACGCCGAAAAGCTGCAATCGCAACAGACCGCCAATTATTTCGCAGATCGCCTCTCACACCTGCTCTCCGAGAGCACAATTCAACCTAGTGGAATGCATGAGCAGTGGGATCATATCTTAGGAGCACTCCGTACCGCAGCCGAAGAAGTAATTGGATTCCGGCGAACGCGAAGAAACACTGGTATGATGATGAAGAGTGCCGCGCTGCAGCGAAAAGAAAGGTCGAAGCCTACAAGGCAACGCTGAGATCGAATGCAACGACGAGTGTGTGTGAACACTACCGCGAGTTGAAGAGGGAAGCGAGGTGGCTTTTCCGGGCGAAAAAAAGAGAGGCGGAAAAGCGTGAAATAAAGGAGCTTGAGATGGTGGCCAACGGGAATAATGCCTGAAAATTCTATCAAAAAATTCGGCGAATGACAGAAGGTTTTAAACCCGGGGCAAACTCCTGTAAGAATGAGAACGCCGACCTGGTGGCCGATGTTCAGAGAGCACTCAGAATATGGAGGGATCACTTCTCTGCCCTTTTGAATGGAGAAACTGAACAAGAAACCAGAGAAGATGCCGAACCCGAGCCCACAATCGAAGATGATGGAATTGACGTTCCACAACCCGACTATAATGAGGTGCGAAAGGCAATATCCCGATTGATTGGCGCTGATGGTTTGCCTGCTGAGCTATTCAAACACGGAGGCGAGGAGCTGGTAAGGCGCATGCATCCGCTTCTATGCAAAATATGGTTGGATGAATGCATGCCTGAATATTGGAATCTAAGTGTTCTCTGCCCAATCCACAAGAAGGGCGATCCTGCAAACTACGCCAACTATCGCGGAATGAGCCTTTTGAATATCGCATTTAAGGTCCTATCAAGCGTATTGTGCGAAAGACTGAAGCCTGATGTGAACATACTGATTGGACCTTATCAGAGTGGCTTCAGACCTGGTAAATCTACCATCGACCAGATTTTTACAATACGCCAAATCTTGGAAAAAACCCGTGAAAAAAGAATCGACACACATCATCTCTTTGTTGATTTTAAAGCCGCTTTCGATAGCACGAAAAGGAGCTGCCTATATGCCGCTATGTTTGAATTTGGTTTCCTCGCAAAACTTATACGGCTATGCAAAATGACCTTTAACAACACCGCCAGCTCGGTCAGAATTGGGAAGTACCTCTCCGAGCCGTTCGAAACTAAACGAGGTTTCAGACAGAGTGACCCCCTATCGTGCTATTTCTTTAATTTAATGCTGGAGAAAATAATACAAGCTGCAGAACTTAACTGTTGGCATATGCTGACGATATTGATATCATTGGCCTTAACAACCGCGCCGTAACTTCTGCTTACTCCAAATTAGAAAAAGAAGCGGAGAAAGTGGGATTGGTGTTGAACGAGGGCGAAACGAAGTACCTTCTGTCATCATGCAAAGAGTCAACGCATTCGCGCTTTGGCAACCAAGCCACTGTTGGCAGCAATAATTTCGAAATAGTAAAGGACTTCGTTTACCTGGGAACCAGAATTAACACCAACAATAATGTGAGCATGTTATTGCATGTATTTGTCGCCAAATAAAGTTTCTTATTATACCTAGTATTGCTACGCACACAAGGTATATTAACTTTAGTCGCCTAACGGCAGTACGTAACGGCATAAACGGATCGAGATAGATATTGACTTATGTATATCAAAATGTTCAGGATGAAAAGAGAAATTGATTAAGCCATGTCCGTCCGTCCATCCGTCTGTGAACACGATAACTTGAGTAAATTTAGAGATATCTTAATGAAATTTGGTATGTGGTTTCCTTGGCCCTCATCTCCGAGCGCTCTTTAAAATGGGCGAAATCGGATGATTGCCACGCCCACTTTTTATATATAGAATATTTTCGAAAACACAAAAATGGTGATTACTCAGTATATAATAAACCGCCCCTTTTATAGTGGACTATTCCACAAAACTTTTTATGCCATAAATCCGCCAAAAATTGATTTGTAGAAACGAAATTTGGTGATAATTTTTTATATATAAAGGTAACTGATTCCTGTAAAAATGGCCGAAATCGGTTAATGTCCACGCCAAGTTTTTTAACATAGTTCTGAAAAAATTTTTTTTTAAATTTAAAAAGCGGTATTTCTACAACTAAGCAAGTTATATCAATCATATTTTGCACACATAATAAGCTTTTTAAGAAAAACTCGGCCGCAAAAAAGGTTTGTCAATTTTGAAGAAGCAGGCGTGGCGCCGCTCACTTTTTAGCATAAAATTTCTGCTATTTTCAAAGGCAATCGCTTATAATTCGATCTTGATATTTCAATGAAAATTGGTCAGATGCTTTTCAGTAGTATGTATTATACTCCTGCCAAAAATTAGCCAAATCGAGAAACCACTGCAATAGCGAAGTTATATATCTTTTTTGATTTTTATACCTTTCATAAACATTAAATGTATGTAAGTATGAGAACAAGAAGAGAAAAGTTCACTTAAATGATCAGCACAATGAGCGGAGTCGATATAGCCATGCCGGTCTCTCCGTCCGTCTGTCTGTCTGTCTGTCTGTCCGTCTGTCTATTTGAACGCAAAGAGAGACTAGCTCAGTTTTACAAAAAACTGCTGAAATTCGTTGTTTGCTTTCGCCATTTTATAATAAACTAGCAAACCCGGTAGACGTTGTTTTAACGTTTTGATACATAGAACACATCTATATATAAAATGTCATTAACTTGAACCAAATAAACTCCTAACTATACCGAACTGCAGCTTTATATAACTTGGGGCTTTTCCAAAAGCTATATATAGACTGTGTCGTGCCCAGCGAACTCCTGAACCTATCGTGAAAGTTCAAGAGCAAAACAAAACACAAAATATGTGGGCGTGGCACCACCCACTTTTCAAAAATTATGTAGATATTGATTAAGTGACACATATATCCAAATTTCATTAATTTAGACCAAAAAAGTTCGAAATTATGACGAATTGAAACTTTATATAGCCTGGTTACGCCTACTTTTCCAAAACTATATACTGTCTATGCTGTACCCAGTGAACCCAAGTATATATTGTGAAAATTGCATAAAGATCGGTTGAGTTCTTTGCCGCCTATGAAAGACACCCTTTTTTATATCTAATTTTGTTACCCACACAAGGTGTATTACTTTATTCGGCATAAACGAGTCGAGATATATATTTATTAGTGTATATCGAAACGTTCAAGATGAAAAGTAAAATATCCGGGCAAGTAGTTAATACCCCACTGCAAAAGCGAAGTCGTATATCTTTTTTGATTTTTAAACCTTTCATGAACATCAAATGTTTGTACGTATGAGAAGAAAAAGAGATAGTCCCATCAAAAAGTATACTGAAATGATCAGGAGGATGAGCTGAGTCGATGTAGCCATGTCCGTCTCTCAATACGTCTATCTGTCTGTCCGTCTGTCTTTTTGAACGCAAATACGAACTGAAAGTATTAAAATAGACCTGTGTAAATTGGGATGACATAATAGATCACTACTAGGAATATAATGATGGGTTCCACCCGAACTAAGACTTCCTTGCTTGTTTTTTTTAGTCGTGTGCGACTATTGCTATAGAAATTTATGCAAGGTTACTGATGGAAAGTCAACAATAAAGTACGCTGTACACACAATTTGGCTACCACGTACGGAGCACTGCAAAAAAAAAAAAGAAAAAACAATTCTGACGTGTACATGAAAACCGCCAATACACGTGTATTTTTATTTTTGCTCCCCTTTCCGAAAAAGTATATTTGCTTCATAGGGCAGAAAAAAAAAACAAAACAAAAAAAAAATTCTGTTGCGTACATGAAAACCGCCGATACATGTGTATTTTTATTTTTTCTCCCCTTTCATAAAAAGTATATTTGGTTCATAGGACAGAACTAAAGCTCGTTTTTGTAACTCCGTGTAATAGAAAGATCTTTAATATTTTGTTTTGTTGGTAACCAAGTTTGAATACACATACAAACACCGTCGTATCTAGTCAAAAAAGTGTTTCCCATATTTTTGACAAGTCTGTCGATTGTTATCAAATAATCGAGAAATAATAGGGTCAGATGGGTATATTTGTCTGTTAGAGCTTTATATATCGGTCAACATTCTTTAATTTTTTCTTTCACTTTTAAACTTCTAGTCTTAAAACAGTGCCGAACCAATTTTCAGTTAAATGAGCCTTTTCGCTGTTTGTGTCAAGATTATAACTCGCTTTCTGGTAGATTTGATATTTCAGACTCTCTTTTCAGCATAAACAACTAATTCTTTCTATCCTAAATTCATAGCTACTAATTGTTTCTTATTCTTTGACTTCTATATTAACTTCTAGCCATAATTTTATTCTGTTAACTAGTTATTTCTTAATGTATAATCTATCTGATATCTACTTTACTTAGCTCATGAGGTTTTCTCTGTAGCTGAGCAGTTTTAGATCTCGACGATTAACAAACCAAAGCCATTCAACGACTCGGCACGAACGAATAATCCACGCGTTATGCGGATGCGCCCCTCGTGCCGGTGGGGCGGGATATGGTGGGTAATCCGTTTGGGAATTATTATTATTAAAAAGATAGAACTATCCATCAAATTTGTATATTTACTACTGAGTGGAAGATCACCCTATTTCAAAATATTTGTCAAAAACGCCCCATATCAAAATTTATTTAAAGAACACTTGATTTCAGAATTTGATTTAAAAATGCCGTATCCCAGAATTTTTTTCGCAAATCCCTATCTGAGAATTTGATTGAAACCCGTTCTATCTCAGCTAAAAATGTATTGAATTTTCGTTCAGATAGGGCGTTTTTGAAACTCATTCTGAGATAGGACGTTCTTGAAACAGGGTGTTATTGAAAATAATTTTGAGATGGGCGTTCTTCAAAGAATTTCTGAGATAAGGCGTTTTTGAAAAATAGTTTGAAATACGGTGATCTTCCACTCAGCCGTCGATATGAAATCGAAGCCAACACTTCCTTCCATACCATGTTCGGAGTATGTCTCTGATTTTCTTTCTGAAGCATTACTTTTAACCTATTTTGTCGCTGAACTCTTGAAAACGCCACATATAACATACCATGCATGAACATCGATGAATTTAGCATCCACTCCGATAAACTCAGGAGTTTGTCTCTAAGCTTTATGTGCAGTCATGTTATATGATGGCCTTACTGGAAATTGATGGCGTTGCATGGTATACCCTAGCGGCCCCTTGGATGGTTCTGATTCTTGGTATATGTACTTCTTTGCCTTCATTTTGTTGTCGAATAAAAGTGGGATCCTTACTTAGATATGGTTTTTCCTAATACCCAGGAAAATACCTTTTGTTTGATACCTATAAAAAAAAATTCAGATTTAAAAAAAATTCAGATAGATGGCATCCCCGTTAAAACATCGTACCAAATGTTAGCGAGATATGTCAAAAACTTACGGACTAATTCGCGTTAAAATAGACAGACGGGCGGAGAGACAGACATGGCTAAATCGATTAAGATCATCGCCCTGATCATTTCACATCAGACCAAAGTTATAAGACTATTTCATGTTCATGAAAGGTATAGTAAAAAACGGGTTCTCCAAGATCTTAAAATTGAACTCGACATGTAATCCGGACGGCTATCACCTGGCGCTGTCAAATGCTATACTTGTGATTAACGCAATGCTTAATTTTGACTGAGGTACCACATTCTACATTATGTGTATCTAATTGCTAAAGCGAGTTGGAGAATCGCACTTTCGTTAAGTATTTATAAACGCCAAAAACTGGCTTAAAAGTTGCAAAGATTATTCCTGTACATAAGAAAAATAATGAGTTTAGACATATTGCTATCTTGCCCTTTCTGTCGAAAGTGGTTGAACGATCTTACACAATCAAATAATGTGTTGTGTGCACGTAAAGAGATTCCTCTCAGACCGAAACGTAGTTGCACATCGGCACTCTTGGATGTAATTGAAAGCATCCGTAACTAAATTTATTCCAATAATCTAGCCTTCCTAACCTTACCTGACCATTCCAAGTCATTTAATTCTGTCGATCATGAGATGTTATGTTCCAAGCAAAAAAATTTATTTAAATTCTTTGATCATGCCATTGCACTTATTGGCTCTTATCTTGCTGACAGAACACAGGCTGTGCTCGGGGGACTTGCGCAAGGTTCTATCCTGGGGCCTCTATTTTGTGTTGACCTACCTAACGACGTAAAGCTGGTTTATACATAAACCTTGACAAGTCCAAATGTATTTTCATCCATAGAAAAGCGTTTGATACAAAGGACTTAGCTAAGGTAATGGTGGACGAATCAGTCATAGAATATGTTAACACGGTAAAAAATCTTGGTGTAGTTTTTACCTATACTTTTACAAGGAA
Source organism: Merzomyia westermanni (assembly GCA_949987695.1). NCBI lineage: Eukaryota > Metazoa > Arthropoda > Insecta > Diptera > Tephritidae > Merzomyia > Merzomyia westermanni. Next base: position 102,970,915 of record OX465289.1, read on the forward strand.
TAACCACATCATCAGTAGTGTGGGTACAGTGAATGGAAGGCTTCGTACTCTCTGGTTAGCACAATATTTCACGTTAAACATTAGACTACCCCTTGCAAAAGCATACCTTATACCTAGACTACTTTACGGCTGTGAAATTTATCCTAACTGTCACTCTCTATGCAAAATCAAGCTTAATATTGTTTATAACAATATTGTTAAAAATTTGTTTGGGCTGAAACGACTTGACCACGTGTCTGCTAAGGTTGCTAAACATTTCTTTTGGCAATCTGTTAAAAGTCAGAATACTGTTGTTCCTATATAGATTTATAAGAATGGAAATCACGCTACTTTGAACGAGTGGGGTTCAGAAGAACATATTTTAGGAGTTTACCACATGCCTCTCACTATTTTTCTTACCTACAAAGCCTCACCAAATATTTTTGAGTTCGCTTTGTGCATATGATTTCGTGGCAAAAACAAATGCTGACGATCTAATAACAAAATGTAAACAAACAATCGGGGATGAATTGATCCTAGCTGATTGACATGCTTTCTTGTTTACACTTATGCAGATCAAAGGAATATCGATTTACAAATCTATGATTGTGCGTTCGACATCTCATTTAGAATTGTCATAAATAAGATAAAAATAATTCCTAATAGGATTGGTGTTCGTCACTTGCCGCGATGTTGAAACGACTCTCATATTCCTCCTGAACAAAATCTACAAATACACTAAAAGAAAGCTGATCATATATGTACACAAAGAATAGATTTTAGATTAGAAATTGTTCTGGGTAGCATTCAAAAAGTTCTGGAGTTCCTGAGGGTTATTTTTTTGAAGCGCGGCCGAAGGCCGCCTACGCAGAAAGGAGTTCTGCACATAATTACCTTGGATCAAGTCCTCTATTTGGAATCGGAGCTGCACCATTTTCGGTTTTTTGCGAATAACTTTTCACTGAAACAAAAACAATTGAACTCATTGGACTGTGTTGGTCCGTTATGCCTAATGCATTATCTTTTAATTTAAATGAACGAAGATACTGGGTTTTTTATTCATGTGTCTCATACTATTTTTATCTTTCGTTCTGCCTACGATTTGGTTTTTTGTTTTTTTTTTGTTTTACCTCTCCCTCTGAACAGGGTCAATAATGTGCAGGATGTCATAGTATCTTATGGCATGAAGCGTGCGATCATTGTTCTCTGACCCATTTAGCCGACATGGTATCAGCATAAGCCGAGCCACTACTCCACATTGGCTCAGCACTAACTTTCGATTCAAAGGTAGTTGAGTTTTCCCGACTTCCGGCTCTTCTATGAGCTATCTGGCTGTAGAATATTATTGTTGGCTTCTAAAATAAATTTTATTACTTTAGCCATAAGTTGAAGGTTTTGGTTAGTTTCTCGACTTGTTGAGTCAGATAGCTGTCTGATATGCCATACATATTGCCCACGTTTTGATATGTTTGGTGGGGCGGATGGGTTCGCCCATCTTCGTTTGGTCTTTCTAGTTGTCCTCGTTATGGGCTAACGAGTGAACTCTGGTATTTGGTTCGAAGGGTGGTGTTTGGTTGATGCCTCGGAGGTTTTAATTTTGGGTCCAAGGTATGCGGAACTCCCTACTTCTTTAATGTAACACTCGAGTGAATTGGACGTGAAAGTAGGAAGAGGGAGAGGTGGTATACTACTACTTCGCCTCGTCTTCACCGCTGGCGGGCAGTAGAACCAATTTCGTAATTGGTCTGGTTGTTTGGCCCCTTGCTGTGTCGAGTTCGACTACTCGAACTCGATTATCCGGACCAGGGTGTAGTTTGCTGATTCTTCCCAATCTCCATTCGTTGGGAGGCAAGTTGTCTTCTTTGATGACGACTAGGTCCCCTTGTTTCAAGTTCGGCTGTGGGTATTTCCACTTGACACGTTTCTGCAGTTCGGTGAGATATTCGGATTTCCACCGCTTGCAAAAAACCTGATGCAAGGCTTTCAACTTTTCCCAGCGGTTGACGAGTGAGGCACGGTTCTCGTTGACGTCGATCTCAGGTGGGGCGAGTAAATGCCCGCCAATGAGGAAATATCCTGGAGTGAGTGGCTCCAAGTTAGACGGATCATTGGAGGAGGGGCTTAATATTCGAGAGTTGAGGCACGACTCAATTCGACAAAGTAGGGTGCTGAACTCGTCAAGAGTAAATTTGTGATCCAACGCGATTCGTTTGAAGTGGTGCTTGAAACTTTTGACCCCTGCTTCCCATAATCCGCCCATGTGAGGAGCGCCTGCTGGGATGAAATGCCATGCCAGAGGTTGCTGGCTGTATTTGGATAGGGGTTGGTTGCGGGTGTCCGCTAGAAAGGCTTTAAGCTCTGAACGGAGTGCCCTGGATGCTCCGACAAAGTTAGTTCCGTTGTCGGAGTAGATGTTCTTCGGACATCCCCGTCTAGCAACGAACCTATTGAAGGCTGCCAGAAAAGAGGCAGTACTCAGGTCGCTGGTGGCCTCTAAATGAATAGCCTTGGTAGAAAAACACACAAAGAGGCAAACGTAGCCCTTTGAAAGTCGACATCCTCTACCGTTGTAGGATTTGATGTCGAAAGGACCGGCAAAATCCACGTCGGCATTCGTAAATGATCGTTCCCGCGGAAGGTTCCCCATAAGTTGGGGTTGGGAGCGCTTCCGGTAAATAGTGCACACCTTGCAATTGTGGATGATGGAACGGATAAGATTTTTTACCCTCGGGATCCAGTACTGCGTGCGTATGAGACGCAACATGAGCTGGTTTTCGCCGTGAAGGGCTACCTGGTGGACAAACTGGACGAAAAGACGAGTGAACCGACAAGCGTAGGCGAGGATGATCGGGTGGCGTTCGTTGTAGGCGAGGTCATGGGATGCGGCAAGACGGCCGCCCACCCTGAAAATGTTTTGGTTGTCGACGAAGGGGTTGAGGGTAAAGACGTCACTTTTTGTCCCGATGGGTTTCCCGGATTTTATGTTTACCAATTCTTCAGGGTAATGTTTCCTTTGATAAATTTCTATTAGACGTCAAGTCGTTGCCTTAATTTCGTCTGGCGAAATGGGGTACGACTGCGCTTTGAACGAAGACTTGGTTCTGGGATTAGTTCTTTGAGAGAACCTCATAACATACGATATAACTCTCAAAACCCTTGCAAATTCGGAAGACCTATCGAGGATGTCCTCTTTATCGTTTACTTGCGTAGTTGCGTGAACGTGTATCCTTTTTCCTTCGATGTTTGTCCCATATTCCTTTTCTTGGGTAGGCCATTTTGTCTTGTCTTCTTGTAACCAAGAAGGTCCCTGCTACCACAGAGCGTTGTCGACTAAATCCTTCGCTGAAAGTCCTCTGCTGGCCAAATCTGCTGGATTGTATGCGGACTCGACATGGTGCCAAGCTTTGTTTCCAACTTTCTCTACGATTTTCGTTACCCGGTGGGCGACGAAGGTCGACCAGGCGCAGGGGGGTTTTTTAATCCATGCTAAAACAATCGTTGAGTCTGTCCATAGATTTGTGTTGAAATTTCCTAAGTTCAGGTTTTCGCGCACGGATTCTATTGTTTCGGCCCCGCATAGCTCAAGTCGTGGTAATGAAATTGTTTTCACGGGCGCTACTCTTGTTTTCGGCATTAAAAGATTGACGTGTATCTGATCCTTTACCTTTGCTCGTAGATAGACTGTAGCTCCATAAGCCTTCTCCGAAGCGTCGCAAAACCCATGTATTTCCACGTCGTTAGTTGGTGTAAAGTATACCCATCGTGGTATTCGTATGTGATCAATTGCGATAATCCCGCATAAAGGTTTGCCATCGTTTCAAGGTAGTTGCCGACACTGGCTCGTCCCAGTCTGTCCCCTCCAGCCATATGTTTTGCATTATGATTTTTGCCACGATGATGATTGGGGCTAGCCAACCTAGGGGGTCGAAAAGTTTGTCGATAGCTGAAAGTATTGCCCTTTTGGCTAAAATATCTTGATTCTCGATTGGTTTCGCTATGAAGTAGAAACAGTCAGAATGGGCGTTCCAACGTATGCCTAGGGTTTTTACAGTACTGGAGTCTTCGAACTCCAGAAAATCTTCATTTAGCAGATGTTGTTTGGGTAACCCCTTGAGTATTTTACTGCAATTCAAAGTGAATTTTCGAAGGGGAAATCCTGCTAACTGCAGTGGTTGCGTGGTTTCATCTCGGGCTTTAATCGCAGAATCGATGCTGTGACCTCCGCAGAATGTTTGCAGCTATGGGTAACGAAGGCTCCACGTCATCTGCTAGTTGGTGCAGTGTCCTTATTGCCAGATATGGGGCACAATTCACACCAAAGGTTACCGTCTTCAGCTCGTAGACGCTGATCGAATTAGCAAATTTATAAATTTTAAATTGCTCTATCTTAGCGAAAAAGAAAAATATTTGAGCAAACTCAACGCCATTCGTAAGAGAAAGACTTCTTCTTTGAGATGCTATGTGTGCTTTTTAAAAAAAAAAAATCTGTCGTTTATATATAACCTCAAAAATAGGCAAAAACGGTGTTTTTTGCACATTTAGGTTAGGATATCTCAAAATCCTGACGTTGCAGAGCAATTCTGTGTCCAGATTTGAATTCAGCGCATCGAAAACCTTTAGGAAAGTATGGTCTGGTTTATGGTCAAAAAAATCGGTCTCATTATGTCGGCCTGTGTTATGTATGGATGAAAAATCTCACGCTCCCTTTTCCGATTTCAAAGAGTGATAGGTACTTACCTTATACAACGCCTTACCAAAATCTAGTAGTCTAGCATTAATACCTCCGAAGATATTGAGTATGAAAGTTCCCGTTTGTATGGGAGGTGCCACGCCCCCTTTGCCGATTTCAAAAAGGGATGGGTATTAAGAAAGGGACTTACTTTATACAACGCCTTACCAAAATTTAGTATTCAAGGGTTAATACCTCCAAAGATATTGAGTATGAAAGTTGTCATTTGTATGGAAGGTGCCACGCCCCCTTTTCCGGTTCCAAAAAGGGATAGGTACTAGGAAAGGGACTTACTTTATACAACGCCTTACCAAAATTTAGTAGTCTAGCATTAATACCTCCAAAGATATTGAGTATGAAAGTTTCCGTTTGTATGGGAGGTGCCACGCCCCCTTTTCCGATTTCAAAAAAGGATCGTAGTGTAGTCAAAGTGAATGCATACATAAATACATGCATACTTTCAAACAGTCGGCACGCAGCTATTAAAAACTGTCGAATACGCTTTGTCAGCAAAGTCACACGCTATGCGGCAATGCCCACAAATGCGTTGCAATCATATAAATATATGTATGAACATATGTGCGAATGCACAAGCCAATGTTTGTGTATGAATGTAGGTATGAATGTACCAGCGAGCGTTTGCATATGCTGGCTTACATACTTTGGTTGAGCTTAGAATTTAGGTAAATATGTATTATGGTAAATAAGTAGTATATAAGAATTATTTGTATAAATAGAACAAAAATATGTTCAATAAGGCAATTCATATTTGGTGCCGATTAAGGGCACAACCCCAATCGTAATCTTTTTATTACATGGCGATCCTGCCAGATCCGCTGAACAAAAAGCGGAATACTTTTTAGATCCTGCCAGATCCGCTGACCAAAAAGCGGAATCCTTTAACATCCTGCCAAAAACCTTGAGCTGTAGAAACTAAGCCGGCAGTCTCCTTACAAAACATTCCATTATTGGAATAACGATGCTGGCCTGAGCGCTAATCCCGCAGCAAGGGAGACGCATAACCGAGTGGAATAACGATGCTGGCCTAAGCACTAATCCCGCAGCAAGGGAGACGCATAACGGAGTGGAATAACGATTCTGGCCTGAGCACTAATCCCGCAGCAAGGGAGACGCATAACGGAGTGGAATAAATGCGATTCTGGCCTGAGCAAACAAATCAAATCCCGCGGCAAGGGAAGAACACGTCAATAAAAAAAAAATTTTTTTTAAATTAAGCATTTTATTTAGAACCATATAGCAACCTAACGGCTACTGCCATTAAGGGCAAAAAGTAGATTTTTGCTGGTAAAATAAGATTTTTTTCTTTCTCTCCTTTCTCAGGCATCTTTGTATTTATAGTTTTTCTTACAATGGGAGGCCAAGAATCCAAAGTGGAAGAGCCTAATGCTAATGTGAATAACTCAATCCAAATAGCCGACCACACTGAGGCACTAGAGTTTATTAAAATCTTGCTTGCTCTGAAATTATACTCGGCTCACAACAAATTTTTAAAGAAAAAATACATGAGCCGAGCAGATGGTCTAGATAAGGTCTAAGCCCAAAGGAAAATTATATACCCCAATGGACAAATGGGAAACCATTCTGAAAACACTAGTGAAAAAGAAAATTTTGGCGGAAAGGTCATATAAGTGTATTAACAAAAGCACGGGTACACCCATACAAAGAATAACTGTATTGAAACATCTCACGGCAATATTACAGTCGTTGAATAATATAGGAAAAGCCACACAAAAGGTGTATAGCAAGTTGACAGCTAAGCATCAGCTAGAAGTACAACAGATATTTTCCAGTGTCAGGGATAAATTGGTATCCTTACTAGCTAGATATAACATTGAGGCATTGGTCCCAAATTCATTTGAAAAAGAAATAGAGGTAGATTTTGCCATCTTATTTCCGGAGGCTCAACCCAATCTGGAGGAAGCCGTAAAAATTGAAATTACTGAGATCGAATGCAACGAGGAGTGTGTGTGAACACTACCGCGAGTTGAAGAGGGAAGCGAGGCGGCTTTTCCGGGCGAAAAAAGAGAGGCAGAAAAGCGTGAAATAAAGGAGCTTGAGATGCTGGCCAACGGGAATAATGACCGAAAATTCTATCAAAAAATTCGGCCAATAACAGAAGGTTTCAAACCCGGGGCAAACTCCTGTAAGAATGAGAACGGCGACCTGGTGACCGATGTTCAGAGAACACTCAGAATATGGAGGGATCACTTTACTGCCCTTTTAAATGGAGAAACTGAGCAAGAAACCAGAGAAGATGCCGAACCCGAGCCCACAATCGAAGATGATGGAATTGACGTCCCACAACCCGACTATAATGAGGTGCGAATATCAATATCCCGATTGAAAAACAATAAAGCAGCTGGCGCTGATGGTTTGCCTGCTGAGCTATTCAAACACGGAGGCGAGGAGCTGGTAAGGCGCATGCATCAGCTTCTATGCAGAATTTGGTCGGATGAATGCATGCCTGAAGATTGGAATCTAAGTGTTCTTTGCCCAATCCACAAGAAGGGCGATCCTGCGAACTGCGCCAACTATCGCGGAATCAGCCTTTTGAATATCGCATATAAGGTCCTATCAAGCGTATTGTGCGAAAGACTGAAGCCTGATGTGAACAGACTGATTGGACCTTATCAGTGTGGCTTCAGACCTGGTAAATCTACCATCGACCAGATTTTTACAATACGCCAAATCTTGGAAAAAACCCGTGAAAAAAGGATCGACACGCATCATCTCTTTGTTGATTTTAAAGCCGCTTTCGATAGCACGAAAAGGAGCTGCCTATATGCCGCTATGTCTGAATTTGGTTTCCCCGCAAAACTTATACGGCTATGCAAAATGACCTTGAGCAATACCGCCAGCTCGGTCAGAATTGGGAAGTACCTCTCCGAGCCGTTCGAAACTAAACGAGGTTTCAGACAGGGTGACCCCCTATCGTGTGATTTCTTTAATTTAATGCTGGAGAAAATAATACAAGCTGCAGAACTTAACCGCGCTGGAACAATATTTTATAAAAGCGTGCAACTGTTGGCATATGCTGACGATATTGATATCATTGGCCTTAACAACCGCGCCGTAACTTCTGCTTACTCCAAATTAGAAAAAGAAGCGGAGAAAATGGGATTGGTGGTGAACGAGGGCAAAACGAAGTACCTTCTGTCATCATGCAAAGAGTCAGCGCATTCGCGCCTTGGCAACCAAGCCACTGTTGGCAGCAATAATTTCGAAATAGTAAAGGACTTCGTTTACCTGGGAACCAGCATTAATACCAACAATAATGTTAGCCTAGAAATCCGACGAAGAATTACTCTTGCAAACAAATGCTACTTCGGACTGAGTAGGCAATTGAAAAGTAAAGTCCTCTCTCGACGAACGAAAATAACACTCTACAAGTCACTCATCGCACCCGTCCTGCTATATGGTGCAGAAGCGTGGACACTAACAACATCTGATGAGGCGGCTCTGGGAGTATTCGAGAGAAAGGTTCTTCGAAAGATTTGTGGACCTCTACGCGTTGGCGACGGCGAGTACCGAAGAAGATTTAATGATGAGCTGTATGAACTTTACGCAGACGCCGACATAGTTCAGCGAATTAAAACACAGCGGCTTCGCTGGCTAGGCCACGTAGGGCGAATGAGCGAAGATGCTCCAGCCCAGAAGGTATTCTTATCGGCACCCGCCGGTGGAAGCAGAGGAAGAGGCAGACCACCACTCCGATGGAAGGACCAAGTGGAGACCGATTTGCGATCCCGCGGTGTTTCCAATTGGCGCCAGTTGGCGCAACGAAGAAACGACTGGCGAGCTATGTTGGACGGTCAAAATCGCCCAGGCGGTTAGATGACCATTTAAAGAAGAAGAAGAAAAAGAATCACAAAGAGAAAACGCCAAAGTGCCACTGACAAATGTAGATTTCATTAAAACTGCATCATCGATCTGATGGAAAATCTGTCCAGTTTTCTGGATGTCCTTGATATACTGGAGCAAATCAAGGATAGTCACGAGGCTATCGCGGTATCCATGATAAAAACAAAACTCAAGGGGACAGCTAGAAACATAATAAGTACTGAATTCTCTATTCAAGAAATTAAACAAAGATTAAAGTCAAAAGTTAGGGGTAAATCAGTAGAAGTTTTGTCAGCAAAACTCCTGAACATCCAACAACGCAGTAAACCTGCAAATCAATACACTGCTGAAATTGAAAAACTCACAAAAGCGTTGGAAGGAGCATACATATCTGACGGACTAACACCAGAGTTAGCAACCAAGTATGCTACACAGTCAGCTGTAAAAGCTATGTGTAAAAATTGCTCCAACGATAAAGTAAAAACTATAATGCAGGCTGGAACGTTCACCACGATGAACGAAGCCATATCAAAATTCACTAACAGTTGCACAGAAGTAACTGGAAATCCAAATTCACTGTTACATATTCGCCAACAAAATCATTTCCGAGGTAACTTCCGCAGGAGTTACCAAAACAATAACCATAGAGGAAATCAGAGGCGTACATTTAACAATTATATATTTTTGTAAGTATAACGAGCTCAAGACCAGTTGATAATAATTCTTAGTTAATTATTATTATTTTTGATTAGAGGAAAAATTGAAAGCAACAAACATATACAGGCTATAGTTATAGTACTATTTCGAAAACAGCCACGATTTCTCGTCAGACTAATTCGTATAGTTTTGCTATTTCAGAGGATCTTGTGGAGAATCGAACCCACTCACTCTGATTGCCAGCGCAGCTGCCTAACCCATAGGCTATGCTGCGTGTAGTTTTTGCAAGCTGCTTAATTCACGTTTTCCTCTAATTGTTGTTTGTTATCTTGCCAACGGTATACACAATATTTTAGACATTCTGTCTATATGTAAATCATGCATGTTGGACTTTGTTTTTTTGTACATTCTTCTTTTCCATTTTTAGAAGATAGTTATTGTACATAACCGCGTGCTCCGGTATAAATGTATTTTGTTGTTGGTTTTACGGTCTGTTCATTTTACATATTTTTGTAAGTATAACGAGCTCAAGACCAGTTGATAATAATTCTTAGTTAATTATTATTATTTTTGATTAGAGGAAAAATTGAAAGCAACAAACATATACAGGCTATAGTTATAGTACTATTTCGAAAACAGCCACGATTTCTCGTCAGACTAATTCGTATAGTTTTGCTATTTCAGAGGATCTTGTGGAGAATCGAACCCACTCACTCTGATTGCCAGCGCAGCTGCCTAACCCATAGGCTATGCTGCGTGTAGTTTTTGCAAGCTGCTTAATTCACGTTTTCCTCTAATTGTTGTTTGTTATCTTGCCAACGGTATACACAATATTTTAGACATTCTGTCTATATGTAAATCATGCATGTTGGACTTTGTTTTTTTGTACATTCTTCTTTTCCATTTTTAGAAGATAGTTATTGTACATAACCGCGTGCTCCGGTATAAATGTATTTTGTTGTTGGTTTTACGGTCTGTTCATTTTACAAATTTTTGTAAGTATAACGAGCTCAAGACCAGTTGATAATAATTCTTAGTTAATTATTATTATTTTTGATTAGAGGAAAAATTGAAAGCAACAAACATATACAGGCTATAGTTATAGTACTATTTCGAAAACAGCCACGATTTCTCGTCAGACTAATTCGTATAGTTTTGCTATTTCAGAGGATCTTGTGGAGAATCGAACGTTTTATAATATGTATAGATATAGATTATGTATAGATGAAAAATCTCAAATTTCAAAAAGTGATAGGTAATAGGAAAGGAACTTACTTTATACAACGTCTTACCAAATTTCAGTACTCTAGCGATAATAGTTGCATAGATAGGGGGTATGAAAGATCCCATTTGTATGGGAGGTGCCACGCCCCTTTTCCGATTTCAAAAAGGGATAGGTATTAGGAAAGGGACTTACTTTATACAACGCCTTACTAAAATTTAGTAGTCTAGCATTAATACCTCCAAAGAAATTGAGTATGAAAGTCCCCGTTTGTATGGGAGGTGCCACGCCCCCTTTTCCGATTTAAAAAAAAAGTACGTAAGAACCATGCCGGGCTATGTACCTGACCTGTGTGTAAGTTTGGTTAAAATCCCTCCACGCGTTTTAGCGACGCCTTACCAAAATTTAGTAGTCTAGCATCAATACCTCCAAAGATATTGAGTATGAAAGTTCCCATTTGTATGGGAGGTACCGCGTCCCCTTTTTCGATTTAGATAAAAAAGTACGTAAAAACCATGCCGGGCTATATACCTGACCTGTGTGTAAGTTTTGTTAAAATCCGTCCACGCGTTTGAGCGTCAGGTGGCGACACGAGAAAAAGTGCTTACTTTTTATAATATGTATAGATATAGATTATGTATAGATGAAAAATCTCATTTGTATGGGAGGTGCACCGCTGCGTTTTCCGATTTCAAAAAGTGATAGGTAATGGGAAAGGCACTTACTTTATACACCGCCTTACCAAAATTTAGTAGTCTAGCATTAATACCTCCAAAGATATTGAGTATGAAATTTCCCATTTGTATGGGAGGTGCCACGCCCCCTTTTCCGATTTCAAAAAGTGATAGGTAATAGGAAAAGGACTTACTTTATACTGAGGTGGTAGGTAGGTGAACGAGTATTTACTAAGCTCTACAGCCGCATTTAGGTGAGCATTAAAATGCCCCACAATGATTCCAATTGAAAAACACAGTGGTTGAGTCTTAAAGTCGGAATGTTTTATTCGGCTCATCGCCGTTCCTTTTATATGCTTACAATCTACCTTATGAGTAATCTAATTTACAAACTTACATTTCTAAGTAGTTAGTCATGCTTATGATTCTACGTTGTTGTGCATACATACATAAATGTATATGGGTTCAATCGAGTTTATGTTATTGGAGAAGTGCAGCGCAAGCTAAATTGATTTGAATACTTTGGCCTAGTTATTGCCAAAAGTATATTGAACTTTTTACTTACAATTTGTTTTGCTTACCTGTCATGCTACACCTCCTCCCTTTAAAAGAATGCTCATACATTTGGGTTAATGTATGAGTATTCTATTTCAATGACCTAATCAGTAACAATTAATTAAAAATGTTTGGCTTACTTAACTTATCGTTTATTGTTATGCCATCGGAAAAAGGTTTTCTTACTTTATTTTGTTTACAGTTGTTTCACATGTGTCTTTATTGTACTGATATTTTTTTTGTATTTTGGACATGATATGTTGTAACTAGTTTTCTTTGGTTTGTGCGCCTGTTTATTAAAATGGATAAATGAGTGTTTATTGTTTGGGTTTTTTTTTCTTATTACTAGTGGAGTTATTTTGTTTTAAGTCTATTCTTATGAATTATAATTTCTTTATTGTTTTTATTACTATTTCCTATGCTATGCGGTATTAAAGTAAAATTGTTGTTCTCATCGATATTTTTAACTTTGTCGTATCCGTTATATCTATTTTCTAGCTTATGGGAGGCCTCTTCTCTAACTAATACAAAATCTCCTATGTTTATTTCTTTACTATAGCTACTTTTATCATAATTTGCTTTTTGTTTTTCTTTAGCCTCTTGGACTAATTTCCTAGCTCTTTGCTGTGCTATTTGAAGTCTATATTTTACCTCTTTGTCATAAGCTTCGTGGTTATACAATGGGCTGATTTTATTTGCTTTTAAAAAATCGTAGTTCGGTGGGTTTTTTGCAAATATTAGTTCAAAAGGACAATATTTGTGTGTGGCTGATGGCCTCGTATTGTAACAATACGCGAAATACTTAAGATATTCATCCCAATCATTTTTGTCACTGGATATATATGAACGTATATACTCATTGAATGTCCGATGACTGCGTTCTACAGTACCCAAAGTTTGATGGTGATACGGCGTTGAAGTTCTGTGTTCGATTTTCAACAATTTACAAAGTTCTTTGAACAGGCTATTTTTGTATTCTGTGCCCATGTCTGTTACTATCGTCTTCATTTGTCCGTAAGTTAGGACGAAGTGCTCGAACACGGCTTTAGCTACGGTTATTGCGTGTTTGCTTGGGACCGGGATGGCTACTAGATACTTGGTTAGGTCGCAAATGATGGTAACTGCGTACTCGTTGCCATTTATCGACTTTGGTAAGGGTCCAATTGTGTCGATTTGTACAATATCAAATGCCTTCGGAGGTGTCTCCGTTATTGTCATTGGCTCTTTTATATGTTTGTTTGTCTTATTTTTCTTGCAGTGGATGCAGTTTTTTATATATTTTCTTATATAATTTTTCATGTTCAGCCAGCTATACTTCTGCTTGATCTTATCTGTCATGCGATTTATTCCTGGGTGGCCACCACTAATAGGATCGTCATGATATTTGTGCAGAATTTCTTTAATTTTCCCGGGATTTGTCACATATATAACCTCAGGGGTTAGTGCTATTGTTAACTTTTTGAGAACTTTATTACCCTTTTCAATAAATTTGCCTACTGCAGTATAATTCTTTTTAAACAGTTTGTCCCCTAAGGACAACTGTACTTGTACAAGTCCTAAATTGCCGGCTTCTCTTTCAAGCCGGGTAAAGAATTGATCTAAATCAATCTTATCCTCAACAATTAGGTTCTCTCTCTCTCTATGGCGCGATATACAACAGGTATATTATCATAAACCTCCTAAGAGATTTTTGCGCCAAGCTTCTCTTCCAATTTGTGGTGTGCCGATTTGAATTTTCCCTACAAATTGGTGGGACCACTGTAAACAACAATTAGGTTGCTTGTATCTAAATTGCTACAAATTTTCTTTCCTTTTTTGAAATTTAATTTCGGAGGATTGAAAACAAGCTCGACATGTCTTTTTACTTCAAATTTATTTAGCGCTTCATAAATTTTGGGGTTCTCTGTGTGACTTTCTTTTTTCTCAATATCATTGCTGTTCTTTTTAGCTGCTGATCTGATAGTTACTTTTAATATTTTGCTTGCTTCCACTGACAAGTCTTTCAAATTTGTTATAGTTATGCGGGATAATGCGTCCGCTATGTACTCCACCTCAAAATCGTACTCTTCTAAATCTAGTCTTATTCGTGTCAGCTTTGAGGAAGGACTTTTCATTGAAAATAGGTATGTTAGTGGGCGATGGTCGGTTTTAACTAGGAATTTTCTGCCATATACGTATGGTCTGAAGAAGGCTATGGCCCAATGGATTGCGGCTAATTCTTTTTCTATTGTAGCCTTGTTGGTTTCGCCTTTTGTAAAGGACCTTGAAGCGTAAGCAGTTGGTAACTGTTTGCCATCGTGTTCTTGGCTAAGGACTGCACCACAAGCGTATCCACTAGCGTCTGTTGTTATGCAAAATTCTTTTCCGAAATCTGGGTATTGCAAAAGTTTTGGACTAATTAATGCTTCCTTTAAGTAGACAAAAGCTTTTTGACATTCTTCTGTCCATTCGAAGGAAACATTCTTTTTGCACAGCCTAGTTAATTTTCTAGAATGTTCTGCAAAATTCGGTACAAATCTTCTGTAATAATTGCAGAAAGCTACGAATCTTTTAACTTCATCGGCTGTTTTCGGTATTGGATAGTTTTGAACGGTTTCAAATTTGCTTGGATCGGGTAATATTCCTTTGTTTGTGCATTTATGTCCTAAATAAGTTACTTCTTGACTGAAAAATAGGCATTTATCTGGATGTAATTTTAGGTTGTATTTTCGGCAAGTGGAGAATACGTCTCTTAGATTTTTTAGCATGTGATTTTCGGAACAACCTAATACAACTAAATCATCCATGTAGAGAAATGCTTGAGATGGTTTAAGGCCAGCGAATGCTAATGTCATCATTCGTTGGAATGAATTTGGGGCTACTTTTAAACCGTAGGGTAGTCTTTTGAACCTATATGTGCCATTTTCGGCTGTAAATGAAGTTATATCCCTCGAATCTGGGTGTAGTTCGATTTGATGAAAACCTGACATAAGGTCTAGGCATGAAAAATATTTTGCTCTTCCAAGTTGGTCTAAAATGTCATCAATTCTTGGAAGTGGGAATTTGTCCGCTGCTAGCTTTTTATTTACCTGTCTGTAATCGACCACTAGTCTCCATCTTTTTTCTGTTTTTCCTGGAAGTGATTTTTTAGGGACTAGTAGGATTGGGCTATTATATTCCGATATGGAAGGTTCTATTATATCATCTTCTATTAGCTTATTTACTTGTTTGCTGATTTCTCCCTTCTGGGTTTGAGGCAATCTGTAATTTTTTTTGTAGACTGGGGTGTCATCCTTCATGTATAATTTCTGTTTGTAGAAATTATTATAGGTGATTGGTTCGGTTTCTAATGCGAATATGTCTATAAATTCTGTGCAAAGTGTTGTTAATTGAGGGTTGACGAATTTTGGAAAAATTTTTTTTAATCTTTTTAATTTTTCTGTATCGGTGCAATTTTTACTGTGTGTTTGTGTTTTAATTAGTGTGTAATCATCTAAGTTTTCGGTATTGATTTTGTAATTTTGGATAGTTGTGTTTTTATGTGTAGTGTTAATGATTCTAACGAAAGTTTGATCCTTATTTGTTATTTGGTTTGCTATGAAAATGCCTTTAGATAATTCTTGGTGTGGGATAAAAATGTTTTTGTTATCGGTATTTACTTTAATTTGTCTAATGACTTCTGATCTAGCAGGGATTGTGATTGTATTGACAGACAGACAATTTGTAAGATGCATTGTTATTGTTTGGGGAAAATCATATGGTCGTAGGATTAATTTATCCTCTGTTTTTCCATAGTATAGAATGCAATTGTACTTTTTTATGAAATCTAGCCCTATTATTCCATCGCATGGAATTGGGAAATCGTCGTCTACGACATGAAATTTATGGTAAATAAGAAGGTCATCGCCTTTTAAGTCTGCTTTAATTGTGCCTAGAGTGCTGGTTATTCCCTGACCAATGCCTTTTAGATCTGTAATTTGTTCCGTATTTATTTTATGACTTTGATTAATTTGATTCTTTTTTATAATGGAGATGTCTGCTCCTGTATCGATTAAAAAGTTTGAAATTACATTATTTAGAGATGTCCTTGTTGCTATATAGCTGTTTAGATGTAAGTTTAGTACGCATATTTTTCTTTCTTTTACTCTTGAAGTGGAGCTTCTTGGTTTTCCGTCTGCGTGCAGCTGCGCACGTTACGGGTCTGGTTGTAGGGTCTGTTGCTATTTCAGGATTGTGATCCTCTTTGGTTATTGTTATAACTATTATTGTTGGTACTACTTGGTCTAGAATTGTTGTTGTACCTTGGTTGCGGTCTAAATCTCCTATTTTGGTAATTCCCATAGTTGTTACTTCGGTAACCTCCACGGAAATTACTCCGATACTGACCTTGTTGTCGTACATTTAAAATTGTATTAGAGCTGCCTGTAATTTCGGTACAGCTGTTTGTGAATTTGGAGATTGCGTCGTTCATTGTTGCGAACGTTCCCGCTTGCATTATCATCTTAACTTGGGTGTTGGAGCAGTTTTTGCACATGGCTTTGACTGCTGCCTGTGTTGCATATCTTGTGGCTAAGTCTGGTTTTAATCCATCTGAGATATACGATCCTTCCAGTGACCTTGTTATTTTTTCTACTTCCGCAGTGTACTGGTTAGCAGTTTTGCTACGCTGCTGGATGTTCAGGAGCTTAGCTGTTAAAACTTCTACTGATTAACCCTTAATCGCGGTTTTGAGTTTTGTTTTGATGTGTTCTATTGTGCTTTCGTTGCTTATGAAATTTCTTGCTGTGCCTTTTAGCTTGGTCTTAATCATGGTAATGGCCAATGCCTCGTGTGTATCCTTGATTTGTTCAAGTATATCGAGTGCATCTAGGAAACTGTTTAGGTTTTCTGGTTTACCATCAAACTCTGGTAATACTGACGAAGCAGTTTTAATGAACTCAACTACCGTTTGCACCATTGTGACGCTTATACCTGGTATATCTATTGGTTGAAGGTTTGGTATATTTTCTTCTATCAATGGGCTCTGAGCACGTTCTGCCAAAAGCGCATTGAAATCTATTTGTAGGTCTTCCTCTACTGTGGTTGGTACATTGACTTCTATATTGTATCTTGCTAAAGAAGATACTAGTTTGTCCCTTACGGCAGAGAAAAATTGGTAAGACTCTACTTGGTGTTCCTTGGTAAGTATGTTATTTACCGCTTTGATCACCTGTCCTATGCTATTTAGAGCTTCTAAAATTATCTTAAAATGCTTTACGATAGTTTCTGTTTTTATATTAATATTTTTATTTATGCATTTGTAAGATTTATCAGCTTTTAGTTTTTCTTCATATAGGGTATCATATATTTCCTGCCATTTATTCATATCTTAGTTTACAATTTTTTTTTTTTTTTTTCGTTTAAATGCGTTGTTGTACATTGTTCAATCGTCTTAACTTATTTTTTATATAATTTTTGAATAAAATTGCAATTGCGACAATTAAACATGTAGCCAAACAAGCAAAAATTGTTAACCATTTATCGGTGATCTCTTCTTTCTGTTCACTAATAGGATGTGGCTATGTGCTATTCCTATCAGTATACCGTTAAGTGCAACTTTCCACCATGCCATTTTAAAATTTTTCTTTTTAACGTGTATTTAATAAAAATTTAAAATTTAATAATATTTACCACTCCAATTTACTCAGTTTGTTTGTTTTTATTTACAAGTTATTTCTTAACATTTTAATTTTATCTTTTAGTTTCTGCCTATGGTTAATGTCTACGGTTAAATTAAGTAGCCTAAAAGCTTCAGCGATTTCTTTTCGCTTCCTAACCTGTCTACCACCTCGTTTCCTTTTATGGATTATTACGGGTGTAGGAATTTTGGGAGTTTCCTCCTTTTTGACAAGCTTATTCCTGCGCCGATACTCCTCTATGGTGATCGGTGTAGGCCCTTGCTTTTCGGTGTCACGATCTTTTAAAATTTTTTCAGAAATGGCAATTAGCTCTTTGATAGTATCGCGACACTTGTTAAAAATTCTATCAAATTCTTCTTTGGTTTTTATTTCTTGCATACTAACTTGATTTTTAATTTTTTGTTTGTAATGTTAAACTTTAAGCAACATGTGCTTATAAAAAAATTCCTAAGCAAATTAAATTGCTCTTAGCTTAGCGGCCGTAGAGGCGTGCCCACCAAATTTCTAATGTATGTTTATACAAATAATGTCTGCCAATGTCCAGCTGCCAGTCTCTTTTTTCAGGATGTATGGTTTGTCCATGGTTATTCCACCCTTTTTATGCTTCTTCTGGATGTCTTCTGTTTGGTGTTGGAGGGTTCATTCAAAAATATTTGCCGAAAAATACTTATGCTGCCAGTCTTCCGGATGCCTTCTGTTTGCTGTTGTACGTTTCATCCAAAAACATTTGCCGAAAAGAAGTCCAAATATGGCCGCAACACTTGTCAACGCCAATAAAATTTGCTTCTCGCCTACTGTCCTGGCGGGATTATGACTGGCTGATATAAAGCCTGGCAGGATCGCCATGTAAGTGAAGCAAGTTTAGCGTGTGATCAAGAAATGAATCAAGTTTAGCGTGTGATCAAGAAGTGAATGTTTATTAAAAATTCTTTCTCTTTTTATACAAATTATTGACTTACACGTATAAGCTTAAACACTAATACTTACAAACTACTTTCCTAATGTGTAAATATGTATAATATGTGGAAATGTCTAGCGTCAGCATTTTGCGATCAAGTGCTGTCATATGTAAAAAAATATGCGGCATGTGCTAGTGAAGTTGAACTCCCGCTGAGTTCATGATTTATCTAGGTCAGTAGTGTTTGTTTATTGTGACGAAATATTCTGAAGTCAACAGCCTGTTCGTCACACTACATTATCGGTCAAAATGTGGTTCCCATAAAACGTGGATATATGCGTTCAATATGTGTGTCACACGAAAGGCCAGGGCCGCAACTTTCATTTGAACCTCTCGCTATTTCGATACATTTATCGATAAATGAGTTATCGCTCAAAATGTGGTTCCCACAAAACCTTGATGTATGCGTTTATTATGGGTGTCAAACGAAAAGGCATGGCCACAGCTTGCATTTAAACTTTTCGATATTTCGATATATTTATCGATAAATGAGTTATCGGTCAAAATGTGGTTCCCATAACACGTGGTTATGTGCGTTCAATATGGGTGTCACACGAAAGGGCAGGGCCGCAACTTTCATTTGAACCTCTCGCTATTTCGATACATTTATCGATAAATGAGTTATCGGTCAAAATGTGGTTCCCATAAAACGTGGATATGTGCGTTCAATATGTATGTCACACGAAAGGGCAGGGCCGCAACTTTCATTTGAACCTCTCGCTATTTCGATACATCTATCGATAAATGAGTTATCGGTCAAAATGTGGTTCCCACAAAACCTTGATGTATGCGTTTATTATGGGTGTCAAACGAAAAGGCATGGCCACAGCTTGCATTTAAACTTTTCGATATTTTGATATATTTATCGATAAATGAGTTATCGGTCAAAATGTGGTTCCCATAAAACGTGGATATGTGCGTTCAATATGTATGTCACACGAAAGGGCAGGGCCGCAACTTTCATTTGAACCTCTCGCTATTTCGATACATTTATCGATAAATGAGTTATCGGTCAAAATGTGGTTCCCACAAAACCTTGATGTATGCGTTTATTATGGGTGTCAAACGAAAAGGCATGGCCACAGCTTGCATTTAAACTTTTCGATATTTCGATATATTTATCGATAAATGAGTTATCGGTCAAAATGTGGTTCCCATAAAACGTGGATATATGCGTTCAATATGGGTGTCACACGAAAGGGCAGGGCCGCAACTTTCATTTGAACCTCTCGCTATTTCGATATATTTATCGATAAATGAGTTATCGGTCAAAATGTGGTTCCCACAAAACCTTGATGTATGCGTTTATTATGGGTGTCAAACGAAAAGGCATGGCCACAGCTTTCATTTAAACTTTTCGATATTTCGATATATTTATCGATAAATGAGTTATCGGTCAAAATGTGGTTCCCATAAAACGTGGATATGTGCGTTCAATATGTATGTCACACGAAAGGGCAGGGCCGCAACTTTCATTTGAACCTCTCGATATTTCGATACATTTATCGATAAATGAGTTATCGGTCAAAATGTGGTTCCCACAAAACCTTGATGTATGCGTTTATTATGGGTGTCAAACGAAAAGGCATGGCCACAGCTTGCATTTAAACTTTTCGATATTTCGATATATTTATCGATAAATGAGTTATCGGTCAAAATGTGGTTCCCATAAAACGTGGATATGTGCGTTCAATATGTATGTCACACGAAAGGGCAGGGCCGCAACTTTCATTTGAACCTCTCGCTATTTCGATACATTTATCGATAAATGAGTTCTCGGTCAAAATGTGGTTCCCACAAAACCTTGATGTGTGCGTTTATTATGGGTGTCAAACGAAAAGGCATGGCCACAGCGTTCATTTAAACTTTTCGATATTTCGATACATTTATCGATAAATGAGTTATTGTAAGTGAAGCAAGTTTAGCGTGTGATCAAGAAATGAATCAAGTTTAGCGTGTGATCAAGAAGTGAATGTTTATTAAAAATTCTTTCTCTTTTTATACAAATTATTGACTTACACGTATAAGCTTAAACACTAATACTTACAAACTACTTTCCTAATGTGTAAATATGTATAATATGTGGAAATGTCTAGCGTCAGCATTTTGCGATCAAGTGCTGTCATATGTAACTAAATATGCGGCATGTGCTAGTGAAGTTGAACTCCCGCTGAGTTCATGATTTATCTAGGTCAGTAGTGTTTGTTTATTGTGACGAAATATTCTGAAGTCAACAGCCTGTTCGTCACACTACACCATCCACCTTAAGAATAGTCATATATAATTGGTTGAAATTGGATATGACTATTAATAAGTGCTTTTTGTGTTTTATTGTAATTTCCTGTTGTAAATAATTTTTTGATATTGCTCGCGTTGTTTGTTTATTTGGTTACATTCGCTTTGCGCGTACATATATAATTTTTTTTTTGAATATTTTTTTTCTATGTGTATATTTGTATCATTATGAGTGGAGTGTTTACAAACCTTTTGTGTTTTGTTTTTTTTTTTTCCAACATACTGACTTTGTTTATGTGTGTTTGTGTGCATATTTACATATATTACTTTGAGTAATCTGGACTGCTTTATTTTAGAATTTTTTTTTTTTTTTTTTTTTTTTTTTTTTTTATTACTACGGTGTTATACTGGGTTAAGTCTATTTTTATGAATTATTATTTGTTTTTTACTATCGCCTATGTTATGTGGTACTAATGTAAAATTATTATTTATATCTATACTTTTAACTTTATATTTTCCTTTATATCTACTATCTAACTTATGGGAGGCCTCTTCTCTAACTAATACTAAATCTCCTATATTTATCTCCTTACTATAACTACTTTTATCATAATTAAACTTTTGTTTTACTTTAGCCTCTTGGACTAATTTTCTAGCTCTCTGCTGTGCTATCTGGAGTCTATATTTTATTTCTTTGTCATAAGCCTCGTGATTGTACAGTGGGCTGTTTTTATTTTCTTCTAAAAATTCGTAATTTGGTGGAGTTTTCCCAAATATGAGCTCAAACGGGCAATATTTATGTATGGTAGATGGCGTCGTATTGTAACAATACGCGAAGTACTTGAGGTATTCATCCCAATCGTCTTTGTCACTGGATATGTACGAGCGTACATATTCATTGAATGTTCGGTGACTGCGTTCTACTGTACCCAGGGTTTGATGGTGGTAGGGTGTTGAGGTTTTATGCTCAATTTTTAGTAGTTTACAAAGTTCTTTGAATAAGCTGTTTTTGTATTCGGTGCGCATATCTGTCATAATTGATTTCATGCGTCCATAAATCAAAATGAAATTTTCAAACACGGCCTTAGCAACTGTTGTTGCGTGTTTGCTTGGGACTGGAATCGCTACCAAGTATTTTGTTAGATCGCATATAATGGTAACTGCATATTCGTTTCCATTTATCGATTTCGGTAATGGTCCGACTGTATCGATTTGTACAATGTCAAATGCCTTCGGAGGTGTCTCCGTTATTGTCATTGGCTCTTTTATGTGTTTATTTGTTTTATTTTTCTTGCAGTGGATGCAGTTCTTTATATATTTTCTTATGTCATTTTTCATATTCAGCCAGCTATATCTCTGCTTGATCTTGTCTGTCATGCGATTTATTCCTGGGTGGCCACCACTAATAGGATCGTCATGATATTTTTGCAGGATTTCTTCTATTTTCCCGGGATCTGTCACATCTATAACCTCTGGGGTTAGTGCTATTGTTAACTTTTTGAGAATCTTATTACCCATTTCAATAAATTTTCCTACTGCAGTATAATTATTTTTGAACAATTTGTCCCCTAAGGTCAACTGTGTTTGTACAAGTCCTAAATTGCCGGCTTCGTTTTCGAGCCTGGTAAAGAATTGTCCTAAGTCAATCTTATCCTCAACAATTAGGTTGCTTGTATCAATATTGCTACAAATTTTCTTTCCTTTTTTGAAATATAATTTCGGAGGAGAGAAAACGAGCTCGACTAGTCTTTTTACTTCAAATTTATTTAGCGCTTCATATATTTTGGGGTTCTCTTTGTGACTTTCTTTAATTTCAGTTTTATTACTGATATTTTTAGCTGCTGATCTGGTGGTTGTTTTTAATATTCTGCTTGCTTCCACTGACAAGTCTTTCAGATTTGTTATAGTTATGCGGGATAATGCGTCCGCTATATGGTTTTCTTTACCAGCTATGTACTCCACTTCAAAATCGTACTCTTCTAAGTCTAGTCTTACTCGTGTCAGCTTTGAGGAAGGACTTTTCATTGAAAATAAGTATGTTAATGGGCGATGGTCGGTTTTAACTAGGAATTTTCTGCCATATACGTATGGTCTGAAGAAGGTTATGGCCCAATAAATCGCGGCCAATTCTTTTTCTATTGTAGCTTTGTTAGTTTCGCCTTTTGTAAAGGACCTTGAAGCGTAGGCAATTGGTAACTGTTTGCCATCATGTTCTTGGCTCAGGACTGCTCCACAAGCGTATCCACTAGCGTCTGTTGTTATGCAAAATTCTTTTTCAAAATCTGGGTATTGCAAGAGTTTTGGACTAATCAATGCTTCCTTTAAGTAGACAAAAGCTTTTTGACATTCTTCTGTCCATTCGAAGTAAACATTCTTTCTGCAAAGCCTAGTTAATTTTCTAGAATGTTCTGCAAAATTCGGAACAAATCTTCTGTAATAATTGCAGAGGGCTACGAATCTTTTAACTTCATCTGCTGTTTTTGTTGGATACTTTTGAACTGTTTCAAATTTGCTTGGGTCAGGCAATATTCCTTTGTTTGTACATTTATGGCCTAAATAAGTTACTTCTTGGTTGAAAAATAGACATTTGTCTGGATGCAGTTTTAGATTATATTTTCTACAAGTGGAGAACACGTCTCTTAAATTTTTTAGCATGTGGTTTTCAGAACAGCCTAATACAACCAAGTCATCCATGTAGAGGAAGGCTTGGGATGGTTTGAGCCCTGCGAATCATTCTTTGGAATGAATTTGGTGCTACTTTTAATCCATAAGGTAGTCTTTTGAATCTGTATGTGCCATTTTCGGCTGTAAATGAAGTTATATCCCTTGAATCTGGGTGTAGTTCAATTTGATGAAAACCTGACATAAGGTCTAGGCATGAAAAATATTTTGCTCTACCAAGTTGGTCTAAAATATCATCAATTCTTGGGAGTGGGAATTTGTCTGCTGCTAGCTTTTTGTTTACCTGTCTGTAGTCGACTACTAGTCTCCATCTTTTTTCTGTGTTTCCTGGAAGTGATTTTTTAGGGACTAGTAGGATTGGGCTATTATATTCCGATATGGAGGGTTCTATTATATCGTCTTCTATTAGCTTGTTTACTTGTTTGCTGATTTCTCCCTTCTGGGTTTGAGGTAATCTGTAATTTTTTATGTAAACTGGGGTGTCATCCTTCATATATAATTTCTGTTTATAGAAATTATTGGAGGTGATTGGTTCGGTTTCTAGTGCAAATATGTCTATAAATTCTGTGCATAGTGTTGTTAATTGAGGGTTGACGAATTTTGGAAAATTTTTTGTTAATCGTTTTAGTTTTTCTGTATCGTTGCCATTTTTACTGTGCTTTTCTGTTTTAATTAGTGTGTAATCATCTAAGTTTTCGGTCTGGATTTTGTAATTTTGGATAGTTGTGTTTTTATGTGTAGTATTAATGATTCTAACAAAAGTTTGATCCTTGTTTGTGATTGTATTTGCTATAAAAATGCCTTCAGATAATTCTTGGTGTGGGATAAAAATGTTTTTGTTATCGGTATTTACTTTAATTTGTCTAATGACTTCAGATCTAGATGGAATTGTGATTGTGTTGACGGACAGACAGTTTGTTAGATTCATTGTTATTGTTTGAGGAAAATCATATGGTCTTAAAATTAGTTTGTCCTCTGTTTTTCCGTAATCTAGAATACAATTGTATTTCTTTATGAAATCTAGGCCCATTATTCCATCGCATGGAATTTGAAAGTTGTCTTCTACAACATGAAATTTATGATAAATTAGAATGTCATCGCCTTTTAGATCTGCTTTGAGTGTGCCTAAAGTGCTAGTTATTCCCTGACCAATGCCTTTCAAATCTGTGATTTGTTCAGTATTAATTTTTCCTTTATTATCTATTTGCTGTTTTTTTATTATGGAGATATCGGCTCCAGTATCAATTAAAAAATTTGAGTATGAATTGTTTAACGATGTCCTTGTAGATATATAGTTGTTTAAGTTTAGATTAAGTACGCATATTTTTCGTTTTGTTAATTTTGAAGTGGAGTTTCCTGGTTTTCCGTTTCGGTACAACTGCGCACATTACGTGTCTGGCTGTAGGGTCTGTTGCCATTCTGTGCTTGTGCTCCTCTCTGAGAATTGTTGTTTTGTCTAAAGTTATTGTTGTATCTTCGTTGCGTTCTGAATCTCCTGCCTTGGTAGTTCCCATAGTTGTTACCTCTGTAACCTTCACGGAAATTACTTCGGTATTGACCTTGTTGTCGTACATTTAAAATTGTGTTAGAGCTGCCTGTAATTTCGGTACAGCTGTTTGTGAATTTAGAGATTGCGTCGTTCATTGTTGTGAACGTTCCCGCCTGCATTATCATTTTAACTTGGGTGTTGGAGCAGTTTTTGCACATGGCTTTGACTGCTGCCTGTGTTGCATATCTCGTGGCTAGGTCTGGGTTTAATCCATCAGAGATATACGCTCCTTCTAGCGACCTTGTTATTTTCTCTACTTCCGCTGTGTACTGATTTGCAGTTTTGCTACGCTGCTGGATGTTCAGGAGTTTAGCGGTTAAAACTTCTACTGATTCACCCTTAATCGCGGTTTTTGATTATAATTTTATTTGTTCTATCGTGTTTTCGTTGCTTATAAAATTCCTTGCCGTGCCTTTTAGCTTGGTCTTAATCATGGTTATGGCTAAAGGTTCATGGTCATCCTTGATTTGTTCAAGTATGTATATCCAGGGCGTCTAAAAAACTGTGTAAATTCTCGGGCTTACCATCAAACTCCGGTAGCACTGATGAAGCAGTTTTAATAAATTCGACTACTGTTTGTGGCAATGTGACATTTATAATTGGAATGTTTGTCTTTTTATTTTCTTCCCCTTGATTTAAGGAAGGTGTCCGGCTCCGGACACGTTCTGACAAAAGTAAGTTAAAATCAACCTGGAGGTTTTCCTCTAATGTGTTTGGTATTGTTGTTTCTATATTGTGTCTAGCTAAGGAAGATACGAGTTTATCTCGCACGGCAGAGAAAAATTGGTACGCTTCTCTTCTGTGTTCTTCGGTAAGTCTGCTATTTGCAGCTTTAATTACCTGTCTTATGTTATTTAGAGCTTCTAGGATTATGTTCAAGTGCTTTACTATGGTTTCTGTTGAGATATGATTGCTTTTATTTATGCATTTGTAAGACTTAATGGCTTGATTTTTCTCTTCAGCTAATGTGTCGCTGATTTCTTGCCATGTATTCATCTCTGGAAATATGGCTTTTTTGTTTAAATTCGTTGTTGTACATTGTTTAATTGTCTCAGTTTATTCTTTATATAATTTTTTATTAGAATTGCAACCGCGACCATTAACAATGTAGTTACGCATGCGAAAATAGTCAGCCATTTATCAGAAAGCTCTTCCTTGTTTTCTACAATAGGGTGTGGTTCGTATTTGACTACCCTGTTTTCATTTGCATTGTTTACCGAACTTTCCTTACCTATTTCAAATCCTGCTAATCCTACTAAAATGCTATTTAGAGCTATTTTCCACCATGAGGCCATTTTGCTGTTAACAAAATATTTATTTAAAAAAAATATGAATGAGAAAAACAATTTTCCTTGTTATTGTTAGTTCATATTCTAACATGATCCTTTTGGTGTTGCTACGTTGTTATTGTTGCTGGGTTTCCACCCTTTTTTGCGCAATTCTTCTAATTTGGCTATCAACTTCTTCTTTTGTTGCCCTTTACTGATATTGATTATTCGTTGGAGTTCTGTACTTTCTTTTTGGTGCCTTCGCTTTCTACCTCCACGTTTTTTTTTGTTTATGTTCGCAGCTTATTCTTTGCCTAAACTCTTGTAAGTTGGCTTTGTGGTGGTTTTGTCTTTGCCGGTATTCCTCTAGGGATATTGGCTTAGGTCCTACTACAATTTTTGTAGGGATGTATTTGGGGTATTCTTCTGGGTTTTTCGATCCTTTAGGAACGTATTCCTCTACCATAATGAACTGGCAAGATCTAGTTAGAGTTGTTAGGGTCTAGATTTGGGTAAATTAGGATCTAGATTTGAGCTGGCAGGATCGCCATGAGGTGGTAGGTAGGTGAACGAGTATTTACTAAGCTCTACAGCCGCATTTAGGTGAGCATTAAAATGCCCCACAATGATTCCAATTGAAAAACACAGTGGTTGAGTCTTAAAGTCGGAATGTTTTATTCGGCTCGTCGCCGTTCCTTTTATATGCTTACAATCTACCTTATGAGTAATCTAATTTACAAACTTACATTTCTAAGTAGTTAGTCATGCTTATGATTCTACGTTGTTCTGCATACATACATAAATGTATATGGGTTCAATCGAGTTTATGTTATTGGAGAAGTGCAGCGCAAGCTAAATTGATTTGAATACTTTGGCCTAGTTATTGCCAAAAGTATATTGAACTTTTTACTTACAATTTGTTTTGCTTACCTGTCATGCTACAATACAACGTCTTACCAGATGTTAGTGGTGTAGCGATAATAGTTGCATAGATAGGGGGTATGAACAATACCATTTGTATGGGAGGTGCCACGCCATCTTTTCCGATTTCAAAAAGGAGTAGGTATTATGAAAGGGACTTGCTTTATACCACGCCTTACCAAAATTTCGTAGTCTAGCATCAATACCTCCAAAGATATTGAGTATGAAAGTTCCCATTTGTATGGGAGGTGCCACGCCCCTTTTCCGATTTAAAAAAAAAATACGTAAGAACCATGCCGGGATATGTACCTGACCTGTGTGTAAGTTTGGTTAAAATCAGTCCACGCGTTTGAGCGCCACGCGTTTGCGATTGCAAAAAGTGATAGGTAATAGGAAAAGGACTTACTTTATACAACGTCTTACCAGATTTCAGTAGTCTAGCGATAATAGCTGCATAGATAGGGGGTATAAAAAATACCATTTGTATAGGAGGTGCCACGCCATCTTTCCCGATTTCAAAAAGGAATAGGTATTAGGAAAGGGACTTACTCTATACAACGCCTTACTAAAATTTAGTAGTCTAGCATTAATACCTCCAAAGATATTGAGTATAAAAGTTCCCATTTGTATGAGAGGTGCCACGCCCCTTTTTCGATTTAAAAAAAAAATACGTAAGAACCATGCCGGGCTATGTACCTCACCTGTGTGTAAGTTTGGTTAAAATCCGTCCACGCGTTTGAGCGACAAGTGGCGACACGAAAAAAAGTGTTTACTTTTTATAATATGTATAGATTATGTATAGATGTAAAATCTCATTTGTATGAGAGGTGCACCGCTCCTTTTTCCGATTTCAAAAAGTGATAGGTAATAGGAAAGGGACTTATTCTATACGACGCCTTACTAAAATTTAGTAGTCTAGCATTAATACCTCCAAAGACATTGAGTATGAAAGTTCCCATTTGTATGGGAGGTGCCACGCCCCCTTTTCCGATTTCAAAAAAAAAGTACCTGACCTGTGTGTAAGTTTGGTTAAAAACCGTCCACGCGTTTGAGCGACAAGTGTTTACTTTTTATAATATATATATATTATGTATAGATGAAAAATCTCATTTGTATGGGAGGTGCACCGCTCCCTTTTCCCATTTCAAAAAGTGGTCGGTATTAGGAAAGGGACTTACTTTATACAACGCCTTACTAAAATTTAGTAGTCTAACATTAATACCTCTAAAGATATTGAGTATGAAAGTTCCCATTTGTATAGGAGGTGCCACGCCCCCTTTTCCGATTTCAAAAAGGGATAGGTATTACTAAAGGGACTTACTCTAGAGAACGCCTTACTAAAATTTAGTAGTCTAGCATTAATACCTCTAAAGATATTGAGTATGAAAGTTCCGATTTGTATGGGAGGTGCACCGCTCCCTTTTCCCATTTCAAAAAGTGATCGGTATTAGGAAAGGGACTTACTTTATAGAACGCCTTACTAAAATTTAGTAGTCTAACATTAATACCTCCAAAGATATTGAGTATGAAAGTTCCCATTTGTATGGGAGGTGCCACGCCCCTTTTTCGATTTAAAAAAAAAATACGTAAGAACCATGCCGGGCTATGTACCTCACCTGTGTGTAAGTTTGGTTAAAATCCGTCCACGCGTTTGAGCGACAAGTGGCGACACGAAAAAAAGTGTTTACTTTTTATAATATGTATAGATTATGTATAGATGAAAAATCTCATTTGTATGGGAGGTGCACCGCTCCCTTTTGCGATTGCAAAAAGTGAAGGGTAATAGGAAAAGGAGTTACTTTATACAACGTCTTACCCAATTTCGGTGGTCTAGCGATAATAGTAGCTAAGATAAGGGGTATGAAAAATACCATTTGTATGGGAGGTGCCACGCCCCCTTTTCCGATTTCAAAAAAAAATATGTGTTAGGAAAGGATCTTACTCTATACACCGCCTTACTAAAATTTAGTAGTCTAGCATTAATACCTCCAAAGATATTGAGTATGAAAGTTCCCATTTGTATGGGAGGTGCCACGCCCCCTTTTCCGATTTCAAACAAAAATACGTAAAAACCATGCCGGGCTATGTACCTGATCTGTGTGTAAGTTTGGTTAAAATCCGTCCACGCGCTTGAGAGTCAAGTGGAGACACGAAAAAAAGTGTTTACTTTTTATATTATGTATAGATTATGTATAGATGAAAAATCTCATTTGTATGGGAGGTGCACAGCTCTCTTTTCCGATTGCAAAAAGTGATAGGTAATAGGAAAAGGACTTACTTTATACAACGCCTTACCAGATTTCAGTAGTCTAGCGATAATAGCTGCATAGATACGGGGTATAAAAAATACCATTTGTATAGGAGGTGCCACACCATCTTTTCCGATTTCAAAAAGAAATAGGTATTAGGAAAGGGACTTACTCTATACAACGCGTTACTAAAATTTAGTAGTCTAGCTTTAATACCTCCAAAGATATTGAGTATGAAAGTTCCCATTTGTATGGGAGGTGCCACGCCCCCTTTTCCGATTTCAAACAAAAATACGTAAGAACCATGCCGGGCTATGTACCTGACCTGTGTGTAAGTTTGGTTAAAATCCGTCTACGCGTTTGAGCGCCAAGTGGCGACACGAAAAAAAGTGTTTACTTTTTATAATATGTATAGATTATTAATTGTAGATGAAAAATCTCATTTGTATAGGAGGTGCACCGCTCCCTTTTTCGATTTCAAAAAGGGATAGGTATTAGGAAAGGGGCTTACTCTATACAACGCCTTACTAAAATTTAGTAGTCTAGCATTAATACCTCCAAAGATATTGAGTATGAAAGTTCCCATTTGTATGGGAGGTGCCACGCCCCCTTTTCCGATTTCAAACAAAAATACGTAAGAACCATGCCGGGCTATGTACCTGACCTGTGTGTAAGTTTGGTTAAAATCCGTCCACGCGTTTGAGCGCCAAGTGGCGACACGAAAAAAAGTGTTTACTTTTTATAATATGTATAGATTATGTGTAGATGAAAAATCTCATTTGTATAGGAGGTGCACCGCTCCCTTTTTCGATTTCAAAATGGGATAGGTATTAGGAAAGGGGCTTACTCTATACAACGCCTTACTAAAATTTAGTAGTCTAGCATTAATACCTCCAAAGATATTGAGTATGAAAGTTCCCATTTGTATGGGAGGTGCCACGCCCCCTTTTCCGATTTCAAACAAAAATACGTAAGAACCATGCCGGGATATATACCTGACCCATGTGTAAGTTTGGTTAAAATCCGTCCACGCGTTTGAGCGCCAAGTGGCGACACGAAAAAAAGTGTTTACTTTTTATAATATGTATAGATTATGTATAGATGAAAAATCTCATTTGTATGGGAGGTGCACCGCTCCCTTTTGCGATTGCAAAAAGTGAAGGGTAATAGGAAAAGGAGTTACTTTATACAACGTCTTACCCAATTTCGGTGGTCTAGCGATAATAGTAGCTAAGATAAGGGGTATGAAAAATACCATTTGTATGGGAGGTGCCACGCCCCCTTTTCCGATTTCAAAAAAAAATATGTGTTAGGAAAGGATCTTACTCTATACACCGCCTTACTAAAATTTAGTAGTCTAGCATTAATACCTCCAAAGATATTGAGTATGAAAGTTCCCATTTGTATGGGAGGTGCCACGCCCCCTTTTCCGATTTCAAACAAAAATACGTAAAAACCATGCCGGGCTATGTACCTGATCTGTGTGTAAGTTTGGTTAAAATCCGTCCACGCGCTTGAGAGTCAAGTGGAGACACGAAAACAAGTGTTTACTTTTCATAATATGTATAGATTATGTATAGATGTAAAATCTCATTTGGGAGGTGCACATATGGGAGGTGCACAGCTCCCTTTTCCGATTGCAAAAAGTGATAGGTAATAGGAAAAGGACTTACTTTATACAACGTCTTACCAGATTTCAGTAGTCTAGCGATAATAGCTGCATAGATAGGGGGTATGAAAGATCCCATTTGTATGGGAGGTGCCACGCCCCCTTTTCCGATTTCAAAACGGGGTAGGTATTACTAAAGGGACTTACTCTAGACAACGCCTTACTAAAATTTAGTAGTCTAGCATTAATACCTCTAAAGATATTGAGTATGAAAGTTCCAATTTGTATGGGAGGTGCCACGCCCCCTTTTCCGATTTCAAAAAAAGGTACGTAAGAACCATGCCGGGCTATGTACCTGACCTGTGTGTAAGTTTGGTTAAAATCCGTCCACGCGTTTGAGCGACAAGTGTTTACTTTTTATAATATATATATATTATGTATAGATGAAAAATCTCATTTGTATCGGAGGTGTACCGCTCCCTTTTTCGATTTCAAAAAGGGATAGGTATTAGGAAAGGGACTTACTTTATAGAACGCCTTACTAAAATTTAGTAGTCTAACATTAATACCTCCAAAGATATTGAGTATGAAAGTTCCCATTTGTATGGGAGGTGCCACGCCCCTTTTTCGATTTCAAAAAAAAATATGTGTTAGGAAAGGATCTTACTCTATACACCGCCTTACTAAAATTTAGTAGTCTAACATTAATACCTCCAAAGATATTGAGTATGAAAGTTCCCATTTGTATGGGAGGTGCCACGCCCCTTTTTCGATTTCAAAAAGGGATAGGTATTAGGAAAGGGGCTTACTCTATACAACGCCTTACTAAAATTTAGTAGTCTAGCATTAATACCTCCAAAGATATTGAGTATGAAAGTTCCCATTTGTATGGGAGGTGCCACGCCCCCTTTTCCGATTTCAAAAAAAAATATGTGTTAGGAAAGGATCTTACTCTATACACCGCCTTGCTAAAATTTAGTAGTCTAACATTAATACCTCCAAAGATATTGAGTATGAAAGTTCCCATTTGTATGGGAGGTGCCACGCCCCTTTTTCGATTTCAAAAAGGGATAGGTATTAGGAAAGGGGCTTACTCTATACAACGCCTTACTAAAATTTAGTAGTCTAGCATTAATACCTCCAAAGATATTGAGTATGAAAGTTCCCATTTGTATGGGAGGTGCCACGCCCCCTTTTCCGATTTCAAACAAAAATACGTAAGAACCATGCCGGGCTATGTACCTGACCTGTGTGTAAGTTTGGTTAAAATCCGTCCACGCGTTTGAGCGACAAGTGTTTACTTTTTATAATATATATATATTATGTATAGATGAAAAATCTCATTTGTATCGGAGGTGCACCGCTCCCTTTTTCGATTTCAAAAAGGGATAGGTATTAGGAAAGGGACTTACTTTATAGAACGCCTTACTAAAATTTAGTAGTCTAACATTAATACCTCCAAAGATATTGAGTATGAAAGTTCCCATTTGTATGGGAGGTGCCACGCCCCCTTTTCCGATTTCAAACAAAAATACGTAAGAACCATGCCGGGATATGTGCCTGACCCATGTGTAAGTTTGGTTAAAATCCGTCCACGCGTTTGAGCGCCAAGTGGCGACACGAAAAAAAGTGTTTACTTTTTATAATATGTATAGATTATGTATAGATGAAAAATCTCATTTGTATGGGAGGTGCACCGCTCCCTTTTGCGATTGCAAAAAGTGAAGGGTAATAGGAAAAGGAGTTACTTTATACAACGTCTTACCCAATTTCGGTGGTCTAGCGATAATAGTAGCTAAGATAAGGGGTATGAAAAATACCATTTGTATGGGAGGTGCCACGCCCCCTTTTCCGATTTCAAAACGGGGTAAATATTACTAAAGGGACTTACTCTAGACAACGCCTTACTAAAATTTAGTAGTCTAGCATTAATACCTCTAAAGATATTGAGTATGAAAGTTCCAATTTGTATGGGAGGTGCCACGCCCCCTTTTCCGATTTCAAAAAAAGGTACGTAAGAACCATGCCGGGCTATGTACCTGACCTGTGTGTAAGTTTGGTTAAAATCCGTCCACGCGTTTGAGCGACAAGTGTTTACTTTTTATAATATATATATATTATGTATAGATGAAAAATCTCATTTGTATGGGAGGTGCACCGCTCCCTTTTCCCATTTCAAAAAGTGATCGGTATTAGGAAAGGGACTTACTTTATAGAACGCCTTACTAAAATTTAGTAGTCTAACATTAATACCTCCAAAGATATTGAGTATGAAAGTTCCCATTTGTATGGGAGGTGCCACGCCCCTTTTTCGATTTAAAAAAAAAATACGTAAGAACCATGCCGGGCTATGTACCTCACCTGTGTGTAAGTTTGGTTAAAATCCGTCCACGCGTTTGAGCGACAAGTGGCGCCACGAAAAAAAGTGTTTACTTTTTATAATATGTATAGATTATGTATAGATGAAAAATCTCATTTGTATGGGAGGTGCACCGCTCCCTTTTGCGATTGCAAAAAGTGAAGGGTAATAGGAAAAGGAGTTACTTTATACAACGTCTTACCCAATTTCAGTGGTCTAGCGATAATAGTTGCTAAGATAAAGGGTATGAAAAATACCATTTGTATGGGAGGTGCCACGCCCCCTTTTCCGATTTCAAAAAAAAATATGTGTTAGGAAAGGATCTTACTCTATACACCGCCTTACTAAAATTTAGTAGTCTAGCATTAATACCTCCAAAGATATTGAGTATGAAAGTTCCCATTTGTATGGGAGGTGCCACGCCCCCTTTTCCGATTTCAAACAAAAATACGTAAAAACCATGCCGGGCTATGTACCTGATCTGTGTGTAAGTTTGGTTAAAATCCGTCCACGCGCTTGAGAGTCAAGTGGAGACACGAAAAAAAGTGTTTACTTTTTATATTATGTATAGATTATGTATAGATGAAAAATCTCATTTGTATGGGAGGTGCACAGCTCCCTTTTCCGATTGCAAAAAGTGATAGGTAATAGGAAAAGGACTTACTTTATACAACGTCTTACCAGATTTCAGTAGTCTAGCGATAATAGCTGCATAGATACGGGGTATAAAAAATACCATTTGTATAGGAGGTGCCACGCCCCCTTTTCCGATTTCAAAAAGGAATAGGTATTAGGAAAGGGACTTACTTTATACCACGCCTTACCAAAATTTCGTAGTCTAGCATCAATACCTCCAAAGATATTGAGTATGAAAGTTCCCATTTGTATGGGAAGTGCACCGCCCCCTTTTCCGATTTCAAAAAGGAATAGGTATTAGGAAAGGGACTTACTTTATACCACGCCTTACCAAAATTTCGTAGTCTAGCATCAATACCTCCAAAGATATTGAGCATGAAAGTTCCCATTTGTATGGGAAGTGCACCGCGCCCTTTTCCAATTTCAAAGAGGAATAGGTACTAGGAAAGGGACTTACTTTATACAACGTCTTACCAAATTTCAGTAGTCTAGCGATAATAGTTGCATAGATAGGGGGTATGAAAAATACCATTTGTATGGGAGGTGCCACGCCATCTTTTCCGATTTCAAAAAGGAATAGGTATTAGGAAAGGGACTTACTTTATACCACGCCTTACCAAAATTTCGTAGTCTAGCATCAATACCTCCAAAGATATTGAGTATGAAAGTTCCCATTTGTATGGGAGGTGCCACGCCCCCTTTTCCGATTTCAAACAAAAATACGTAAAAACCATGCCGGGCTATGTACCTGATCTGTGTGTAAGTTTGGTTAAAATCCGTCCACGCGCTTGAGAGTCAAGTGGAGACACGAAAAAAAGTGTTTACTTTTTATATTATGTATAGATTATGTCTAGATGAAAAATCTCATTTGTATGGGAGGTGCACAGCTCCCGTTTCCGATTGCAAAAAGTGATAGGTAATAGGAAAAGGACTTACTTTATACAACGTCTTACCAGATTTCAGTAGTCTAGCGATAATAGCTGCATAGATACGGGGTATAAAAAATACCATTTGCATAGGAGGTGCCACGCCATCTTTTCCGATTTCAAAAAGGAATAGGTATTAGGAAAGGGACTTACTCTATACAACGCCTTACTAAAATTTAGTAGTCTAGCATTAATACCTCCAAAGATATTGAGTATGAAAGTTCCCATTTGTATGGGAGGTGCCACGCCCCCTTTTCCGATTTCAAACAAAAATACGTAAGAACCATGCCGGGCTATGTACCTGACCTGTGTGTAAGTTTGGTTAAAATCCGTCCACGCGTTTGAGCGCCAAGTGGCGACACGAAAAAAAGTGTTTACTTTTTATAATATGTATAGATTATGTGTAGATGAAAAATCTCATTTGTATAGGAGGTGCACCGCTCCCTTTTTCGATTTCAAAAAGGGATAGGTATTAGGAAAGGGGCTTACTCTATACAACGCCTTACTAAAATTTAGTAGTCTAGCATTAATACCTCCAAAGATATTGAGTATGAAAGTTCCCATTTGTATGGGAGGTGCCACGCCCCCTTTTCCGATTTCAAACAAAAATACGTAGAACTATGCCGGGCTATGTACCTGACCTGTGTGTAAGTTTGGTTAAAATCCGTCCACGCGTTTGAGCGCCAAGTGGCGACACGAAAAAAAGTGTTTACTTTTTATAATATGTATAGATTATGTATAGATGAAAAATCTCATTTGTATGGGAGGTGCACCGCTCCCTTTTCCGATTGCAAAAAGTGATAGGTAATAGGAAAAGGACTTACTTTATACAACGTCTTACCAGATTTCAGTAGTCTAGCGTTAATAGCTGCATAGATACGGGGTATAAAAAATACCATTTGTATAGGAGGTGCCACGCCATCTTTTCCGATTTCAAAAAGGAATAGGTATTGGGAAAGGGACTTACTCTATACAACGCCTTGCTAAAATTTAGTAGTCTAGCATTAATACCTCCAAAGATATTGAGTATGAAAGTTCCCATTTGTATGGGAGGTGCCACGCCCCCTTTTCCGATTTCAAACAAAAATACGTAAAAACCATGCCGGGCTATGTACCTGATCTGTGTGTAAGTTTGGTTAAAATCCGTCCACGCGCTTGAGAGTCAAGTGGAGACACGAAAAAAAGTGTTTACTTTTTATATTATGTATAGATTATGTATAGATGAAAAATCTCATTTGTATGGGAGGTGCACAGCTCCCTTTTCCGATTGCAAAAAGTGATAGGTAATAGGAAAAGGACTTACTTTATACAACGTCTTACCAGATTTCAGTAGTCTAGCGATAATAGCTGCATAGATACGGGGTATAAAAAATACCATTTGTATAGGAGGTGCCACGCCATCTTTTCCGATTTCAAAAAGGAATAGGTATTAGGAAAGGGACTTACTCTATACAACGCCTAACTAAAATTTAGTAGTCTAGCATTAATACCTCCAAAGATATTGAGTATTAAAGTTCCCATTTGTATGGGAGGTGCCACGCCCCTTTTCCGATTTAAAAAAAAAATACGTAAGAACCATGCCGGGCTATGTACCTCACCTGTGTGTAAGTTTGGTTAAAATCCGTCCACGCGTTTGAGCGACAAGTGGCGACACGAAAAAAAGTGTTTACTTTTTATAATATGTATAGATTATGTATAGATGTAAAATCTCATTTGTATGAGAGGTGCACCGCTCCTTTTTCCGATTTCAAAAAGTGATAGGTAATAGGAAAAGGACTTACTTTATACAACGTCTTACCAGATTTCAGTAGTCTAGCGATAATAGCTGCATAGATACGGGGTATAAAAAATACCATTTGTATAGGAGGTGCCACGCCATCTTTTCCGATTTCAAAAAGGAATAGGTATTAGGAAAGGGACTTACTCTATACAACGCCTTACTAAAATTTAGTAGTCTAGCATTAATACCTCCAAAGATATTGAGTATTAAAGTTCCCATTTGTATAGGAGGTGCCACGCCCCTTTTCCGATTTAAAAAAAAAAATACGTAAGAACCATGCCGGGCTATGTACCTCACCTGTGTGTAAGTTTGGTTAAAATCCGTCCACGCGTTTGAGCGACAAGTGGCGACACGAAAAAAAGTGTTTACTTTTTATAATATGTATAGATGTAAAATCTCATTTGGGAGGTGCACATATGGGAGGTGCACAGCTCCCTTTTCCGATTGCAAAAAGTGATAGGTAATAGGAAAAGGACTTACTTTATACAACGTCTTACCAGATTTCAGTAGTCTAGCGTTAATAGCTGCATAGATACGGGGTATAAAAAATACCATTTGTATAGGAGGTGCCACGCCATCTTTTCCGATTTCAAAAAGGAATAGGTATTGGGAAAGGGACTTACTCTATACAACGCCTTACTAAAATTTAGTAGTCTAGCATTAATACCTCCAAAGATATTGAGTATTAAAGTTCCCATTTGTATGGGAGGTGCCACGCCCCTTTTCCGATTTAAAAAAAAAAATACGTAAGAACCATGCCGGGCTATGTACCTCACCTGTGTGTAAGTTTGGTTAAAATCCGTCCACGCGTTTGAGCGACAAGTGGCGACACGAAAAAAAGTGTTTACTTTTTATAATATGTATAGATTATGTATAGATGTAAAATCTCATTTGTATGAGAGGTGCACCGCTCCTTTTTCCGATTTCAAAAAGTGATAGGTAATAGGAAAGGGACTTACTTTATACAACGTCTTACCAAATTTCAGTAGTCTAGCGATAATAGTTGCATAGATAGGAGGTATGAAAGATCCCATTTGTATGGGAGGTGCCACGCCCCCTTTTCCGATTTCAAAAAGGGATAGGTATTACTAAAGGGACTTACTTTATACAACGCCTTACTAAAATTTAGTAGTCTAGCATTAATACCTCTAAAGATATTGAGTATGAAAGTTCCAATTTGTATGGGAGGTGCCACGCCCCCTTTTCCGATTTCAAAAAAAAGTACGTAAGAACCATGCCGGGCTATGTACCTGGCCTGTGTGTAAGTTTGGTTAAAATCCGTCCACGCGTTTGAGCGACAAGTGTTTACTTTTTATAATATATATATATTATGTATAGAAGAAAAATCTCATTTGTATGGGAGGTGCACCGCTCCCTTTTCCCATTTCAAAAAGTGATAGGTATTAGGAAAGGGACTTATTCTATACGACGCCTTACTAAAATTTAGTAGTCTAGCATTAATACCTCCAAAGACATTGAGTATGAAAGTTCCCATTTGTATGGGAGGTGCACGCCCCCTTTTCCGATTTCAAAAAAAAAGTACGTAAGAACCATGCCGGGCTATGTACCTGACCTGTGTGTACGTTTGGTTAAAATCCGTCCACGCGTTTGAGCGACAAGTGTTTACTTTTTATAATATATATATATTATGTATAGATGAAAAATCTCATTTTTATGGGAGGTGCACTGCTCCCTTTTCCCATTTCAAAAAGTGATAGGTATTAGAAAAGGGACTTACTTTATACAACGCCTTACTAAAATTTAGTAGTCTAGCATTAATACCTCCAAAGATAATGAGTATGAAAGTTCTCATTTGTATGGGAGGTGCCACGCCCCCCTTTCCGATTTCAAACAAAAATACGTAAGAACCATGCCGGGCTATGTACCTGACCTCTGTGTAAGTTTGGTTAAAATCCGTCCACGCGTTTGAGCGCCAAGTGGCGACACGAAAAAAAGTGTTTACTTTTTATAATATGTATAGATTATGTGTAGATGAAAAATCTCATTTGTATGGGAGGTGCACCGCTCCCTTTTTCGATTTCAAAAAGGGATAGGTATTAGGAAAGGGACTTACTTTATACAACGCCTTACTAAAATTTAGTAGTCTAGCATTAATACCTCCAAAGATATTGAGTATGAAAGTTCCCATTTGTATGGGAGGTGCCACGCCCCCTTTTCCGATTTCAAACAAAAATACGTAAGAACCATGCCGGGCTATGTACCTGATCTGTGTGTAAGTTTGGTTAAAATCCGTCCACGCGCTTGAGAGTCAAGTGGAGACACGAAAAAAAGTGTTTACTTTTTATATTATGTATAGATTATGTGTAGATGAAAAATCTCATTTGTATGGGAGGTGCACCGCTCCCTTTTTCGATTTCAAAAAGGGATAGGTATTGGGAAAGGGACTTACTTTATACAACGCCTTACTAAAATTTAGTAGTCTAGCATTAATACCTCCAAAGATATTGAGTATGAAAGTTCCCATTTGTATGGGAGGTACCACGCCCCCTTTTCCGATTTCAAAAAGGGATAGGTATTAGGAAAGGGACTTACTCTATACAACGCCTTACTAAAATTTAGTAGTCTAGCATTAGCAAAGTTCCCATTTGTATGGAAGGTGCCACGCCCCCTTTTCCGATTTCAAACAAAAATACGTAAGAACCATGCCGGGCTATGTACCTGACCTGTGTGTAAGTTTGGTTAAAATCCTTCTACGCGTTTTAGCGACAAGTGTTTACTTTTTATAATATATATATATTATGTATAGAAGAAAAATCTCATTTGTATGGGAGGTGCACCGCTCCCTTTTCCCATTTCAAAAAGTGATAGGTATTAGGAAAGGGACTTATTCTATACGACGCCTTACTAAAATTTAGTAGTCTAGCATTAATACCTCCAAAGACATTGAGTATGAAAGTTCCCATTTGTATGGGAGGTGCCACGCCCCCTTTTCCGATTTCAAAAAAAAAGTACGTAAGAACCATGCCGGGCTATGTACCTGACCTGTGTGTAAGTTTGGTTAAAATCCGTCCACGCGTTTGAGCGACAAGTGTTTACTTTTTATAATATATATATATTATGTATAGATGAAAAATCTCATTTTTATAGGAGGTGCACTTCTCCCTTTTCCCATTTCAAAAAGTGATAGGTATTAGAAAAGGGGCTTACTTTATACAACGCCTTACTAAAATTTAGTAGTCTAGCATTAATACCTCCAAAGATATTGAGTATGAAAGTTCCCATTTGTATGGGAGGTGCCACGCCATCTTTTCCGATTTCAAAAAGGAATAGGTATTAGGAAAGGGACTTACTCTATACAACGCCTTACTAAAATTTAGTAGTCTAGCATTAATACCTCCAAAGATATTGAGTATGAAAGTTCCCATTTGTATGGGAGGTGCCACGCCCCCTTTTCCGATTTCAAACAAAAATACGTAAGAACCATGCCGGGCTATGTACCTGACCTGTGTGTAAGTTTGGTTAAAATCCGTCCACGCGTTTGAGCGCCAAGTGGCGACACGAAAAAAAGTGTTTACTTTTTATAATATGTATAGATTATGTGTAGATGAAAAATCTCATTTGTATGGGAGGTACACCGCTCCCTTTTCCGATTTCAAAAAGGGATATGTATTAAGAAAGGGACTTACTTTATACACCGCCTTACCAAAATTTCGTAGTCTAGCAATAAAAGTTGCATGGATAGGGGGTTAAAATCCGTCCACGCGTTTGAGCGCCAAGTGGCGACACGAAAAAAAGTGTTTACTTTTTATAATATGTATAGATTATGTGTAGATGAAAAATCTCATTTGTATGGGAGGTGCACCGCTCCCTTTTTCGATTTCAAAAAGGGATAGGTATTAGGAAAGGGACTTACTTTATACAACGCCTTACTAAAATTTAGTAGTCTAGCATTAATACCTCCAAAGATATTGAGTATGAAAGTTCCCATTTGTATGGGAGGTACCACGCCCCCTTTTCCGATTTCAAAAAGGGATAGGTATTAGGAAAGGGACTTACTCTATACAACGCCTTACTAAAATTTAGTAGTCTAGCATTAGCAAAGTTCCCATTTGTATGGAAGGTGCCACGCCCCCTTTTCCGATTTCAAACAAAAATACGTAGGAACCATGCCGGGCTATGTACCTGACCTCTGTGTAAGTTTGGTTAAAATCCGTCCACGCGTTTGAGCGCCAAGTGGCGACACGAAAAAAAGTGTTTACTTTTTATAATATGTATAGATTATGTGTAGATGAAAAATCTCATTTGTATGGGAGGTACACCGCTCCCTTTTCCGATTTCAAAAAGGGATATGTATTAAGAAAGGGACTTACTTTATACACCGCCTTACCAAAATTTCGTAGTCTAGCAATAAAAGTTGCATAGATAGGGGGTTAAAATCCGTCCACGCGTTTGAGCGCCAAGTGGCGACACGAAAAAAAGTGTTTACTTTTTATAATATGTATAGATTATGTGTAGATGAAAAATCTCATTTGTATGGGAGGTGCACCGCTCCCTTTTTCGATTTCAAAAAGGGATAGGTATTAGGAAAGGGACTTACTTTATACAACGCCTTACTAAAATTTAGTAGTCTAGCATTAATACCTCCAAAGATATTGAGTATGAAAGTTCCCATTTGTATGGGAGGTACCACGCCCCCTTTTCCGATTTCAAAAAGGGATAGGTATTAGGAAAGGGACTTACTCTATACAACGCCTTACTAAAATTTAGTAGTCTAGCATTAGCAAAGTTCCCATTTGTATGGAAGGTGCCACGCTCCCTTTTCCGATTTCAAACAAAAATACGTAAGAACCATGCCGGGCTATGTACCTGACCTGTGTGTAAGTTTGGTTAAAATCCTTCTACGCGTTTTAGCGACAAGTGTTTACTTTTTATAATATATATATATTATGTATAGAAGAAAAATCTCATTTGTATGGGAGGTGCACCGCTCCCTTTTCCCATTTCAAAAAGTGATAGGTATTAGGAAAGGGACTTATTCTATACGACGCCTTACTAAAATTTAGTAGTCTAGCATTAATACCTCCAAAGACATTGAGTATGAAAGTTCCCATTTGTATGGGAGGTGCCACGCCCCCTTTTCCGATTTCAAAAAAAAAGTACGTAAGAACCATGCCGGGCTATGTACCTGACCTGTGTGTAAGTTTGGTTAAAATCCGTCCACGCGTTTGAGCGACAAGTGTTTACTTTTTATAATATATATATATTATGTATAGATGAAAAATCTCATTTTTATGGGAGGTGCACTTCTCCCTTTTCCCATTTCAAAAAGTGATAGGTATTAGAAAAGGGACTTACTTTATACAACGCCTTACTAAAATTTAGTAGTCTAGCATTAATACCTCCAAAGATATTGAGTATGAAAGTTCCCATTTGTATGGGAGGTGCCACGCCCCCTTTTCCGATTTCAAACAAAAATACGTAAGAACCATGCCGGGCTATGTACCTGACCTGTGTGTAAGTTTGGTTAAAATCCGTCCACGCGCTTGAGAGTCAAGTGGAGACACGAAAAAAAGTGTTTACTTTTTATAATATATATATATTATGTATAGATGAAAAATCTCATTTTTATGGGAGGTGCACTTCTCCCTTTTCCCATTTCAAAAAGTGATAGGTATTAGGAAAGGGGCTTACTCTATACAACACCTTACTAAAATTTAGTAGTCTAGCATTAA
Source organism: Merzomyia westermanni (assembly GCA_949987695.1). Classification (NCBI taxonomy): domain Eukaryota; kingdom Metazoa; phylum Arthropoda; class Insecta; order Diptera; family Tephritidae; genus Merzomyia; species Merzomyia westermanni. Next base: position 103,013,114 of record OX465289.1, read on the forward strand.
TACCTCCAAAGATATTGAGTATGAAAGTTCCCATTTGTATGGGAGGTGCCACGCCCCCTTTTCCGATTTCAAACAAAAATACGTAAGAACCATGCCGGGCTATGTACCTGACCTGTGTGTAAGTTTGGTTAAAATCCGTCCACGCGTTTGAGCGCCAAGTGGCGACACGAAAAAAAGGGTTTACTTTTTATAATATGTATAGATTATGTGTAGATGAAAAATCTCATTTGTATAGGAGGTGCACCGCTCCCTTTTTCGATTTCAAAATGGGATAGGTATTAGGAAAGGGGCTTACTCTATACAACGCCTTACTAAAATTTAGTAGTCTAGCATTAATACCTCCAAAGATATTGAGTATGAAAGTTCCCATTTGTATGGGAGGTGCCACGCCCCCTTTTCCGATTTCAAACAAAAATACGTAAGAACCATGCCGGGCTATGTACCTGACCTGTGTGTAAGTTTGGTTAAAATCCGTCCACGCGTTTGAGCGCCAAGTGCCGACACGAAAAAAGGGTTTACTTTTTATAATATGTATAGATTATGTGTAGATGAAAAATCTCATTTGTATAGGAGGTGCACCGCTCCCTTTTTCGATTTCAAAATGGGATAGGTATTAGGAAAGGGGCTTACTCTATACAACGCCTTACTAAAATTTAGTAGTCTAGCATTAATACCTCCAAAGATATTGAGTATGAAAGTTCCCATTTGTATGGGAGGTGCCACGCCCCCTTTTCCGATTTCAAACAAAAATACGTAAGAACCATGCCGGGCTATGTACCTGACCTGTGTGTAAGTTTGGTTAAAATCCGTCCACGCGTTTGAGCGCCAAGTGGCGACACGAAAAAAAGTGTTTACTTTTTATAATATGTATAGATTATGTATAGATGAAAAATCTCATTTGTATGGGAGGTGCACCGCTCCCTTTTGCGATTGCAAAAAGTGAAGGGTAATAGGAAAAGGAGTTACTTTATACAACGTCTTACCCAATTTCAGTGGTCTAGCGATAATAGTTGCTAAGATAAGGGGTATGAAAAATACCATTTGTATGGGAGGTGCCACGCCCCCTTTTCCGATTTAAAAAAAAAATAGGTATTAGGAAAGGGACTTACTCTATACAACGCCTTACTAAAATTTAGTAGTCTAGCATTAATACCTCCAAAGATATTGAGTATGAAAGTTCCCATTTGTATGGGAGGTGCCACGCCCCCTTTTCCGATTTCAAACAAAAATACGTAAGAACCATGCCGGGCTATGTACCTGACCTGTGTGTAAGTTTGGTTAAAATCCGTCCACGCGTTTGAGCGCCAAGTGCCGACACGAAAAAAAGGGTTTACTTTTTATAATATGTATAGATTATGTGTAGATGAAAAATCTCATTTGTATAGGAGGTGCACCGCTCCCTTTTTCGATTTCAAAATGGGATAGGTATTAGGAAAGGGGCTTACTCTATACAACGCCTTACTAAAATTTAGTAGTCTAGCATTAATACCTCCAAAGATATTGAGTATGAAAGTTCCCATTTGTATGGGAGGTACCACGCCCCCTTTTCCGATTTCAAAAAGGAATAGGTATTAGGAAAGGGACTCACTCTATACAACGCCTTACTAAAATTTAGTAGTCTAGCATTAATACCTCCAAAGATATTGAGTATGAAAGTTCCCATTTGTATGGGAGGTACCACGCCCCCTTTTCCGATTTCAAAAAGGAATAGGTATTAGGAAAGGGACTCACTCTATACAACGCCTTACTAAAATTTAGTAGTCTAGCATTAATACCTCCAAAGATATTGAGTATGAAAGTTCCCATTTGTATGGGAGGTGCCACGCCCCCTTTTCCGATTTCAAACAAAAATACGTAAGAACCATGCCGGGCTATGTACCTGACCTGTGTGTAAGTTTGGTTAAAATCCGTCCACGCGTTTGAGCGCCAAGTGCCGACACGAAAAAAAGGGTTTACTTTTTATAATATGTATAGATTATGTGTAGATGAAAAATCTCATTTGTATGGGAGGTGCACCGCTCCCTTTTGCGATTGCAAAAAGTGAAGGGTAATAGGAAAAGGAGTTACTTTATGCAACGTCTTACCCAATTTCAGTGGTCTAGCGATAATAGTTGCTAAGATAAGGGGTATGAAAAATACCATTTGTATGGGAGGTGCCACGCCCCCTTTTCCGATTTAAAAAAAAAATAGGTATTAGGAAAGGGACTTACTCTATACAACGCCTTACTAAAATTTAGTAGTCTAGCATTAATACCTCCAAAGATATTGAGTATGAAAGTTCCCATTTGTATGGGAGGTGCCACGCCCCCTTTTCCGATTTCAAACAAAAATACGTAAGAACCATGCCGGGCTATGTACCTGACCTGTGTGTAAGTTTGGTTAAAATCCGTCCACGCGTTTGAGCGCCAAGTGCCGACACGAAAGAAAGGGTTTACTTTTTATAATATGTATAGATTATGTGTAGATGAAAAATCTCATTTGTATAGGAGGTGCACCGCTCCCTTTTTCGATTTCAAAATGGGATAGGTATTAGGAAAGGGACTTACTCTATACAACGCCTTACTAAAATTTAGTAGTCTAGCATTAATACCTCCAAAGATATTGAGTATGAAAGTTCCCATTTGTATGGGAGGTACCACGCCCCCTTTTCCGATTTCAAAAAGGAATAGGTATTAGGAAAGGGACTCACTCTATACAACGCCTTACTAAAATTTAGTAGTCTAGCATTAATACCTCCAAAGATATTGAGTATGAAAGTTCCCATTTGTATGGGAGGTGCCACGCCCCCTTTTCCGATTTCAAACAAAAATACGTAAGAACCATGCCGGGCTATGTACCTGACCTGTGTGTAAGTTTGGTTAAAATCCGTCCACGCGTTTGAGCGCCAAGTGCCGACACGAAAAAAAGGGTTTACTTTTTATAATATGTATAGATTATGTGTAGATGAAAAATCTCATTTGTATAGGAGGTGCACCGCTCCCTTTTTCGATTTCAAAATGGGATAGGTATTAGGAAAGGGGCTTACTCTATACAACGCCTTACTAAAATTTAGTAGTCTAGCATTAATACCTCCAAAGATATTGAGTATGAAAGTTCCCATTTGTATGGGAGGTGCCACGCCCCCTTTTCCGATTTCAAACAAAAATACGTAAGAACCATGCCGGGCTATGTACCGGACCTGTGTGTAAGTTTGGTTAAAATCCGTCCACGCGTTTGAGCGCCAAGTGCCGACACGAAAAAAAGGGTTTACTTTTTATAATATGTATAGATTATGTGTAGATGAAAAATCTCATTTGTATAGGAGGTGCACCGCTCCCTTTTTCGATTTCAAAATGGGATAGGTATTAGGAAAGGGGCTTACTCTATACAACGCCTTACTAAAATTTAGTAGTCTAGCATTAATACCTCCAAAGATATTGAGTATGAAAGTTCCCATTTGTATGGGAGGTGCCACGCCCCCTTTTCCGATTTCAAACAAAAATACGTAAGAACCATGCCGGGCTATGTACCTGACCTGTGTGTAAGTTTGGTTAAAATCCGTCCACGCGTTTGAGCGCCAAGTGCCGACACGAAAAAAAGGGTTTACTTTTTATAATATGTATAGATTATGTGTAGATGAAAAATCTCATTTGTATGGGAGGTGCACCGCTCCCTTTTGCGATTGCAAAAAGTGAAGGGTAATAGGAAAAGGAGTTACTTTATACAACGTCTTACCCAATTTCAGTGGTCTAGCGATAATAGTTGCTAAGATAAGGGGTATGAAAATACCATTTGTATGGGAGGTGCCACGCCCCCTTTTCCGATTTCAAAAAAAAATATGTGTTAGGAAAGGATCTTACTCTATACACCGCCTTACTAAAATTTAGTAGTCTAGCATTAATACCTCCAAAGATATTGAGTATGAAAGTTCCTATTTGTATGGGAGGTGCCACGCCCCCTTTTCCGATTTCAAACAAAAATACGTAAAAACCATGCCGGCCTATGTACCTGATCTGTGTGTAAGTTTGGTTAAAATCCGTCCACGCGCTTGAGAGTCAAGTGGAGACACGAAAAAAAGTGTTTACTTTTTATATTATGTATAGATTATGTATAGATGAAAAATCTCATTTGTATGGGAGGTGCACAGCTCCCTTTTCCGATTGCAAAAAGTGATAGGAAATAGGAAAAGGACTTACTTTATACAACGTCTTACCAGATTTCAGTAGTCTAGCGATAATAGCTGCATAGATACGGGGTATAAAAAATACCATTTGTATAGGAGGTGCCACGCCATCTTTTCCGATTTCAAAAAGGAATAGGTATTAGGAAAGGGCCTTACTCTATACAACGCCTTACTAAAATTTAGTAGTCTAGCATTAATACCTCCAAAATATTGAGTATTAAAGTTCCCATTTGTATGGGAGGTGCCACGCCCCTTTTCCGATTTAAAAAAAATAAGTAAGAACCATGCCGGGCTATGTACCTCACCTGTGTGTAAGTTTGGTTAAAATCCGTCCACGCGTTTGAGCGACAAGTGGCGACACGAAAAAAAGTGTTTACTTTTTATAATATGTATAGATGTAAAATCTCATTTGGGAGGTGCACATATGGGAGGTGCACAGCTCCCTTTTCCGATTGCAAAAAGTGATAGGTAATAGGAAAAGGACTTACTTTATACAACGTCTTACCAGATTTCAGTAGTCTAGCGTTAATAGCTGCATAGATACGGGGTATAAAAAATACCATTTGTATAGGAGGTGCCACGCCATCTTTTCCGATTTCAAAAAGGAATAGGTATTGGGAAAGGGACTTACTCTATACAACGCCTTACTAAAATTTAGTAGTCTAGCATTAATACCTCCAAAGATATTGAGTATTAAAGTTCCCATTTGTATGGGAGGTGCCACGCCCCTTTTCCGATTTAAAAAAAAAATACGTAAGAACCATGCCGGGCTATGTACCTCACCTGTGTGTAAGTTTGGTTAAAATCCGTCCACGCGTTTGAGCGACAAGTGGCGACACGAAAAAAAGTGTTTACTTTTTATATTATGTATAGATTATGTATAGATGTAAAATCTCATTTGTATGAGAGGTGCACCGCTCCTTTTTCCGATTTCAAAAAGTGATAGGTAATAGGAAAGGGACTTACTTTATACAACGTCTTACCAAATTTCAGTAGTCTAGCGATAATAGTTGCATAGATAGGAGGTATGAAAGATCCCATTTGTATGGGAGGTGCCACGCCCCCTTTTCCGATTTCAAAAAGGGATAGGTATTACTAAAGGGACTTACTCTAGACAACGCCTTACTAAAATTTAGTAGTCTAGCATTAATACCTCTAAAGATATTGAGTATGAAAGTTCCAATTTGTATGGGAGGTGCCACGCCCCCTTTTCCGATTTCAAACAAAAATACGTAAGAACCATGCCGGGCTATGTACCTGACCCGTCCACGCGTTTGAGCGACAAGTGTTTACTTTTTATAATATATATATATTATGTATAGAAGAAAAATCTCATTTGTATGGGAGGTGCACCGCTCCCTTTTTCGATTTCAAAAAGGGATAGGTATTAGGAAATGGGCTTACTCTATACAACGCCTTACTAAAATTTAGTAGTATAGCATTAATACCTCCAAAGATATTGAGTATGAAAGTTCCCATTTGTATGGGAGGTGCCACGCCCCCTTTTCCGATTTCAAACAAAAATACGTAAGAACCATGCCGGGCTAGGTACCTGGCCTGTGTGTAAGTTTGGTTAAAATCCGTCCACGCGTTTGAGCGACAAGTGTTTACTTTTTATAATATATATATATTATGTATAGATGAAAAATCTCATTTGTATCGGAGGTGCACCGCTCCCTTTTTCGATTTCAAAAAGGGATAGGTATTAGGAAATGGGCTTACTCTATACAACGCCTTACTAAAATTTAGTAGTATAGCATTAATACCTCCAAAGATATTGAGTATGAAAGTTCCCATTTGTATGGGAGGTGCCACGCCCCCTTTTCCGATTTCAAACAAAAATACGTAAGAACCATGCCGGGCTATGTACCTGATCTGTGTGTAAGTTTGGTTAAAATCCGTCCACGCGCTTGAGAGTCAAGTGGAGACACGAAAAAAAGTGTTTACTTTTTATATTATGTATAGATTATGTATAGATGAAAAATCTCATTTGTATGGGAGGTGCACCGCTCCCTTTTCCGATTGCAAAAAGTGATAGGTAATAGGAAAAGGACTTACTTTATACAACGTCTTACCAGATTTCAGTAGTCTAGCGATAATAGCTGCATAGATACGGGGTATAAAAAATACCATTTGTATAGGAGGTGCCACGCCATCTTTTCCGATTTCAAAAAGGAATAGGAATTGGGAAAGGGACTTACTCTATACAACGCCTTACTAAAATTTAGTAGTCTAGCATTAATACCTCCAAAGATATTGAGTATTAAAGTTCCCATTTGTATGGGAGGTGCCACGCCCCTTTTCCGATTTAAAAAAAAAATACGTAAGAACCATGCCGGGCTATGTACCTCACCTGTGTGTAAGTTTGGTTAAAATCCGTCCACGCGTTTGAGCGCCAAGTGGCGACACGAAAAAAAGTGTTTACTTTTTATAATATGTATAGATTATGTGTAGATGAAAAATCTCATTTGTATCGGAGGTGCACCGCTCCCTTTTTCGATTTCAAAAAGGGATAGGTATTAGGAAATGGGCTTACTCTATACAACGCCTTACTAAAATTTAGTAGTATAGCATTAATACCTCCAAAGATATTGAGTATAAAAGTTCCCATTTGTATGGGAGGTGCCACGCCCCCTTTTCCGATTTCAAACAAAAATACGTAAGAACCATGCCGGGCTATGTACCTGACCTGTGTGTAAGTTTGGTTAAAATCCGTCCACGCGCTTGAGCGCCAAGTGGCGACACGAAAAAAAGTGTTTACTTTTTATATTATGTATAGATTATGTATAGATGAAAAATCTCATTTGTATAGGAGGTGCACCGCTCCCTTTTTCGATTTCAAAAAGGGATAGGTATTAGGAAAGGGGCTTACTGTATACAACGCCTTACTAAAATTTAGTAGTATAGCATTAATACCTCCAAAGATATTGAGTATGAAAGTTCCCATTTGTATGGGAGGTGCCACGCCCCCTTTTCCGATTTCAAACAAAAATACGTAAGAACCATGCCGGGCTATGTACCTGATCTGTGTGTAAGTTTGGTTAAAATCCGTCCACGCGCTTGAGAGTCAAGTGGAGACACGAAAAAAAGTGTTTACTTTTTATATTATGTATAGATTATGTATAGATGAAAAATCTCATTTGTATGGGAGGTGCACAGCTCCCTTTTTCGATTTCAAAAAGGGATAGGTATTAGGAAATGGGCTTACTCTATACAACGCCTTACTAAAATTTAGTAGTATAGCATTAATACCTCCAAAGATATTGAGTATAAAAGTTCCCATTTGTATGGGAGGTGCCACGCCCCCTTTTCCGATTTCAAACAAAAATACGTAAGAACCATGCCGGGCTATGTACCTGATCTGTGTGTAAGTTTGGTTAAAATCCGTCCACGCGCTTGAGAGTCAAGTGGCGACACGAAAAAAAGTGTTTACTTTTTATAATATGTATAGATTATGTGTAGATGAAAAATCTCATTTGTATCGGAGGTGCACCGCTCCCTTTTTCGATTTCAAAAAGGGATAGGTATTAGGAAATGGGCTTACTCTATACAACGCCTTACTAAAATTTAGTAGTATAGCATTAATACCTCCAAAGATATTGAGTATAAAAGTTCCCATTTGTATGGGAGGTGCCACGCCCCCTTTTCCGATTTCAAACAAAAATACGTAAGAACCATGCCGGGCTATGTACCTGACCTGTGTGTAAGTTTGGTTAAAATCCGTCCACGCGTTTGAGCGCCAAGTGGCGACACGAAAAAAAGTGTTTACTTTTTATAATATGTATAGATTATGTGTAGATGAAAAATCTCAGTTGTATAGGAGGTGCACCGCTCCCTTTTTCGATTTCAAAAAGGGATAGGTATTAGGAAAGGGGCTTACTGTATACAACGCCTTACTAAAATTTAGTAGTATAGCATTAATACCTCCAAAGATATTGAGTATGAAAGTTCCCATTTGTATGGGAGGTGCCACGCCCCCTTTTCCGATTTCAAACAAAAATACGTAAGAACCATGCCGGGCTATGTACCTGATCTGTGTGTAAGTTTGGTTAAAATCCGTCCACGCGCTTGAGAGTCAAGTGGAGACACGAAAAAAAGTGTTTACTTTTTATATTATGTATAGATTATGTATAGATGAAAAATCTCATTTGTATGGGAGGTGCACAGCTCCCTTTTCCGATTGCAAAAAGTGATAGGTAATAGGAAAAGGACTTACTTTATACAACGTCTTACCAGATTTCAGTAGTCTAGCGATAATAGCTGCATAGATACGGGGTATAAAAAATACCATTTGTATAGGAGGTGCCACGCCATCTTTTCCGATTTCAAAAAGGAATAGGAATTGGGAAAGGGACTTACTCTATACAACGCCTTACTCAAATTTAGTAGTCTAGCATTAATACCTCCAAAGATATTGAGTATTAAAGTTCCCATTTGTATGGGAGGTGCCACGCCCCTTTTCCGATTTAAAAAAAAAATACGTAAGAACCATGCCGGGCTATGTACCTCACCTGTGTGTAAGTTTGGTTAAAATCCGTCCACGCGTTTGAGCGCCAAGTGGCGACACGAAAAAAAGTGTTTACTTTTTATAATATGTATAGATTATGTGTAGATGAAAAATCTCATTTGTATCGGAGGTGCACCGCTCCCTTTTTCGATTTCAAAAAGGGATAGGTATTAGCAAATGGGCTTACTCTATACAACGCCTTACTAAAATTTAGTAGTATAGCATTAATACCTCCAAAGATATTGAGTATAAAAGTTCCCATTTGTATGGGAGGTGCCACGCCCCCTTTTCCGATTTCAAACAAAAATACGTAAGAACCATGCCGGGCTATGTACCTGACCTGTGTGTAAGTTTGGTTAAAATCCGTCCACGCGTTTGAGCGCCAAGTGGCGACACGAAAAAAAGTGTTTACTTTTTATAATATGTATAGATTATGTGTAGATGAAAAATCTCATTTGTATAGGAGGTGCACCGCTCCCTTTTTCGATTTCAAAAAGGGATAGGTATTAGGAAAGGGGCTTACTGTATACAACGCCTTACTAAAATTTAGTAGTATAGCATTAATACCTCCAAAGATATTGAGTATGAAAGTTCCCATTTGTATGGGAGGTGCCACGCCCCTTTTCCGATTTAAAAAAAAATACGTAAGAACAATGCCGGGCTATGTACCTCACCTGTGTGTAAGTTTGGTTAAAATCCGTCCACGCGTTTGAGCGACAAGTGGCGACACGAAAAAAAGTGTTTACTTTTTATAATATGTATAGATGTAAAATCTCATTTGGGAGGTGCACATATGGGAGGTGCACAGCTCCCTTTTCCGATTGCAAAAAGTGATAGGTAATAGGAAAAGGACTTACTTTATACAACGTCTTACCAGATTTCAGTAGTCTAGCGATAATAGCTGCATAGATACGGGGTATAAAAAATACCATTTGTATAGGAGGTGCCACGCCATCTTTTCCGATTTCAAAAAGAAATAGGTATTGGGAAAGGGACTTGCTCTATACAACGCCTTACTAAAATTTAGTAGTCTAGCATTAATACCTCCAAAGATATTGAGTATTAAAGTTCCCATTTGTATGGGAGGTGCCACGCCCCTTTTCCGATTTAAAAAAAAAATACGTAAGAACCATGCCGGGCTATGTACCTCACCTGTGTGTAAGTTTGGTTAAAATCCGTCCACGCGTTTGAGCGACAAGTGGCGACACGAAAAAAAGTGTTTACTTTTTATAATATGTATAGATTATGTGTAGATGAAAAATCTCATTTGTATAGGAGGTGCACCGCTCCCTTTTTCGATTTCAAAAAGGGATAGGTATTAGGAAAGGGGCTTACTGTATACAACGCCTTACTAAAATTTAGTAGTATAGCATTAATACCTCCAAAGATATTGAGTATGAAAGTTCCCATTTGTATGGGAGGTGCCACGCCCCTTTTCCGATTTAAAAAAAAATACGTAAGAACCATGCCGGGCTATGTACCTCACCTGTGTGTAAGTTTGGTTAAAATCCGTCCACGCGTTTGAGCGACAAGTGGAGACACGAAAAAAAGTGTTTACTTTTTATAATATGTATAGATGTAAAATCTCATTTGGGAGGTGCACATATGGGAGGTGCACAGCTCCCTTTTCCGATTGCAAAAAGTGATAGGTAATAGGAAAAGGACTTACTTTATACAACGTCTTACCAGATTTCAGTAGTCTAGCGTTAATAGCTGCATAGATACGGGGTATAAAAAATACCATTTGTATAGGAGGTGCCACGCCATCTTTTCCGATTTCAAAAAGGAATAGGAATTGGGAAAGGGACTTACTCTATACAACGCCTTACTAAAATTTAGTAGTCTAGCATTAATACCTCCAAAGATATTGAGTATTAAAGTTCCCATTTATATGGGAGGTGCCACGCCCCTTTTCCGATTTAAAAAAAAAATACGTAAGAACCATGCCGGGCTATGTACCTCACTTGTGTGTAAGTTTGGTTAAAATCCGTCCACGCGTTTGAGCGACAAGTGGCGACACGAAAAAAAGTGTTTACTTTTTATAATATGTATAGATTATGTATAGATGTAAAATCTCATTTGTATGAGAGGTGCACCGCTCCTTTTTCCGATTTCAAAAAGTGATAGGTAATAGGAAAGGGACTTACTTTATATGTACAACGTCTTACCAAATTTCAGTAGTCTAGCGATAATAGTTGCATAGATAGGAGGTATGAAAGATCCTATTTGTATGGGAGGTGCCACGCCCCCTTTTCCGATTTCAAAAAGGGATAGGTATTACTAAAGGGACTTACTCTAGACAACGCCTTACTAAAATTTAGTAGTCTAGCATTAATACCTCTAAAGATATTGAGTATGAAAGTTCCAATTTGTATGGGAGGTGCCACGCCCCCTTTTCCGATTTCAAAAAAAAGTACGTAAGAACCATGCCGGGCTATGTACCTGGCCTGTGTGTAAGTTTGGTTAAAATCCGTCCACGCGTTTGAGCGACAAGTGTTTACTTTTTATAATATATATATATTATGTATAGATGAAAAATCTTATTTGTATCGGAGGTGCACCGCTCCCTTTTTCGATTTCAAAAAGGGATAGGTATTAGGAAAGGGGCTTACTCTATACAACGCCTTACTAAAATTTAGTAGTATAGCATTAATACCTCCAAAGATATTGAGTATGAAAGTTCCCATTTGTATGGGAGGTGCCACGCCCCCTTTTCCGATTTCAAACAAAAATACGTAAGAACCATGCCGGGCTATGTACCTGACCTGTGTGTAAGTTTGGTTAAAATCCGTCTACGCGTTTGAGCGCCAAGTGGCGACACGAAAAAAAGTGTTTACTTTTTATAATATGTATAGATTATGTGTAGATGAAAAATCTCATTTGTATAGGAGGTGCACCGCTCCCTTTTTCGATTTCAAAAAGGGATAGGTATTAGGAAAGGGGCTTACTGTATACAACGCCTTACTAAAATTTAGTAGTCTAGCATTAATACCTCCAAAGATATTGAGTATGAAAGTTCCATCGTTTGAGCGCCAAGTGGCGACACGAAAAAAAGTGTTTACTTTTTATAATATGTATAGATTATGTGTAGATGAAAAATCTCATTTGTATGGGAGGTGCACCGCTCCCTTTTCCGATTTCAAAAAGGGATAGGTATTAAGAAAGGGACTTACTTTATACACCGCCTTACCAAAATTTCGTAGTCTAGCATCAATACCTCCAAAGATATTGAGTATGAAAGTTCCCATTTGTATGGGAGGTGCCACGCCCCCTTTAACGATTTCAAAAAGGGATAGGTATTAAGAAAGGGACTTACTTTATACACCGCCTTACCAAAATTTAATAGTCTAGCGTTAATACCTCCAAAGATATTGAGTATGAAATTTCCCATTTGTATGGGAGGTACCACGCCCCCTTTTCCGATTTCAAAAAGGAATAGGTATTAGGAAAGGGACTTACTCTATACAACGCCAAGTACGTAAGAACCATGCCGGGCTATGTACCTGATCTGTGTGTAAGTTTGGTTAAAATCCGTCCACGCGTTTGAGAGTCAAGTGGAGACACGAAAAAAAGTGTTTACTTTTTATAATATGTATAGATTATGTATAGATGAAAAATCTCATTTGTATGGGAGGTGCACCGCTCCCTTTTCCGATTGCAAAAAGTGATAGGTAATAGGAAAAGGACTTACTTTATACAACGTCTTACCAGATTTCAGTAGTCTAGCGATAATAGTTGCATAGATAGGGGGTATGAAAAATACCATTTGTATGGGAGGTGCCACGCCATCTTTTCCGATTTCAAAAAGGAATAGGTATTAGGAAAGGGACTTACTTTATACCACGCCTTACCAAAATTTCGTAGTCTAGCATCAATACCTCCAAAGATATTGAGTATGAAAGTTCCCATTTGTATGGGAGGTGCCACGCCCCCTTTTCCGATTTCAAAAAGGAATAGGTATTAGGAAAGGGACTTACTCTATACAACGCCTTACTAAAATTTAGTAGTCTAGCATTAATACCTCCAAAGATATTGAGTATGAAATTTCCCATTTGTATGGGAGGTGCCACGCCCCCTTTTCCGATTTCAAACAAAAATACGTAAGAACCATGCCGGGCTATGTACCTGATCTGTGTGTAAGTTTGGTTAAAATCCGTTCACGCGTTTGAGAGTCAAGTGGCGACACGAAAAAAAGTGTTTACTTTTTATATTATGTATAGATTATGTATAGATGAAAAATCTTATTTGTATGGGAGGTGCACCGCTCCCTTTTCCGATTTCAAAAAGGAATAGGTATTAGGAAAGGGACTTACTTTATACCACGCCTTACCAAAATTTCGTAGTCTAGCATCAGTACCTCCAAAGATATTGAGCATGAAAGTTCCCATTTGTATGGGAAGTGCACCGCGCCCTTTTACAATTTCAAAGAGGAATAGGTATTAGGAAAGGGACTTACTTTATACAACGTCTTACCAAATTTCAGTAGTCTAGCGATAATAGTTGCATAGATAGGGGGTATGAAAGATCCCATTTGTATGGGAGGTGCCACGCCCCCTTTTCCGATTTAAACAAAAAGTACGTAAGAACCATGCCGGGCTATGTACCTGACCTGTGTGTAAGTTTGGTTAAAATCCGTCCACGCGTTTGAGCGACAAGTGTTTACTTTTTATAATATATATATATTATGTATAGATGAAAAATCTCATTTTTATGGGAGGTGCACTGCTCCCTTTTCCCATTTCAAAAAGTGATAGGTATTAGGAAAGGGACTTACTTTATACAACGCCTTACTAAAATTTAGTAGTCTAGCATTAATACCTCCAAAGATATTGAGTATGAAAGTTCCCATTTGTATGGGAGGTGCCACGCCCCCTTTTCCGATTTCAAAAAGGGATAGGTATTAGGAAAGGGACTTACTCTATACAACGCCTTACTAAAATTTAGTAGTCTAGCATTAATACCTCCAAAGATATTGAGTATGAAAATTCCCATTTGTATGGGAGGTGCCACGCCCCCTTTTCCGATTTCAAACAAAAATACCGGGCTATGTACCTGACCTGTGTGTAAGTTTGGTTAAAATCCGTCCACGCGTTTGAGCGCCAAGTGGCGACACGAAAAAAAGTGTTTACTTTTTATAATATGTATAGATTATGTGTAGATGAAAAATCTCATTTGTATGGGAGGTGCACCGCTCCCTTTTTCGATTTCAAAAAGGGATAGGTATTAGGAAACGGACTTACTCTATACGACGCCTTACTAAAATTTAGTAGTCTAGCATTAATACCTCCAAAGATATTGAGTATGAAAGTTCCCATTTGTATGGGAGGTGCCACGCCCCCTTTTCCGATTTCAAAAAGGGATAGGTATTAGGAAAGGGACTTACTCTATACAACGCCTTACTTAAATTTAGTAGTCTAGCATTAATACCTCCAAAGATATTGAGTATGAAAGTTCCCATTTGTATGGGAGGTGCCACGCCCGTTTTCCGATTTCAAACAAAAATACGTAAGAACCATGCCGGGCTATGTACCTGACCTCTGTGTAAGTTTGGTTAAAATCCGTCCACGCGTTTGAGCGCCAAGTGGCGACACGAAAAAAAGTGTTTACTTTTTATAATATGTATAGATTATGTGTAGATGAAAAATCTCATTTGTATGGGAGGTGCACCGCTCCCTTTTTCGATTTCAAAAAGGGATAGGTATTAGGAAACGGACTTACTCTATACGACGCCTTACTAAAATTTAGTAGTCTAGCATTAATACCTCCAAAGATATTGAGTATGAAAGTTCCCATTTGTATGGGAGGTGCCACGCCCCCTTTTCCGATTTCAAAAAGGGATAGGTATTAGGAAAGGGACTTACTCTATACAACGCCTTACTTAAATTTAGTAGTCTAGCATTAATACCTCCAAAGATATTGAGTATGAAAGTTCCCATTTGTATGGGAGGTGCCACGCCCCCTTTTCCGATTTCAAACAAAAATACGTAAGAACCATGCCGGGCTATGTACCTGACCTCTGTGTAAGTTTGGTTAAAATCCGTCCACGCGTTTGAGAGTCAAGTGGAGACACGAAAAAAAGTGTTTACTTTTTATAATATGTATAGATTATGTATAGATGAAAAATCTCATTTGTATGGGAGGTGCACCGCTCCCTTTTCCGATTGCAAAAAGTGATAGGTAATAGGAAAAGGACTTACTTTATACAACGTCTTACCAGATTTCAGTAGTCTAGCAATAAAAGTTGCATAGATAGGGGGTATGAAAAATACCATTTGTATGGGAGGTGCCACGCCATCTTTTCCGATTTCAAAAAGGAATAGGTATTAGGAAAGGGACTTACTTTATACCACGCCTTACCAAAATTTCGTAGTCTAGCATCAATACCTCCAAAGATATTGAGTATGAAAGTTCCCATTTGTATGGGAGGTGCCACGCCCCCTTTTCCGATTTCAAAAAGGAATAGGTATTAGGAAAGGGACTTACTCTATACAACGCCTTATTAAAATTTAGTAGTCTAGCATTAATACCTCCAAAGATATTGAGTATGAAATTTCCCATTTGTATGGGAGGTGCCACGCCCCCTTTTCCGATTTCAAACAAAAATACGTAAGAACCATGCCGGGCTATGTACCTGATCTGTGTGTAAGTTTGGTTAAAATCCGTCCACGCGTTTGAGAGTCAAGTGGCGACACGAAAAAAAGTGTTTACTTTTTATATTATGTATAGATTATGTATAGATGAAAAATCTTATTTGTATGGGAGGTGCACCGCTCCCTTTTCCGATTGCAAAAAGTGATAGGTAATAGGAAAAGGACTTACTTTATACAACGTCTTACCAGATTTCAGTAGTCTAGCGATAAAAGTTGCATAGATAGGGGGTATGAAAAATACCATTTGTATGGGAGGTGCCACGCCATCTTTTCCGATTTCAAAAAGGAATAGGTATTAGGAAAGGGACTTACTTTATACCACGCCTTACCAAAATTTCGTAGTCTAGCATCAATACCTCCAAAGATATTGAGTATGAAAGTTCCCATTTGTATGGGAGGTGCCACGCCCCCTTTTCCGATTTCAAAAAGGAATAGGTATTAGGAAAGGGACTTACTCTATACAACGCCTTACTAAAATTTAGTAGTCTAGCATTAATACCTCCAAAGATATTGAGTATGAAATTTCCCATTTGTATGGGAGGTGCCACGCCCCCTTTTCCGATTTCAAACAAAAATACGTAAGAACCATGCCGGGCTATGTACCTGATCTGTGTGTAAGTTTGGTTAAAATCCGTTCACGCGTTTGAGAGTCAAGTGGCGACACGAAAAAAAGTGTTTACTTTTTATATTATGTATAGATTATGTATAGATGAAAAATCTTATTTGTATGGGAGGTGCACCGCTCCCTTTTCCGATTTCAAAAAGGAATAGGTATTAGGAAAGGGACTTACTTTATACCACGCCTTACCAAAATTTCGTAGTCTAGCATCAGTACCTCCAAAGATATTGAGCATGAAAGTTCCCATTTGTATGGGAAGTGCACCGCGCCCTTTTACAATTTCAAAGAGGAATAGGTATTAGGAAAGGGACTTACTTTATACAACGTCTTACCAAATTTCAGTAGTCTAGCGATAATAGTTGCATAGATAGGGGGTATGAAAGATCCCATTTGTATGGGAGGTGCCACGCCCCCTTTTCCGATTTCAAAAAGGGATAGGTCTTACTAAAGGGACTTACTCTATACAACGCCTTACTAAAATTTAGTAGTCTAGCATTAATACCTCCAAAGATATTGAGTATGAAAATTCCCATTTGTATGGAAGGTGCCACGCCCCCTTTTCCGATTTCAAACAAAAATACGTAAGAACCATGCCGGGCTATGTACCTGACCTGTGTGTAAGTTTGGTTAAAATCCGTCCACGCGTTTGAGCGCCAAGTGGCGACACGAAAAAAAGTGTTTACTTTTTATAATATGTATAGATTATGTGTAGATGAAAAATCTCATTTGTATGGGAGGTGCACCGCTCCCTTTTTCGATTTCAAAAAGGGATAGGTATTAGGAAACGGACTTACTCTATACGACGCCTTACTAAAATTTAGTAGTCTAGCATTAATACCTCCAAAGATATTGAGTATGAAAGTTCCCATTTGTATGGGAGGTGCCACGCCCCCTTTTCCGATTTCAAAAAGGGATAGGTATTAGGAAAGGGACTTACTCTATACAACGCCTTACTTAAATTTAGTAGTCTAGCATTAATACCTCCAAAGATATTGAGTATGAAAGTTCCCATTTGTATGGGAGGTGCCACGCCCCCTTTTCCGATTTCAAACAAAAATACGTAAGAACCATGCCGGGCTATGTACCTGACCTCTGTGTAAGTTTGGTTAAAATCCGTCCACGCGTTTGAGCGCCAAGTGGCGACACGAAAAAAAGTGTTTACTTTTTATAATATGTATAGATTATGTGTAGATGAAAAATCTCATTTGTATGGGAGGTGCACCGCTCCCTTTTTCGATTTCAAAAAGGGATAGGTATTAGGAAACGGACTTACTCTATACGACGCCTTACTAAAATTTAGTAGTCTAGCATTAATACCTCCAAAGATATTGAGTATGAAAGTTCCCATTTGTATGGGAGGTGCCACGCCCCCTTTTCCGATTTCAAAAAGGGATAGGTATTAGGAAAGGGACTTACTCTATACAACGCCTTACTTAAATTTAGTAGTCTAGCATTAATACCTTCAAAGATATTGAGTATGAAAGTTCCCATTTGTATGGCAGGTGCCACGCCCCATTTTCCGATTTCAAACAAAAATACGTAAGAACCATGCCGGGCTATGTACCTGACCTCTGTGTAAGTTTGGTTAAAATCCGTCCACGCGTTTGAGAGTCAAGTGGAGACACGAAAAAAAGTGTTTACTTTTTATAATATGTATAGATTATGTATAGATGAAAAATCTCATTTGTATGGGAGGTGCACCGCTCCCTTTTCCGATTGCAAAAAGTGATAGGTAATAGGAAAAGGACTTACTTTATACAACGTCTTACCAGATTTCAGTAGTCTAGCAATAAAAGTTGCATAGATAGGGGGTATGAAAAATACCATTTGTATGGGAGGTGCCACGCCATCTTTTCCGATTTCAAAAAGGAATAGGTATTAGGAAAGGGACTTACTTTATACCACGCCTTACCAAAATTTCGTAGTCTAGCATCAATACCTCCAAAGATATTGAGTATGAAAGTTCCCATTTGTATGGGAGGTGCCACGCCCCCTTTTCCGATTTCAAAAAGGAATAGGTATTAGGAAAGGGACTTACTCTATACAACGCCTTATTAAAATTTAGTAGTCTAGCATTAATACCTCCAAAGATATTGAGTATGAAATTTCCCATTTGTATGGGAGGTGCCACGCCCCCTTTTCCGATTTCAAACAAAAATACGTAAGAACCATGCCGGGCTATGTACCTGATCTGTGTGTAAGTTTGGTTAAAATCCGTCCACGCGTTTGAGAGTCAAGTGGCGACACGAAAAAAAGTGTTTACTTTTTATATTATGTATAGATTATGTATAGATGAAAAATCTTATTTGTATGGGAGGTGCACCGCTCCCTTTTCCGATTGCAAAAAGTGATAGGTAATAGGAAAAGGACTTACTTTATACAACGTCTTACCAGATTTCAGTAGTCTAGCGATAAAAGTTGCATAGATAGGGGGTATGAAAAATACCATTTGTATGGGAGGTGCCACGCCATCTTTTCCGATTTCAAAAAGGAATAGGTATTAGGAAAGGGACTTACTTTATACCACGCCTTACCAAAATTTCGTAGTCTAGCATCAATACCTCCAAAGATATTGAGTATGAAAGTTCCCATTTGTATGGGAGGTGCCACGCCCCCTTTTCCGATTTCAAAAAGGAATAGGTATTAGGAAAGGGACTTACTCTATACAACGCCTTACTAAAATTTAGTAGTCTAGCATTAATACCTCCAAAGATATTGAGTATGAAATTTCCCATTTGTATGGGAGGTGCCACGCCCCCTTTTCCTATTTCAAACAAAAATACGTAAGAACCATGCCGGGCTATGTACCTGATCTGTGTGTAAGTTTGGTTAAAATCCGTTCACGCGTTTGAGAGTCAAGTGGCGACACGAAAAAAAGTGTTTACTTTTTATATTATGTATAGATTATGTATAGATGAAAAATCTTATTTGTATGGGAGGTGCACCGCTCCCTTTTCCGATTTCAAAAAGGAATAGGTATTAGGAAAGGGACTTACTTTATACCACGCCTTACCAAAATTTCGTAGTCTAGCATCAGTACCTCCAAAGATATTGAGCATGAAAGTTCCCATTTGTATGGGAGGTGCCACGCCCCCTTTTCCTATTTCAAAAAGGAATAGGTATTAGGAAAGGGACTTACTCTATACAACGCCTTACTAAAATTTAGTAGTCTAGCATTAATACCTCCAAAGATATTGAGTATGAAATTTCCCATTTGTATGGGAGGTGCCACGCCCCCTTTTCCTATTTCAAAAAGGAATAGGTATTAGGAAAGGGACTTACTCTATACAACGCCTTACTAAAATTTAGTAGTCTAGCATTAGCAAAGTTCCCATTTGTATGGGAGGTGCCACGCCCCCTTTTCCGATTTCAAACAAAAATACGTAAGAACCATGCCGGGCTATGTACCTGACCTGTGTGTAAGTTTGGTTAAAATCCTTCTACGCGTTTTAGCGACAAGTGTTTACTTTTTATAATATATATATATTATGTATAGAAGAAAAATCTCATTTGTATGGGAGGTGCACCGCTCCCTTTTCCCATTTCAAAAAGTGATAGGTAATAGGAAAAGGACTTACTTTATACAACGTCTTACCAGATTTCAGTAGTCTAGCGATAAAAGTTGCATAGATAGGGGGTATGAAAAATACCATTTGTATGGGAGGTGCCACGCCATCTTTTCCGATTTCAAAAAGGAATAGGTATTAGGAAAGGGACTTACTTTATACCACGCCTTACCAAAATTTCGGAGTCTAGCATCAATACCTCCAAAGATATTGAGTATGAAAGTTCCCATTTGTATGGGAGGTGCCACGCCCCCTTTTCCGATTTCAAAAAGGAATAGGTATTAGGAAAGGGACTTACTTTATACAACGCCTTATTAAAATTTAGTAGTCTAGCATTAATACCTCCAAAGATATTGAGTATGAAATTTCCCATTTGTATGGGAGGTGCCACGCCCCCTTTTCCGATTTCAAAAAGGAATAGGTATTAGGAAAGGGACTTACTCTATACAACGCCTTATTAAAATTTAGTAGTCTAGCATTAATACCTCCAAAGATATTGAGTATGAAATTTCCCATTTGTATGGGAGGTGCCACGCCCCCTTTTCCTATTTCAAAAAGGAATAGGTATTAGGAAAGGGACTTACTCTATACAACGCCTTACTAAAATTTAGTAGTCTAGCATTAGCAAAGTTCCCATTTGTATGGGAGGTGCCACGCCCCCTTTTCCGATTTCAAACAAAAATACGTAAGAACCATGCCGGGCTATGTACCTGACCTGTGTGTAAGTTTGGTTAAAATCCTTCTACGCGTTTTAGCGACAAGTGTTTACTTTTTATAATATATATATATTATGTATAGAAGAAAAATCTCATTTGTATGGGAGGTGCACCGCTCCCTTTTCCCATTTCAAAAAGTGATAGATATTAGGAAAGGGACTTATTCTATACGACGCCTTACTAAAATTTATTAGTCTAGCATTAATACCTCCAAAGATATTGAGTATGAAATTTCCCATTTGTATGGGAGGTGCCACGCCCCCTTTTCCGATTTCAAAAAGGAATAGGTGTTAGGAAAGGGACTTACTTTATACAACGCTTTACTAAAATTTAGTAGTCTAGCATTAATACCTCCAAAGATATTGAGTATGAAAGTTCCTATTTGTATGGGAGGTGCCACGCCCCCTTTTCCGATTTCAAACAAAAATACGTAAGAATCATGCCGGGCTATGTACCTGACCTGTGTGTAAGTTTGGTTAAAATCCGTCCACGCGTTTGAGCGCCAAGTGGCGACACGAAAAAAAGTGTTTACTTTTTATAATATGTATAGATTATGTGTAGATGAAAAATCTCATTTGTATGGGAGGTGCACCGCTCCTGTTTTCGATTTCAAAAAGGGATAGGTATTAGGAAAGCGACTTACTCCATACAACGCCCTACTAAAATTTAGTAGTCTAGCATTAATACCTCCAAAGATATTGAGTATGAAAGTTCCCATTTGTATGGGAGGTGCCACGCCCCCTTTTCCGATTTCAAAAAGGGATAGGTATTAGGAAAGGGACTTACTCTATACAACGCCTTACTAAAATTTAGTAGTCTAGCATTAATACCTCCAAAGATATTGAGTATGAAAGTTCCCATTTGTATGGGAGGTGTCACGCCCCCTTTTCCGATTTCAAACAAAAATACGCAGGAACCATGCCGGGCTATGTACCTGACCTGTGTGTAAGTTTGGTTAAAAACCGTCTACGCGTTTGAGCGACAAGTGTTTACTTTTTATAATATATATATATTATGTATCGAAGAAAAATCTCATTTGTATGGGAGGTGCACCGCTCCCTTTTCCCATTTCAAAAAGTGATAGGTATTAGAAAAGGGACTTACTTTATACAACGCCTTACTACAATTTAGTAGTCTAGCATTAATACCTCCAAAGATATTGAGTATGAAAGTTCCCATTTGTATGGGAGGTGCCACGCCCCCTTTTCCGATTTCAAACAAAAATACGTAAGAACCATGCCGGGCTATGTACCTGACTTGTGTGTAAGTTTGGTTAAAATCCGTCCACGCGTTTGAGCGCCAAGTGGCGACACGAAAAAAAGTGTTTACTTTTTATAATATGTATAGATTATGTGTAGATGAAAAATCTCATTTGTATGGGAGGTGCACCGCTCCCTTTTTCGATTTCAAAAAGGGATAGGTATTAGGAAAGGGACTTACTTTATACAACGCCTTACTAAAATTTAGTAGTCTAGCATTAATGCCTCCAAAGATATTGAGTATGAAATTTCCCATTTGTATGGGAGGTACCACGCCCCCTTTTCCGATTTCAAAAAGGGATAGGTATTAGGAAAGGGACTTACTCTATACAACGCCTTACTAAAATTTAGTAGTCTAGCATTAGCAAAGTTCCCATTTGTATGGGAGGTGCCACGCCCCCTTTTCCGATTTCAAACAAAAATACGTAAGAACCATGCCGGGCTATGTACCTGACCTGTGTGTAAGTTTGGTTAAAATCCTTCTACGCGTTTTAGCGACAAGTGTTTACTTTTTATAATATATATATATTATGTATAGAAGAAAAATCTCATTTGTATGGGAGGTGCACCGCTCCCTTTTCCCATTTCAAAAAGTGATAGATATTAGGAAAGGGACTTATTCTATACGACGCCTTACTAAAATTTAGTAGTCTAGCATTAATACTTCCAAAGACATTGAGTATGAAAGTTCCCATTTGTATGGGAGGTGCCACGCCCCCTTTTCCGATTTCAAAAAAAAAGTACGTAAGAACCATGCCGGGCTATGTACCTGACCTGTGTGTAAGTTTGGTTAAAATCCGTCCACGCGTTTGAGCGACAAGTGTTTACTTTTTATAATATATATATATTATGTATAGATGAAAAATCTCATTTTTATGGGAGGTGCACTGCTCCCTTTTCCCATTTCAAAAAGTGATAGGTATTAGGAAAGGGACTTATTCTATACGACGCCTTACTAAAATTTAGTAGTCTAGCATTAATACTTCCAAAGACATTGAGTATGAAAGTTCCCATTTGTATGGGAGGTGCCACGCCCCCTTTTCCGATTTCAAAAAAAAAGTACGTAAGAACCATGCCGGGCTATGTACCTGACCTCTGTGTAAGTTTGGTTAAAATCCGTCCACGCGTTTGAGCGCCAAGTGGCGACACGAAAAAAAGTGTTTACTTTTTATAATATGTATAGATTATGTGTAGATGAAAAATCTCATTTGTATGGGAGGTACACCGCTCCCTTTTCCGATTTCAAAAAGGGATATGTATTAAGAAAGGGACTTACTTTATACACCGCCTTACCAAAATTTCGTAGTCTAGCATCAATACCTCCAAAGATATTGAGTATGAAATTTCCCATTTGTATGGGAGGTGCCACGCCCCTTTTAACGATTTCAAAAAGGGATAGGTATTAAGAAAGGGACTTACTTTATACACCGCCTTACCAAAATTTAATAGTCTAGCATTAATACCTCCAAAGATATTGAGTATGAAATTTCCCATTTGTATGGGAGGTGCCGCGCCCCCTTTTCCGATTTCAAAAAAAAGTACGTAAGAACCATGCCGGGCTATGTACCTGATCTGTGTGTAAGTTCGGTTAAAATCCGTCCACGCGTTTGAGAGTCAAGTGGAGACACGAAAAAAAGTGTTTACTTTTTATAATATGTATAGATTATGTATAGATGAAAAATCTCATTTGTATGGGAGGTGCACCGCTCCCTTTTCCGATTGCAAAAAGTGATAGGTAATAGGAAAAGGACTTACTTTATACAACGTCTTACCAGATTTCAGTAGTCTAGCAATAAAAGTTGCATAGATAGGGGGTATGAAAAATACCATTTGTATGGGAGGTGCCACGCCATCTTTTCCGATTTCAAAAAGGAATAGGTATTAGGAAAGGGACTTACTTTATACCACGCCTTACCAAAATTTCGTAGTCTAGCATCAATACCTCCAAAGATATTGAGTATGAAAGTTCCCATTTGTATGGGAGGTGCCACGCCCCCTTTTCCGATTTCAAAAAGGAATAGGTATTAGGAAAGGGACTTACTCTATACAACGCCTTACTAAAATTTAGTAGTCTAGCATTAATACCTCCAAAGATATTGAGTATGAAATTTCCCATTTGTATGGGAGGTGCCACGCCCCCTTTTCCGATTTCAAACAAAAATACGTAAGAACCATGCCGGGCTATGTACCTGATCTGTGTGTAAGTTTGGTTAAAAGCCGTCCACGCGTTTGAGAGTCAAATGGCGACACGAAAAAAAGTGTTTACTTTTTATATTATGTATAGATGAAAATTCTTATTTGTATGGGAGGTGCACCGCTCCCTTTTCCGATTGCAAAAAGTGATAGGTAATAGGAAAAGGACTTACTTTATACAACGTCTTACCAGATTTCAGTAGTCTAGCGATAAAAGTTGCATAGATAGGGGGTATGAAAAATACCATTTGTATGGGAGGTGCCACGCCATCTTTTCCGATTTCAAAAAGGAATAGGTATTAGGAAAGGGACTTACTTTATACCACGCCTTACCAAAATTTCGTAGTCTAGCATCAATACCTCCAAAGATATTGAGTATGAAAGTTCCCATTTGTATGGGAGGTGCCACGCCCCCTTTCCCGATTTCAAAAAGGAATAGGTATTAGGAAAGGGACTTACTCTATACAACGCCTTACTAAAATTTAGTAGTCTAGCATTAATACCTCCAAAGATATTGAGTATGAAAGTTCCCATTTGTATGGGAGGTGCCACGCCCCCTTTTCCGAATTCAAACAAAAATACGCAGGAACCATGCCGGGCTATGTACCTGACCTGTGTGTAAGTTTGGTTAAAATCCGTCTACGCGTTTGAGCGACAAGTGTTTACTTTTTATAATATATATATATTATGTATCGAAGAAAAATCTCATTTGTATGGGAGGTGCACCGCTCCCTTTTCCCATTTCAAAAACTGATAGGTATTAGGAAAGGGACTTATTCTATACGACGCCTTACTAAAATTTAGTAGTCTAGCATTAATACCTCCAAAGACATTGAGTATGAAAGTTCCCATTTGTATGGGAGGTGCCACGCCCCCTTTTCCGATTTCAAACAAAAATACGTAAGAACCATGCCGGGCTATGTACCTGACTTGTGTGTAAGTTTGGTTAAAATCCGTCCACGCGTTTGAGCGCCAAGTGGCGACACGAAAAAAAGTGTTTACTTTTTATAATATGTATAGATTATGTGTAGATGAAAAATCTCATTTGTATGGGAGGTGCACCGCTCCCTTTTTCGATTTCAAAAAGGGATAGGTATTAGGAAAGGGACTTACTTTATACAACGCCTTACTACAATTTAGTAGTCTAGCATTAATACCTCCAAAGATATTGAGTATGAAAGTTCCCATTTGTATGGGAGGTGCCACGCCCCCTTTTCCGATTTCAAACAAAAATACGTAAGAACCATGCCGGGCTATGTACCTGACCTGTGTGTAAGTTTGGTTAAAATCCGTCTACGCGTTTGAGCGACAAGTGTTTACTTTTTATAATATATATATATTATGTATCGAAGAAAAATCTCATTTGTATGGGAGGTGCACCGCTCCCTTTTCCCATTTCAAAAAGTGATAGGTATTAGAAAAGGGACTTACTTTATACAACGCCTTACTACAATTTAGTAGTCTAGCATTAATACCTCCAAAGATATTGAGTATGAAAGTTCCCATTTGTATGGGAGGTGCCACGCCCCCTTTTCCGATTTCAAACAAAAATACGTAAGAACCATGCCGGGCTATGTACCTGACTTGTGTGTAAGTTTGGTTAAAATCCGTCCACGCGTTTGAGCGCCAAGTGGCGACACGAAAAAAAGTGTTTACTTTTTATAATATGTATAGATTATGTGTAGATGAAAAATCTCATTTGTATGGGAGGTGCACCGCTCCCTTTTTCGATTTCAAAAAGGGATAGGTATTAGGAAAGGGACTTACTTTATACAACGCCTTACTAAAATTTAGTAGTCTAGCATTAATGCCTCCAAAGATATTGAGTATGAAAGTTCCCATTTGTATGGGAGGTACCACGCCCCCTTTTCCGATTTCAAAAAGGGATAGGTATTAGGAAAGGGACTTACTCTATACAACGCCTTACTAAAATTTAGTAGTCTAGCATTAGCAAAGTTCCCATTTGTATGGGAGGTGCCACGCCCCCTTTTCCGATTTCAAACAAAAATACGTAAGAACCATGCCGGGCTATGTACCTGACCTGTGTGTAAGTTTGGTTAAAATCCTTCTACGCGTTTTAGCGACAAGTGTTTACTTTTTATAATATATATATATTATGTATAGAAGAAAAATCTCATTTGTATGGGAGGTGCACCGCTCCCTTTTCCCATTTCAAAAAGTGATAGGTATTAGAAAAGGGACTTACTTTATACAACGCCTTACTACAATTTAGTAGTCTAGCATTAATACCTCCAAAGATATTGAGTATGAAAGTTCCCATTTGTATGGGAGGTGCCACGCCCCCTTTTCCGATTTCAAACAAAAATACGTAAGAACCATGCCGGGCTATGTACCTGACCTGTGTGTAAGTTTGGTTAAAATCCGTCTACGCGTTTGAGCGACAAGTGTTTACTTTTTATAATATATATATATTATGTATCGAAGAAAAATCTCATTTGTATGGGAGGTGCACCGCTCCCTTTTCCCATTTCAAAAAGTGATAGGTATTAGAAAAGGGACTTACTTTATACAACGCCTTACTACAATTTAGTAGTCTAGCATTAATACCTCCAAAGATATTGAGTATGAAAGTTCCCATTTGTATGGGAGGTGCCACGCCCCCTTTTCCGATTTCAAACAAAAATACGTAAGAACCATGCCGGGCTATGTACCTGACTTGTGTGTAAGTTTGGTTAAAATCCGTCCACGCGTTTGAGCGCCAAGTGGCGACACGAAAAAAAGTGTTTACTTTTTATAATATGTATAGATTATGTGTAGATGAAAAATCTCATTTGTATGGGAGGTGCACCGCTCCCTTTTTCGATTTCAAAAAGGGATAGGTATTAGGAAAGGGACTTACTTTATACAACGCCTTACTACAATTTAGTAGTCTAGCATTAATACCTCCAAAGATATTGAGTATGAAAGTTCCCATTTGTATGGGAGGTGCCACGCCCCCTTTCCCGATTTCAAAAAGGAATAGGTATTAGGAAAGGGACTTACTCTATACAACGCCTTACTAAAATTTAGTAGTCTAGCATTAATACCTCCAAAGATATTGAGTATGAAAGTTTCCATTTGTATGGGAGGTGCCACGCTCCCTTTTCCGATTTCAAAAAAAGTGATAGGAATTAGGAAAGGGACTTAATTTATACAACGCCTTACTAAAATTTAGTAGTCTAGCATTAGTACCTCCAAAGATATTGAGTATGAAAGTTTCCATTTGTATGGGAGGTGCCACGCCCCCTTTTCCGATTTCAGAAAAAAAGTACGTAAGAACCACGCCGGGCTATGTACCTGACCTGTGTGTAAGTTTGGTTAAAATCCGTCCACGCGTTTGAGCGACAAGTGTTTACTTTTTATAATATATACATATTATGTATAGATGAAAAATCTCATTTTTATGGGAGGTGCACCGCTCCTTTTTCCGATTTCAAAAAGTGATAGGTAATATGAAAGGGACTTACTTTATACAACGTCTTACCAAATTTCAGTAGTCTAGATATAATAGTTGCATAGATAGGGGGTATGAAAGATCCCATTTGTATGGGAGGTTAAAATCCGTCCACGCGTTTGAGCGACAAGTGTTTACTTTTTATAATATATATATATTATGTATAGAAGAAAAATCTCATTTGTATGGGAGGTGCACCGCTCCCTTTTCCCATTTCAAAAAGTGATAGGTATTAGAAGAGGGACTTACTTTATACAACGCCTTACTAAAATTTAGTAGTCTAGCATTAGTACCTCCAAAGATATTGAGTATGAAAGTTCCCATTTGTATGGGAGGTGCCACGTCCCCTTTTCCGATTTCAAACAAAAATACGTAAGAACCATGCCGGGCTATGTACCTGACCTGTGTGTAAGTTTGGGTAAAGTCCGTCCACGCGTTTGAGCGCCAAGGTGTAGATGAAAAATCTAATTTGTATGGGAGGTGCACCGCTCCCTTTTCCGATTTCAAAAAGGGATAGGTATTAGGAAAGGGACTTACTTTATACAACGCCTTACTAAAATTTAGTAGTCTAGCATTAATACCTCCAAAGATATTGAGTATGAAAGTTTCCATTTGTATGGGAGGTGCCACGCTCCCTTTTCCGATTTCAAAAAAAGTGATAGGAATTAGGAAAGGGACTTAATTTATACAACGCCTTACTAAAATTTAGTAGTCTAGCATTAGTACCTCCAAAGATATTGAGTATGAAAGTTCCCATTTGTATGGGAGGTGCCACGCCCCCTTTTCCGATTTCAGAAAAAAAGTACGTAAGAACCATGCCGGGCTATGTACCTGACCTGTGTGTAAGTTTGGTTAAAATCCGTCCACGCGTTTGAGCGACAAGTGTTTACTTTTTATAATATATACATATTATGTATAGATGAAAAATCTCATTTTTATGGGAGGTGCACTGGTCCCTTTTCCCATTTCAAAAAGTGATAGGTATTAGAAAAGGGACTTACTTTATACAACGCCTTACTAAAATTTAGTAGTCTAGCATTAATACCTCCAAAGATATTGAGTATGAAAGTTCCCATTTGTATGGGAGGTGCCACGCCCCCTTTTCCGATTTCAAAAAGGGATAGGTGTTAGGAAAGGGACTTACTCTATACAACGCCTTACTAAAATTTAGTAGTCTAGCATTAATACCTCCAAAGATATTGAGTATGAAAGTTCCCATTTGTATGGGAGGTGCCACGCCCCCTTTTCCGATTTCAAACAAAAATACGTAAGAACCATGCCGGGCTATGTACCTGACCCGTCCACGCGTTTGAGCGACAAGTGTTTACTTTTTATAATATATATATATTATGTATAGAAGAAAAATCTCATTTGTATGGGAGGTGCACCGCTCCCTTTTCCCATTTCAAAAAGTGATAGGTATTAGAAGAGGGACTTACTTTATACAACGCCTTACTAAAATTTAGTAGTCTAGCATTAGTACCTCCAAAGATATTGAGTATGAAAGTTCCCATTTGTATGGGAGGTGCCACGTCCCCTTTTCCGATTTCAAACAAAAATACGTAAGAACCATGCCGGGCTATGTACCTGACCTGTGTGTAAGTTTGGGTAAAGTCCGTCCACGCGTTTGAGCGCCAAGGTGTAGATGAAAAATCTAATTTGTATGGGAGGTGCACCGCTCCCTTTTCCGATTTCAAAAAGGGATAGGTATTAGGAAAGGGACTTACTTTATACAACGCCTTACTAAAATTTAGTAGTCTAGCATTAATACCTCCAAAGATATTGAGTATGAAAGTTTCCATTTGTATGGGAGGTGCCACGCTCCCTTTTCCGATTTCAAAAAAAGTGATAGGAATTAGGAAAGGGACTTAATTTATACAACGCCTTACTAAAATTTAGTAGTCTAGCATTAGTACCTCCAAAGATATTGAGTATGAAAGTTCCCATTTGTATGGGAGGTGCCACGCCCCCTTTTCCGATTTCAGAAAAAAAGTACGTAAGAACCATGCCGGGCTATGTACCTGACCTGTGTGTAAGTTTGGTTAAAATCCGTCCACGCGTTTGAGCGACAAGTGTTTACTTTTTATAATATATACATATTATGTATAGATGAAAAATCTCATTTTTATGGGAGGTGCACCGCTCCTTTTTCCGATTTCAAAAAGTGATAGGTAATATGAAAGGGACTTACTTTATACAACGTCTTACCAAATTTCAGTAGTCTAGATATAATAGTTGCATAGATAGGGGGTATGAAAGATCCCATTTGTATGGGAGGTTAAAATCCGTCCACGCGTTTGAGCGACAAGTGTTTACTTTTTATAATATATATATATTATGTATAGAAGAAAAATCTCATTTGTATGGGAGGTGCACCGCTCCCTTTTCCCATTTCAAAAAGTGATAGGTATTAGAAAAGGGACTTACTTTATACAACGCCTTACTACAATTTAGTAGTCTAGCATTAATACCTCCAAAGATATTGAGTATGAAATTTCCCATTTGTATGGGAGGTGCCACGCCCCCTTTCCCGATTTCAAAAAGGAATAGGTATTAGGAAAGGGACTTACTCTATACAACGCCTTACTAAAATTTAGTAGTCTAGCATTAATACCTCCAAAGATATTGAGTATGAAAGTTCCCATTTGTATGGGAGGTGCCACGCCCCCTTTTCCGATTTCAAACAAAAATACGTAAGAACCATGCCGGGCTATGTACCTGACCTGTGTGTAAGTTTGGTTAAAATCCGTCAACGCGTTTGAGCGACAAGTGTTTACTTTTTATAATATATATATATTATGTATAGAAGAAAAATCTCATTTGTATGGGAGGTGCACCGCTCCCTTTTCCCATTTCAAAAAGTGATAGGTATTAGAAAAGGGACTTACTTTATACAACGCCTTACTACAATTTAGTAGTCTAGCATTAATACCTCCAAAGATATTGAGTATGAAAGTTCCCATTTGTATGGGAGGTGCCACGCCCCCTTTCCCGATTTCAAAAAGGAATAGGTATTAGGAAAGGGACTTACTCTATACAACGCCTTACTAAAATTTAGTAGTCTAGCATTAATACCTCCAAAGATATTGAGTATGAAAGTTCCCATTTGTATGGGAGGTGCCACGCCCCCTTTTCCGATTTCAAACAAAAATACGCAGGAACCATGCCGGGCTATGTACCTGACCTGTGTGTAAGTTTGGTTAAAATCCGTCTACGCGTTTGAGCGACAAGTGTTTACTTTTTATAATATATATATATTATGTATCGAAGAAAAATCTCATTTGTATGGGAGGTGCACCGCTCCCTTTTCCCATTTCAAAAAGTGATAGGTATTAGAAAAGGGACTTACTTTATACAACGCCTTACTACAATTTAGTAGTCTAGCATTAATACCTCCAAAGATATTGAGTATGAAAGTTCCCATTTGTATGGGAGGTGCCACGCCCCCTTTTCCGATTTCAAACAAAAATACGTAAGAACCATGCCGGGCTATGTACCTGACTTGTGTGTAAGTTTGGTTAAAATCCGTCCACGCGTTTGAGCGCCAAGTGGCGACACGAAAAAAAGTGTTTACTTTTTATAATATGTATAGATTATGTGTAGATGAAAAATCTCATTTGTATGGGAGGTGCACCGCTCCCTTTTTCGATTTCAAAAAGGGATAGGTATTAGGAAAGGGACTTACTTTATACAACGCCTTACTAAAATTTAGTAGTCTAGCATTAATGCCTCCAAAGATATTGAGTATGAAAGTTCCCATTTGTATGGGAGGTACCACGCCCCCTTTTCCGATTTCAAAAAGGGATAGGTATTAGGAAAGGGACTTACTCTATACAACGCCTTACTAAAATTTAGTAGTCTAGCATTAGCAAAGTTCCCATTTGTATGGGAGGTGCCACGCCCCCTTTTCCGATTTCAAACAAAAATACGTAAGAACCATGCCGGGCTATGTACCTGACCTGTGTGTAAGTTTGGTTAAAATCCTTCTACGCGTTTTAGCGACAAGTGTTTACTTTTTATAATATATATATATTATGTATAGAAGAAAAATCTCATTTGTATGGGAGGTGCACCGCTCCCTTTTCCCATTTCAAAAAGTGATAGATATTAGGAAAGGGACTTATTCTATACGACGCCTTACTAAAATTTAGTAGTCTAGCATTAATACTTCCAAAGACATTGAGTATGAAAGTTCCCATTTGTATGGGAGGTGCCACGCCCCCTTTTCCGATTTCAAAAAAAAAGTACGTAAGAACCATGCCGGGCTATGTACCTGACCTGTGTGTAAGTTTGGTTAAAATCCGTCCACGCGTTTGAGCGACAAGTGTTTACTTTTTATAATATATATATATTATGTATAGATGAAAAATCTCATTTTTATGGGAGGTGCACTGCTCCCTTTTCCCATTTCAAAAAGGCATAGGTATTAGGAAAGGGACTTATTCTATACGACGCCTTACTAAAATTTAGTAGTCTAGCATTAATACTTCCAAAGACATTGAGTATGAAAGTTCCCATTTGTATGGGAGGTGCCACGCCCCCTTTTCCGATTTCAAAAAAAAAGTACGTAAGAACCATGCCGGGCTATGTACCTGACCTCTGTGTAAGTTTGGTTAAAATCCGTCCACGCGTTTGAGCGCCAAGTGGCGACACGAAAAAAAGTGTTTACTTTTTATAATATGTATAGATTATGTGTAGATGAAAAATCTCATTTGTATGGGAGGTACACCGCTCCCTTTTCCGATTTCAAAAAGGGATATGTATTAAGAAAGGGACTTACTTTATACACCGCCTTACCAAAATTTCGTAGTCTAGCATCAATACCTCCAAAGATATTGAGTATGAAATTTCCCATTTGTATGGGAGGTGCCACGCCCCTTTTAACGATTTCAAAAAGGGA
Source organism: Merzomyia westermanni (assembly GCA_949987695.1). Classification (NCBI taxonomy): domain Eukaryota; kingdom Metazoa; phylum Arthropoda; class Insecta; order Diptera; family Tephritidae; genus Merzomyia; species Merzomyia westermanni. The sequence goes on from OX465289.1 coordinate 103,045,140, forward strand.
TAGGTATTAAGAAAGGGACTTACTTTATACACCGCCTTACCAAAATTTAATAGTCTAGCATTAATACCTCCAAAGATATTGAGTATGAAATTTCCCATTTGTATGGGAGGTGCCGCGCCCCCTTTTCCGATTTCAAAAAAAAGTACGTAAGAACCATGCCGGGCTATGTACCTGATCTGTGTGTAAGTTCGGTTAAAATCCGTCCACGCGTTTGAGAGTCAAGTGGAGACACGAAAAAAAGTGTTTACTTTATATAATATGTATAGATTATGTATAGATGAAAAATCTCATTTGTATGGGAGGTGCACCGCTCCCTTTTCCGATTGCAAAAAGTGATAGGTAATAGGAAAAGGACTTACTTTATACAACGTCTTACCAGATTTCAGTAGTCTAGCAATAAAAGTTGCATAGATAGGGGGTATGAAAAATACCATTTGTATGGGAGGTGCCACGCCATCTTTTCCGATTTCAAAAAGGAATAGGTATTAGGAAAGGGACTTACTTTATACCACGCCTTACCAAAATTTCGTAGTCTAGCATCAATACCTCCAAAGATATTGAGTATGAAAGTTCCCATTTGTATGGGAGGTGCCACGCCCCCTTTTCCGATTTCAAAAAGGAATAGGTATTAGGAAAGGGACTTACTCTATACAACGCCTTACTAAAATTTAGTAGTCTAGCATTAATACCTCCAAAGATATTGAGTATGAAATTTCCCATTTGTATGGGAGGTGCCACGCCCCCTTTTCCGATTTCAAACAAAAATACGTAAGAACCATGCCGGGCTATGTACCTGATCTGTGTGTAAGTTTGGTTAAAATCCGTCCACGCGTTTGAGAGTCAAATGGCGACACGAAAAAAAGTGTTTACTTTTTATATTATGTATAGATTATGTATAGATGAAAATTCTTATTTGTATGGGAGGTGCACCGCTCCCTTTTCCGATTGCAAAAAGTGATAGGTAATAGGAAAAGGACTTACTTTATACAACGTCTTACCAGATTTCAGTAGTCTAGCGATAAAAGTTGCATAGATAGGGGGTATGAAAAATACCATTTGTATGGGAGGTGCCACGCCATCTTTTCCGATTTCAAAAAGGAATAGGTATTAGGAAAGGGACTTACTTTATACCACGCCTTACCAAAATTTCGTAGTCTAGCATCAATACCTCCAAAGATATTGAGTATGAAAGTTCCCATTTGTATGGGAGGTGCCACGCCCCCTTTCCCGATTTCAAAAAGGAATAGGTATTAGGAAAGGGACTTACTCTATACAACGCCTTACTAAAATTTAGTAGTCTAGCATTAATACCTCCAAAGATATTGAGTATGAAAGTTCCCATTTGTATGGGAGGTGCCACGCCCCCTTTTCCGATTTCAAACAAAAATACGCAGGAACCATGCCGGGCTATGTACCTGACCTGTGTGTAAGTTTGGTTAAAATCCGTCTACGCGTTTGAGCGACAAGTGTTTACATTTTATTATATATATATATTATGTATCGAAGAAAAATCTCATTTGTATGGGAGGTGCACCGCTCCCTTTTCCCATTTCAAAAACTGATAGGTATTAGGAAAGGGACTTATTCTATACGACGCCTTACTAAAATTTAGTAGTCTAGCATTAATACCTCCAAAGACATTGAGTATGAAAGTTCCCATTTGTATGGGAGGTGCCACGCCCCCTTTTCCGATTTCAAAAAAAAAGTACGTAAGAACCATGCCGGGCTATGTACCTGACCTGTGTGTAAGTTTGGTTAAAATCCGTCCACGCGTTTGAGCGACAAGTGTTTACTTTTTATAATATATACATATTATGTATAGATGAAAAATCTCATTTTTATGGGAGGTGCACTGCTCCCTTTTCCCATTTCAAAAAGTGATAGGTATTAGAAAAGGGACTTACTTTATACAACGCCTTACTAAAATTTAGTAGTCTAGCATTAATACCTCCAAAGATATTGAGTATGAAAGTTCCCATTTGTATGGGAGGTGCCACGCCCCCTTTTCCGATTTCAAAAACGGATAGGTATTAGGAAAGGGACTTACTCTATACAACGCCTTACTCAAATTTAGTAGTCTAGCATTAGCAAAGTTCCCATTTGTATGGGAGGTGCCACGCCCCCTTTTCCGATTTCAAACAAAAATACGTAAGAACCATGCCGGGCTATGTACCTGATTTGTGTGTAAGTTTGGTTAAAATCCGTCCACTCGTTTGAGCGCCAAGTGGCGACACGAAAAAAAGTGTTTACTTTTTATAATATGTATAGATTATGTGTAGATGAAAAATCTCATTTGTATGGGAGGTGCACCGCTCCCTTTTTCGATTTCAAAAAGGGATAGGTATTAGGAAAGGGACTTACTTTATACAACGCCTTACTAAAATTTAGTAGTCTAGCATTAATACCTCCAAAGATATTGAGTATGAAAGTTCCCATTTGTATGGGAGGTACCACGCCCCCTTTTCCGATTTCAAAAAGGGATAGGTATTAGGAAAGGGACTTACTCTATACAACGCCTTACTAAAATTTAGTAGTCTAGCATTAGCAAAGTTCCCATTTGTATGGGAGGTGCCACGCCCCCTTTTCCGATTTCAAACAAAAATACGTAAGAACCATGCCGGGCTATGTACCTGACCTGTGTGTAAGTTTGGTTAAAATCCTTCTACGCGTTTTAGCGACAAGTGTTTACTTTTTATAATATATACATATTATGTATAGAAGAAAAATCTCATTTGTATGGGAGGTGCACCGCTCCCTTTTCCCATTTCAAAAAGTGATAGGTATTAGGAAAGGGACTTATTCTATACGACGCCTTACTAAAATTTAGTAGTCTAGCATTAATACCTCCAAAGACATTGAGTATGAAAGTTCCCATTTGTATGGGAGGTGCCACGCCGCCTTTTCCGATTTCAAAAAAAAAGTACGTAAGAACCATGCCGGTCTATGTACCTGACCTGTGTGTAAGTTTGGTTAAAATCCGTCCACGCGTTTGAGCGACAAGTGTTTACTTTTTATAATATATACATATTATGTATAGATGAAAAATCTCATTTTTATGGGAGGTGCACTGGTCCCTTTTCCCATTTCAAAAAGTGATAGGTATTAGAAAAGGGACTTACTTTATACAACGCCTTACTAAAATTTAGTAGTCTAGCATTAATACCTCCAAAGATATTGAGTATGAAAGTTCCCATTTGTATGGGAGGTGCCACGCCCCCTTTTCCGATTTCAAAAAGGGATAGGTGTTAGGAAAGGGACTTACTCTATACAACGCCTTACTAAAATTTAGTAGTCTAGCATTAATACCTCCAAAGATATTGAGTATGAAAGTTCCCATTTGTATGGGAGGTGCCACGCCCCCTTTTCCGATTTCAAACAAAAATACGTAAGAACCATGCCGGGCTATGTACCTGACCCGTCCACGCGTTTGAGCGACAAGTGTTTACTTTTTATAATATATATATATTATGTATAGAAGAAAAATCTCATTTGTATGGGAGGTGCACCGCTCCCTTTTCCCATTTCAAAAAGTGATAGGTATTAGAAGAGGGACTTACTTTATACAACGCCTTACTAAAATTTAGTAGTCTAGCATTAGTACCTCCAAAGATATTGAGTATGAAAGTTCCCATTTGTATGGGAGGTGCCACGTCCCCTTTTCCGATTTCAAACAAAAATACGTAAGAACCATGCCGGGCTATGTACCTGACCTGTGTGTAAGTTTGGGTAAAGTCCGTCCACGCGTTTGAGCGCCAAGGTGTAGATGAAAAATCTAATTTGTATGGGAGGTGCACCGCTCCCTTTTCCGATTTCAAAAAGGGATAGGTATTAGGAAAGGGACTTACTTTATACAACGCCTTACTAAAATTTAGTAGTCTAGCATTAATACCTCCAAAGATATTGAGTATGAAAGTTTTCATTTGTATGCGAGGTGCCACGCCCCCTTTTCCGATTTCAAAAAAAGTGATAGGAATTAGGAAAGGGACTTAATTTATACAACGCCTTACTAAAATTTAGTAGTCTAGCATTAGTACCTCCAAAGATATTGAGTATGAAAGTTCCCATTTGTATGGGAGGTGCCACGCCCCCTTTTCCGATTTCAGAAAAAAAGTACGTAAGAACCATGCCGGGCTATGTACCTGACCTGTGTGTAAGTTTGGTTAAAATCCGTCCACGCGTTTGAGCGACAAGTGTTTACTTTTTATAATATATACATATTATGTATAGATGAAAAATCTCATTTGTATGTGAGGTGCACCGCTCCTTTTTCCGATTTCAAAAAGTGATAGGTAATATGAAAGGGACTTACTTTATACAACGTCTTACCAAATTTCAGTAGTCTAGATATAATAGTTGCATAGATAGGGGGTATGAAAGATCCCATTTGTATGGGAGGTTAAAATCCGTCCACGCGTTTGAGCGACAAGTGTTTACTTTTTATAATATATACATATTATGTATAGATGAAAAATCTCATTTTTATGGGAGGTGCACCGCTCCTTTTTCCGATTTCAAAAAGTGATAGGTAATATGAAAGGGACTTACTTTATACAACGTCTTACCAAATTTCAGTAGTCTAGATATAATAGTTGCATAGATAGGGGGTATGAAAGATCCCATTTGTATGGGAGGTGCCACGCCCCCTTTTCCGATTTCAAAAAGGGATAGGTATTAGGAAAGGGACTTACTTTATACAACGGTTTACCAAAATTTAGTAGTCTAGCATTAACACCTCCAAAGATATTGAGTATGAAAGTTTCCATTTGTATGGGAGGTGCCACGCTCCCTTTTCCGATTTCAAAAAGGGATAGGTATTAGGAAAGGGACTTACTTTATACAACGGTTTACCAAAATTTAGTAGTCTAGCATTAACACCTCCAAAGATATTGAGTATGAAAGTTTCCATTTGTATGGGAGGTGCACCGCTCCCTTTTCCGATTTCAAAAAGGGATAGGTATTAGGCAAGGGACTTACTTTATACAACGCCTTACTAAAATTTAGTAGTCTAGCATTAATACCTCCAAAGATATTGAGTATGAAAGTTTCCATTTGTATGGGAGGTGCCACGCTCCCATTTCCGATTTCAAAAAAAGTGATAGGAATTAGGAAAGGGACTTAATTTATACAACGCCTTACTAAAATTTAGTAGTCTAGCATTAATACCTCCAAAGATATTGAGTATGAAAGTTTCCATTTGTATGGGAGGTGCCACGCTCCCTTTTCCGATTTCAAAAAAAGTGATAGGAATTAGGAAAGGGACTTAATTTATACAACGCCTTACTAAAATTTAGTAGTCTAGCATTAGTACCTCCAAAGATATTGAGTATGAAAGTTCCCATTTGTATGGGAGGTGCCACGCCCCCTTTTCCGATTTCAAAAAAAGTGATAGGAATTAGGCAAGGGACTTACTTTATACAACGCCTTACTAAAATTTAGTAGTCTAGCATTAATACCTCCAAAGATATTGAGTATGAAAGTTTCCATTTGTATGGGAGGTGCCACGCTCCCTTTTCCGATTTCAAAAAAAGTGATAGGAATTAGGCAAGGGACTTACTTTATACAACGCCTTACTAAAATTTAGTAGTCTAGCATTAATACCTCCAAAGATATTGTATGGGAGGTGCCACGCTCCCTTTTCCGATTTCAAAAAAAGTGATAGGAATTAGGAAAGGGACTTAATTTATACAACGCCTTACTAAAATTTAGTAGTCTAGCATTAGTACCTCCAAAGATATTGAGTATGAAAGTTCCCATTTGTATGGGAGGTGCCACGCCCCCTTTTCCGATTTCAAAAAGGGATAGGTATTAGGAAAGGGACTTACTTTATACAACGGTTTACCAAAATTTAGTAGTCTAGCATTAACACCTCCAAAGATATTGAGTATGAAAGTTCCCATTTGTATGGGAGGTGCCACGCTCCCTTTTCCGATTTCAAAAAAAGTGATAGGAATTAGGAAAGGGACTTAATTTATACAACGCCTTACTAAAATTTAGTAGTCTAGCATTAGTACCTCCAAAGATATTGAGTATGAAAGTTCCCATTTGTATGGGAGGTGCCACGCTCCCTTTTCCGATTTCAAAAAAAGTGATAGGAATTAGGAAAGGGACTTAATTTATACAACGCCTTACTAAAATTTAGTAGTCTAGCATTAGTACCTCCAAAGATATTGAGTATGAAAGTTCCCATTTGTATGGGAGGTGCACCGCTCCCTTTTCCCATTTCAAAAAGTGATAGGAATTAGGAAAGGGACTTAATTTATACAACGCCTTACTAAAATTTAGTAGTCTAGCATTAGTACCTCCAAAGATATTGAGTATGAAAGTTCCCATTTGTATGGGAGGTGCCACGTCCCCTTTTCCGATTTCAAACAAAAATACGTAAGAACCATGCCGGGCTATGTACCTGACCTGTGTGTAAGTTCGGTTAAAATCCGTCCACGCGTTTGAGCGACCATTGGCGACACAAAAAAAAGTGTTTACTTTTTATAATATGTATAGATTATGTATAGATGAAAAATCTCATTTTTATGGGAGGTGCACTGCTCCCTTTTCCCATTTCAAAAAGTGATAGGTATTAGAAAAGGGACTTACTTTATACAACGCCTTACTAAAATTTAGTAGTCTAGCATTAATACCTCCAAAGATATTGAGTATGAAAGTTCCCATTTGTATGGGAGGTGCCACGCCCCCTTTTCCGATTTCAAAAAGGGATAGGTATTAGGAAAGGGACTTACTCTATACAACGCCTTACTCAAATTTAGTAGTCTAGCATTAGCAAAGTTCCCATTTGTATGGGAGGTGCCACGCCCCCTTTTCCGATTTCAAACAAAAATACGTAAGAACCATGCCGGGCTATGTACCTGACTTGTGTGTAAGTTTGGTTAAAATCCGTCCACTCGTTTGAGCGCCAAGTGGCGACACGAAAAAAAGTGTTTACTTTTTATAATATGTATAGATTATGTGTAGATGAAAAATCTCATTTGTATGGGAGGTGCACCGCTCCCTTTTTCGATTTCAAAAAGGGATAGGTATTAGGAAAGGGACTTACTTTATACAACGCCTTACTAAAATTTAGTAGTCTAGCATTAATACCTCCAAAGATATTGAGTATGAAAGTTCCCATTTGTATGGGAGGTACCACGCCCCCTTTTCCGATTTCAAAAAGGGATAGGTGTTAGGAAAGGGACTTACTCTATACAACGCCTTACTAAAATTTAGTAGTCTAGCATTAATACCTCCAAAGATATTGAGTATGAAAGTTCCCATTTGTATGGGAGGTGCCACGCCCCCTTTTCCGATTTCAAACAAAAATACGTAAGAACCATGCCGGGCTATGTACCTGACCCGTCCACGCGTTTGAGCGACAAGTGTTTACTTTTTATAATATATATATATTATGTATAGAAGAAAAATCTCATTTGTATGGGAGGTGCACCGCTCCCTTTTCCCATTTCAAAAAGTGATAGGTATTAAAAGAGGGACTTACTTTATACAACGCCTTACTAAAATTTAGTAGTCTAGCATTAGTACCTCCAAAGATATTGAGTATGAAAGTTCCCATTTGTATGAGAGGTGCCACGTCCCCTTTTCCGATTTCAAACAAAAATACGTAAGAACCATGCCGGGCTATGTACCTGACCTGTGTGTAAGTTTGGGTAAAGTCCGTCCACGCGTTTGAGCGCCAAGGTGTAGATGAAAAATCTAATTTGTATGGGAGGTGCACCGCTCCCTTTTCCGATTTCAAAAAGGGATAGGTATTAGGAAAGGGACTTACTTTATACAACGCCTTACTAAAATTTAGTAGTCTAGCATTAATACCTCCAAAGATATTGAGTATGAAAGTTTCCATTTGTATGGGAGGTGCCACGCTCCCTTTTCCGATTTCAAAAAAAGTGATAGGAATTAGGAAAGGGACTTAATTTATACAACGCCTTACTAAAATTTAGTAGTCTAGCATTAGTACCTCCAAAGATATTGAGTATGAAAGTTCCCATTTGTATGGGAGGTGCCACGCCCCCTTTTCCGATTTCAGAAAAAAAGTACGTAAGAACCATGCCGGGCTATGTACCTGACCTGTGTGTAAGTTTGGTTAAAATCCGTCCACGCGTTTGAGCGACAAGTGTTTACTTTTTATAATATATACATATTATGTATAGATGAAAAATCTCATTTTTATGGGAGGTGCACCGCTCCTTTTTCCGATTTCAAAAAGTGATAGGTAATATGAAAGGGACTTACTTTATACAACGTCTTACCAAATTTCAGTAGTCTAGATATAATAGTTGCATAGATAGGGGGTATGAAAGATCCCATTTGTATGGGAGGTTAAAATCCGTCCACGCGTTTGAGCGACAAGTGTTTACTTTTTATAATATATACATATTATGTATAGATGAAAAATCTCATTTTTATGGGAGGTGCACCGCTCCTTTTTCCGATTTCAAAAAGTGATAGGTAATATGAAAGGGACTTACTTTATACAACGTCTTACCAAATTTCAGTAGTCTAGATATAATAGTTGCATAGATAGGGGGTATGAAAGATCCCATTTGTATGGGAGGTGCCACGCCCCCTTTTCCGATTTCAAAAAGGGATAGGTATTAGGAAAGGGACTTACTTTATACAACGGTTTACCAAAATTTAGTAGTCTAGCATTAACACCTCCAAAGATATTGAGTATGAAAGTTTCCATTTGTATGGGAGGTGCCACGCTCCCTTTTCCGATTTCAAAAAGGGATAGGTATTAGGAAAGGGACTTACTTTATACAACGGTTTACCAAAATTTAGTAGTCTAGCATTAACACCTCCAAAGATATTGAGTATGAAAGTTTCCATTTGTATGGGAGGTGCACCGCTCTCTTTTCCGATTTCAAAAAGGGATAGGTATTAGGCAAGGGACTTACTTTATACAACGCCTTACTAAAATTTAGTAGTCTAGCATTAATACCTCCAAAGATATTGAGTATGAAAGTTTCCATTTGTATGGGAGGTGCCACGCTCCCATTTCCGATTTCAAAAAAAGTGATAGGAATTAGGAAAGGGACTTAATTTATACAACGCCTTACTAAAATTTAGTAGTCTAGCATTAATACCTCCAAAGATATTGAGTATGAAAGTTTCCATTTGTATGGGAGGTGCCACGCTCCCTTTTCCGATTTCAAAAAAAGTGATAGGAATTAGGAAAGGGACTTAATTTATACAACGCCTTACTAAAATTTAGTAGTCTAGCATTAGTACCTCCAAAGATATTGAGTATGAAAGTTTCCATTTGTATGGGAGGTGCCACGCTCCCTTTTCCGATTTCAAAAAAAGTGATAGGAATTAGGAAAGGGACTTAATTTATACAACGCCTTACTAAAATTTAGTAGTCTAGCATTAGTACCTCCAAAGATATTGAGTATGAAAGTTCCCATTTGTATGGGAGGTGCCACGCTCCCTTTTCCGATTTCAAAAAAAGTGATAGGAATTAGGAAAGGGACTTAATTTATACAACGCCTTACTAAAATTTAGTAGTCTAGCATTAGTACCTCCAAAGATATTGAGTATGAAAGTTCCCATTTGTATGGGAGGTGCCACGCCCCCTTTTCCGATTTCAAAAAGGGATAGGTATTAGGAAAGGGACTTACTTTATACAACGGTTTACCAAAATTTAGTAGTCTAGCATTAACACCTCCAAAGATATTGAGTATGAAAGTTCCCATTTGTATGGGAGGTGCCACGCTCCCTTTTCCGATTTCAAAAAAAGTGATAGGAATTAGGAAAGGGACTTAATTTATACAACGCCTTACTAAAATTTAGTAGTCTAGCATTAGTACCTCCAAAGATATTGAGTATGAAAGTTCCCATTTGTATGGGAGGTGCCACGCTCCCTTTTCCGATTTCAAAAAAAGTGATAGGAATTAGGAAAGGGACTTAATTTATACAACGCCTTACTAAAATTTAGTAGTCTAGCATTAGTACCTCCAAAGATATTGAGTATGAAAGTTCCCATTTGTATGGGAGGTGCACCGCTCCCTTTTCCCATTTCAAAAAGTGATAGGAATTAGGAAAGGGACTTAATTTATACAACGCCTTACTAAAATTTAGTAGTCTAGCATTAGTACCTCCAAAGATATTGAGTATGAAAGTTCCCATTTGTATGGGAGGTGCCACGTCCCCTTTTCCGATTTCAAACAAAAATACGTAAGAACCATGCCGGGCTATGTACCTGACCTGTGTGTAAGTTCGGTTAAAATCCGTCCACGCGTTTGAGCGACCATTGGCGACACAAAAAAAAGTGTTTACTTTTTATAATATGTATAGATTATGTATAGATGAAAAATCCCATTTGTATGGGAGGTGCACCGCTCCTTTTTCCGATTTCAAAAAGTGATAGGTAATATGAAAGGGACTTACTTTATACAACGTCTTACCAAATTTCAGTAGTCTAGATATAATAGTTGCATAGATAGGGGGTATGAAAGATCCCATTTGTATGGGAGGTGCCACGCCCCCTTTTCCGATTTCAAAAAGGGATAGGTATTAGGAAAGGGACTTACTTTATACAACGGTTTACCAAAATTTAGTAGTCTAGCATTAACACCTCCAAAGATATTGAGTATGAAAGTTCCCATTTGTATGGGAGGTGCCACGCTCCCTTTTCCGATTTCAAAAAAAGTACGTAAGAACCATGCCGGGATATGTACCTGACCTGTGTGTAAGTTTGGTTAAAATCCGTCCACGCGTTTGAGCGACAAGTGGCGACACGAAAAAAAGTGTTTACTTTTTATAATATGTATACATTATGTATAGATGAAAAATCTCATTTGTATGGGAGGTGCACCGCTCCCTTTTCCGGTTTCAAAAAGTGATAGGTACTAGGAAAGGGACTTACTTTATACAACGGTTTACCAAAATTTAGTAGTCTAGCATTAACACCTCCAAAGATATTGAGTATGAAAGTTCCCGTTTGTATGGGAGGTACCACGCCCCCTTTTCCGATTTCAAAAAAAAGTACGTAGGAACCATGCCGGGCTATGTACCTGATCTGTGTGTAAGTTTGGTTAAAATCCGTTCACGCGTTTGAGCGACAAGTGGCAACACGAAAAAAAGTGTTTACTTTTTATAATATGTATACATTATGTATAGATGAAAAATCTCATTTGTATGGGAGGTGCACCGCTCCCTTTTCCGATTTCAAAAAGTGAAAGGTATTAGGAAAGGGACTTACTTTATACAACGGTTTACCAAAATTTAGTAGTCTAGCATTAACACCTCCAAAGATATTGAGTATGAAAGTTCCCGTTTGTATGGGAAGTGCCACGCCCCCTTTTCCGACTTCAAAAAAAAGTACGTAGGAACCATGCCGGGCTATGTACCTGATCTGTGTGTAAGTTTGGTTAAAATCCGTTCACGCGTTTGAGCGACAAGTGGCAACACGAAAAAAAGTGTTTACTTTTTATAATATGTATACATTATGTATAGATGAAAAATCTTATTTGTATGGGAGGTGCACCGCTCCCTTTTCCGATTTCAAAAAGTGAAAGGTACTAGGAAAGGGACTTACTTTATACAACGGTTTACCAAAATGTAGTAGTCTAGCATTAACACCTCCAAAGATATTAAGTATGAAGGTTCCTATTTGTATGGGAGGTGCCACGCCCCCTTTTCCGACTTCAAAAAAAAGTACGTAGGAACCATGCCGGGCTATGTACCTGATCTGTGTGTAAGTTTGGTTAAAATCCGTTCACGCGTTTGAGCGACAAGTGGCAACACGAAAAAAAGTGTTTACTTTTTATAATATGTATACATTATGTATAGATGAAAAATCTCATTTGTATGGGAGGTGCACCGCTCCCTTTTCCGATTTCAAAAAGTGAAAGGTACTAGGAAAGGGACTTACTTTATACAACGGTTTACCAAAATTTAGTAGTCTAGCATTAACACCTCCAAAAATATTGAGTATGAAAGTTCCCGTTTGTATGGGAGGTGCCACGCCCCCTTTTCCGATTTCAAAAAAAAGTACGTAAGAACCATGCCGGGCTATGTACCTGACCTGTGTGTAAGTTTGGTTAAAATCCGTTCACGCGTTTGAGCGACAAGTGGCGACACGAAAAAAAGTGTTTACTTTTTATAATATGTATATATTATGTATAGATGAAAAATCTCATTTGTATGGGAGGTGCACCGCTCCCTTTTCCGATTTCAAAAAGTGATAGGTACTTGGAAAGGGACTTACTTTATACAACGGTTTACCAAAATTTAGTAGTCTAGCATTAACACCTCCAAAGATATTGAGTATGAAAGTTCCCGTTTGTATGGGAGGTGCCACGCCCCCTTTTCCGATTTCAAAAAAAAGTAAGTAAGAACCATGCCGGGCTATGTACCTGACCTGTGTGTAAGTTTGGTTAAAATCCGTTCACGCGTTTGAGCGACAAGTGGCGACACGAAAAAAAGTGTTTACTTTTTATAATATGTATACATTATGTATAGATGAAAAATCTCATTTGTATGGGAGGTGCACCGCTCCCTTTTCCGATTTCAAAAAGTGATAGGTACTAGGAAAGGGAATTACTTTATACAACGGTTTACCAAAATTTAGTAGTCTAGCATTAACACCTCCAAAGATATTAAGTATGAAAGTTCCTATTTGTATGGGAGGTGCCACGCCCCCTTTTCCGACTTCAAAAAAAAGTACGTAGGAACAATGCCGGGCTATGTTTCTGATCTGTGTGCCAGTTTGGTTAAAATCCATCCACGCGTTTGAGAGTCAAGTGGAGACACGAAAAAAAGTGTTTACTTTTTATAATACTAGAGATCGCCCAGTGGTTGAAATTCAACCACAAAACTTTATTTTATTTTAATTATTTGCAATACCTTTCATTTGTATTTTTCCCTTCCTTTTCTTGCCTTTCCTTCATTTACTTTCCATTCCCTTCCTTTCTTTTTCCTTTTCTTTCTTTTCACTTTCTTTCCCTTCTTTTTCTTACCTTGTCTTTTCTTTTCTTTACTTTCCTTTCCATTGCCTTCCTTTTCTTTCCCTTACCTTTTTTCCTTTCCTATTCTTACCTTTCCTTTGCTTTCAATTCATTTCCTTTCCAGTCCATTCCCTTCCCTTCCTTTTCTTTCCTTTTCTATACCGTCCTTCCCTTCACTTTATTTTAATAAACTTTTTTTATTCTATTTCATTTTATTTTAATTTTTTATTTTATTTCAATTCACACAAACCCAACCGCAAATACAAAAACCAAACTAAATCCAGTGTTAAAAGCTCTATGAATAATCATTTATTTTGTTTTTGTAAACACTGTTTGTAGGTATCAGCAATGCAGTTTACATATTTGCTTATATTTTACATTTCTTGTTTAATGTGTCCAACAAAGCAACTTTTCGTGCTCTCAGGAGAGCCTCAGACACTGGGCATCGTAGCCAGTGATCAAATCAATAACAACTAAAGCAAAAATGCATAGCACCTTTACTCACACAACAGACGCTCTGTAGTGCGAATACTTGTTTTTCATTGGCCCACTACCAGCTCTTCGGCACTCATAGTGAGAGCCGATCCCACGAGTAATACAATACATGCTTATTTTGTTTTGTTTTTATAAACACTTCATGCATGATCAGCTATGTATTTTTGTTTCATTTTCATTGTTGTTTAATTTTTTCCTACAAAGCAACTACTCGGCCATGCTCACGATTCAGCATAGTACACAAAAAGCAAGTACACACACACAGCGTGTCTATAGTGTGAATAAGTGAATGTGTAGTGGTGTGACCTTTATGTTAAATTTTTTATATTAAAATGATTTAAAATTTTTTTTTATTTACAGATAAAAGTACACCTCAAAATTTCCTATCTATACATATATAATTTGTATACCTTAGAATTATAGTTTAGCAGAAAACGGTTCTACATTGCATTCATCTTTGCTATTTATATATAAGATGTACAGATTATGTATAGATGAAAAATCTCATTTGTATGGGAGGTGCACCGCTCCCTTTTCCGATTGCAAAAAGTGATAGGTAATAGGAAAAGGACTTACTTTATACAACGTCTTACCAGATTTCAGTAGTCTGTCGATAATAGTTGCATAGATAGGGGGTATGAAAGATCCCATTTGTACTAAAATTTAGTAGTCTAGCATTAATACCTCCAAATATATTGAGTATGAAAGTTCCCATTTGTATGGGAGGTGCCACGCTCCCTTTTCCGATTTCAAACAAAAATACGTAAGAACCATGCCGGGCTATGTACCTGACCTGTGTGTAAGTTTGGTTAAAGTCCGTCCACGCGTTTGAGCGCCAAGGTGTAGATGAAAAATCTCATTTGTATGGGAGGTGCACCGCTCCCTTTTCCGATTTCAAAAAAGGATAGGTATTAGGAAAGGGACTTATTTTATACAACGCCTTACTAAAATTTAGTAGTCTAGCATTAATACCTCCACGCCCCCTTTTCCGATTTCAAAAAGGCATAGGTATGAGGAAAGGGACTTACTTTATACAACGGTGTACCAAAATTTAGTAGTCTAGCATTAACACCTCCAAAGATATTGAGTATGAAAGTTCCCATTTGTATGGGAGGTGCCACGCCCCCTTTTCCGATTTCAAAAAAAAGTACGTAAGAACCATGCCGGCCTATGTACCTGACCTGTGTGTAAGTTTGGTTAAAATCCGTTCACGCGTTTGAGCGACAAGTGGCGACACGGAAAAAAGTGTTTACTTTTTATGATATGTATACATTATGTATAGATGAAAAATCTCATTTGTATGCGAGGTGCACCGCTCCCTTTTCCGATTTCAAAAAGGGATAGGTATTAGGAAAGGGACTTACTTTATACAACGCCTTACTAAAATTTAGTAGTCTTGCATTAATACCTCCAAAGATATTGAGTATGAAAGTTCCATTTGTATGGGAGGTGCCACGCCCCCCTTTTCCGATTTCAAACAAAAATACGTAAGAACCATGCCGGGCTATTTACCTGACCTGTGTGTAAGTTTGGGTAAAGTCCGTCCACGCGTTTGAGCGCCAAGGTGTAGATGAAAAATCTCATTTGTTATGGGAGGTGCACCGCTCCCTTTTCCGATTTCAAAAAGGGATAGGTATTAGGAAAGGGACTTACTTTATACAACGCCTTACTAAAATTTAGTAGTCTAGCATTAATAGCTCCAAAGATATTGAGTATGAAAGTTTAAATTTGTATGGGAGGTGCCACGATCCCTTTTCCGATTTCAATCAAAAATACGTAAGAACTATGCCGGGCTATGTACCTGACCTGTGTGTAAGTTTGGTTAAAATCCGTCCACGCGTTTGAGCGACCATTGGCGACACAAAAAAAAGTGTTTACTTTTTATAATATGTATAGATTATGTATAGATGAAAAATCCCATTTGTATGGAGGTGCACCGCTCCTTTTTCGATTTCAAAAAGTGATAGGTAATATGAAAGGGACTTACTTTATAACAACGTCCTTACCAAATTTCAGTAGTCTTACCGATAATAGTTGCATAGATAGGGGGTATGAAAGATCCCATTTGTATGGGAGGTGCCACCGCCCCCCTTTTCCAATTTCAAAAAAGGGATAGGTATTAGGAAAGGGACTTACTTTATACAACGGCCTTACCAAAATTTAGTAGTCTAGCATTAACACCTCCAAAGATATTGAGTATGAAAGTTCCCATTTGTATGGGAGGTGCCACGCTCCCTTTTCCGATTTCAAAAAAAGTACGTAAGAACCATGCCGGGATATGTACCTGACCTGTGTGTAAGTTTGGTTAAAATCCGTTCACAGCGTTTGAGCGACAAGTGGCGACACGAAAAAAAGTGTTTACTTTTTATAATATGTATACATTATGTATAGATGAAACATCTCATTTGTATGGGAGGTGCACCGCTCCCTTTTCTGATTTCAAAAAGTGATAGGTACTAGAAAAGGGACTTACTTTATACAACGGTTTACCAAAATTTAGTAGTCTAGCATTAACACCTCCAAAGATACTGAGTATGAAAGTTCCCATTTGTATGGGAGGTGCCACGCTCCCTTTTCCGATTTCAAATAAAAATACGTAAGAACCATACCGGGCTATGTACCTGACCAGTGTGTAAGTTTGTTTAAAATCCGTCCACGCGTTTGAGTGACCATTGGCGACAGGAAAAAAAAGTATTTACTTTTTATTATATGTATAGATTATGTGTAGATGAAAAATCTCATTTGTATCGGAGGTGCACCGCTCCCTTTTCCGATTTCAAAAAGGGATAGGTGTTAGGAAAGGGACATACTTTATACAACCCCTTACTAAAATTTAGTAGTCTAGCATTAATACCTCCAAAGATATTGAGTATGAAAGTTCCCATTTGTATGGGGGGTGCCACGCCCCCTTTTCCGATTTCAAACAAAAATACGTAGGAACCATGCCAGGCTATGTACCTGACCTGTGTGTAAGTTTGGTTCAAATCCGTCTACGCGTTTGAGCGACAAGTGTTTACTTTTTATAAAATATATATATTATGTATAGATGAAAAATCTCATTTGTATGGGAGGTGCACCGCTCCCTTTTCCCATTTCAAAAAAGGCACAGGTATTAGAAAAGGGACTTACTTTATACAACGGTTTACCAAAATTTAGTAGTCTAGCATTAACACCTCCAAAGATATTGAGTATGAAAGTTGCCATTTGTATAGGAGGTGCCACGCCCCCTTTTGCGATTTCAAAAAGGCATAGGTATTAGGAAAGGGACTTACTTTATACAACGGTTTACCAAAATTTAGTAGTCTAGCATTAACACCTCCAAAGATATTGAGTATGAAAGTTATCATTTGTATGGGAGGTGCCACGCCCCCTTTTCCGATTTCAAAAAGGGATAGGTACTAGGAAAGGGACTTACTTTATACAACACCTTACCAAAATTGAGTAGTCTAGCATTAATACCTCCAAAGATATTGAGCATGAAAGTTCCCATTTGTATGGGAAGTGCACCGCCCCCTTTTCCGATTTCAAAAAGTGATAGGTAATAGGAAAGGGACTTACTTTATACAACGTCTTACCAAATTTCAGTAGTCTAGCATTAATACCTCCAAAGATATTGAGTATGAAAGTTCCCATTTGTATAGGAGGTGCCCCGCCCCCTTTTCCGATTTCAAAAAAAAAGTACGTAAGAACCATGCCGGGCTATGTACCTGACCTGTGTGTAAGTTTGGTTAAAATCCGTCTACGCGTTTGAGCGACAAGTGGCGACACGAAAAAAAGTGTTTACTTTTTATAATATGTATACATTATGTATAGATTGAAAATCTCATTTGTATGGGAGGTGCACCGCTCCCTTTTCCGATTTCAAAAAGTTATGGGTATTAGGAAAGGGACTTACTTTATACAACGCTTTACTAAAATTTAGTAGTCTAACATTAATACCTCCAAAGATATTGAGTATGAAAGTTCCCATTTGTATGGAGGTGCCCCGCCCCTTTTCCGATTTCAAAAAGGGATAGGTATTAGGAAAGGGACTTACTCTATACGACGCTTTACTAAAATTTAGTAGTCTAACATTAATACCTCCAAAGATATTGAGTATGAAAGTTCCCATTTGTATAGGAGGTGCCCCGCCCCCTTTTCCGATTTCAAAAAAAAGTACGTAAGAACCATGCCGGGCTATGTACCTGACCTGTGTGTAAGTTTGGTTAAAATCCGTCTACGCGTTTGAGCGACAAGTGGCGACACGAAAAAAAGTGTTTACTTTTTATAATATGTATACATTATGTGTAGATGAAAAATCTCATTTGTATCGGAGGTGCACCGCTCCCTTTTCCGATTTCAAAAAGGGATAGGTGTTAGGAAAGGGACGTACTCTATACAACGCCTTACTAAAATTTAGTAGTCTAGCATTAATACCTCCAAAGATATTGAGTATGAAAGTTCCCATTTGTATGGGAGGTGCCACGCCCCCTTTTCCGATTTTAAACAAAAATACGTAAGAACCATGCCGGGCTATGTACCTGACCTGTGTGTAAGTTTGGTTAAAATCCGTCTACGCGTTTGAGCGACAAGTGGCGACACGAAAAAAAGTGTTTACTTTTTATAATATGTATACATTATGTGTAGATGAAAAATCTCATTTGTATCGGAGGTGCACCGCTCCCTTTTCCGATTTCAAAAAGGGATAGGTGTTAGGAAAGGGACGTACTCTATACAACGCCTTACTAAAATTTAGTAGTCTAACATTAATACCTCCAAAGATATTGAGTATGAAAGTTCCCATTTGTATAGGAGGTGCCCCGCCCCCTTTTCCGATTTCAAAAAAAAGTACGTAAGAACCATGCCGGGCTATGTACCTGACCTGTGTGTAAGTTTGGTTAAAATCCGTCTACGCGTTTGAGCGACAAGTGGCGACACGAAAAAAAGTGTTTACTTTTTATAATATGTATACATTATGTGTAGATGAAAAATCTCATTTGTATCGGAGGTGCACCGCTCCCTTTTCCGATTTCAAAAAGGGATAGGTGTTAGGAAAGGGACGTACTCTATACAACGCCTTACTAAAATTTAGTAGTCTAGCATTAATACCTCCAAAGATATTGAGTATGAAAGTTCCCATTTGTATGGGAGGTGCCACGCCCCCTTTTCCGATTTTAAACAAAAATACGTAAGAACCATGCCGGGCTATGTACCTGACCTGTGTGTAAGTTTGGTTAAAATCCGTCCACGCGTTTGAGCGGCAAGTATCGACACGAAAAAAAAGCGTTTACTTTTTATAATATGTATAGATTATGTGTAGATGAAAAATCTCATTTGTATGGGAGGTGCACCGCTCCCTTTTTCGATTTCAAAAAGGGATAGGTATTAGGAAAGGGACTTACTCTATACGACGCCTTACTAAAATTTAGTAGTCTAGCATTAATACCTCCAAAGATATTGAGTATGAAAGTTCCCATTTGTATGGGAGGTGCCACGCCCCCTTTTCCGATTTTAAACAAAAATACGTAAGAACCATGCCGGGCTATGTACCTGACCTGTGTGTAAGTTTGGTTAAAATCCGTCTACGCGTTTGAGCGACAAGTGGCGACACGAAAAAAAAGCGTTTACTTTTTATAATATGTATAGATTATGTGTAGATGAAAAATCTCATTTGTATCGGAGGTGCACCGCTCCCTTTTCCGATTTCAAAAAGGGATAGGTGTTAGGAAAGGGACATACTTTATACAACGCCTTACTAAAATTTAGTAGTCTAGCATTAATACCTCCAAAGATATTGAGTATGAAAGTTCCCACTTGTATGGGAGGTGCCACGTCCCCTTTTCCGATTTCAAATAAAAATACGTAAGAACCATACCGGGCTATGTACCTGAGCAGTGTGTAAGTTTGGTTAAAATCCGTCCACGCGTTTGAGTGACCATTGGCGACACGAAAAAAAGTGTTTACTTTTTATAATATGTATAGATTATGTATAGATAAAAAATCTCATTTGTATGGGAGGTGCACCGTTCCTTTTTCCGATTTCAAAACGTGATAGGTAACAGGAAAGGGACTTACTTTATACAACGTCTTACCAAATTTCAGTAGTCTAGCGATAATGGTTGCATAGATAGGGGGTATGAAAGATCCCATTTGTATGGGAGGTGCCACGCCCCCTTTTCCGATTCCAAAAAGGCACAGGTGCTAGAAAAGGGACTTACTTTATACAACGGTTTACCAAAATTTAGTAGTCTAGCATTAACACCTCCAAAGATATTGAGTATGAAAGTTCCCATTTGTATAGGAGGTGCCACGCCCCCTTTTGCGATTTCAAAAAGGCATAGGTATTAGGAAAGGGACTTACTTTATACAACACCTTACCAAAATTTAGTAGTCTAGCATTAATACCTCTAAAGATATTGAGCATGAAAGTTCCCATTTGTATGGGAAGTGCACCGCCCCCTTTTCCGATTTCAAAAAGTGATAGGTAATAGGAAAGGGACTTACTTTATACAACGTCTTACCAAATTTCAGTAGTCTAGCATTAATACCTCCAAAGATATTGAGTATGAAAGTTCCCATTTGTATGGGAGGTGCCACGCCCCCTTTTCCGATTTCAAAAAGGGATAGGTATTAGGAAAGGGACTTACTAAATTTTAGTAGTCTAGCATTAATACCTCCAAAGATATTGAGTATGAAAGTTCCCACTTGTATGGGATGTGCCACGCCCCCTTTTCCGATTTCAAACAAAAATACGTAAGAACCATGCCGGGCTATGTACCTGACCTGTGTGTAAGTTTGGTTAAAATCCGTCCACGCGTTTGAGCGCCAAGTGGCGACACGAAAAAAAGTGTTTACTTTTTATAATATGTATAGATTATGTGTAGATGAAAAATCTCATTTGTATGGGAGGTGCACCGCTCCCTTTTCCGATTTCAAAAAGTTATGGGTATTAGGAAAGGGACTTACTTTATACAACGCTTTACTAAAATTTAGTAGTCTAACATTAATACCTCCAAAGATATTGAGTATGAAAGTTCCCATTTGTATGGGAGGTGCCCCGCCCCTTTTCCGATTTCAAAAAGGGATAGGTATTAGGCAAGGGACGTACTCTATACAACGCCTTACTAAAATTTAGTAGTCTAGCATTAATACCTCCAAAGATATTGAGTATGAAAGTTCCCATTTGTATGGGAGGTGCCACGCCCACTTTTCCGATTTCAAACAAAAATACGTAAGAACCATGCCGGGCTATGTACCTAACCTGTGTGTAAGTTTGGTTAAAATCCGTCCACGCGTTTGAGCGGCAAGTATCGACACGAAAAAAAAGCGTTTACTTTTTATAATATGTATAGATTATGTGTAGATGAAAAATCTCATTTGTATGGGAGGTGCACCGCTCCCTTTTTCGATTTCAAAAAGGGATAGGTATTAGGAAAGGGACTTACTCTATACGACGCCTTACTAAAATTTAGTAGTCTAGCATTAATACCTCCAAAGATATTGAGTATGAAAGTTCCCATTTGTATGGGAGGTGCCACGCCCCCTTTTCCGATTTCAAACAAAAATACGTAAGAACCATGCCGGGCTATGTACCTGACCTGTGTGTAAGTTTGGTTAAAATCCGTCTACGCGTTTGAGCGACAAGTGGCGACACGAAAAAAAGTGTTTACTTTTTATAATATGTATACATTATGTATAGATTGAAAATCTCATTTGTATGGGAGGTGCACCGCTCCCTTTTCCGATTTAAAAAAGGGATAGGTATTAGGAAGGGGACTTACTCTATACGACGCCTTACTAAAATTTAGTAGTCTAGCATTAATACCTCCAAAGATATTGAGCATGAAAGTTCCCATTTGTATGGGAAGTGCACTGCCCCCTTGTCCGATTTCAAAGAGTGATAGGTAATAGGAAAGGGACTTACTCTATACAACGCCTTACTAAAATTTAGTAGTCTAGCATTAATACCTCCAAAGATATTGAGTATGAAAGTTCCCATTTGTATGGGAGGTGCCACGCCCCCTTTTCCGATTTCAAACAAAAATACGTAAGAACCATGCCGGGCTATGTACCTGAGCTGTGTGTAAGTTTGGTTAAAATCCGACCACGCGTTTGAGCGCCAAGTGGCGACACGAAAAAAAGTGTTTACTTTTTATAATATGTATAGATTATGTGTAGATGAAAAATCTCATTTGAATGGGAGGTGCACCGCTCCCTTTTTCGATTTCAAAAAGGGATAGGTATTAGGAAAGGGACTTACTCTATACGACGCCTTACTAAAATTTAGTAGTCTAGCATTAATACCTCCAAAGATATTGAGTATGAAAGTTCCCATTTGTATGGGAGGTGCCACGCCCCCTTTTTCGATTTCAAAAAAAAGTACGTAAGAACCATGCCGGGCTATGTACCTGACCTGTGTGTAAGTTTGGTTAAAATCCGTTCACGCGTTTGAGCGACAAGTGGCGACACCAAAAAAAGTGTTTACTTTTTATAATATGTATACATTATGTATAGATGAAAAATCTCATTTGTATGCGAGGTGCACCGCTCCCTTTTTCGATTTCAAAAAGGGATAGGTATTAGGAAAGGGACTTACTCTATACGACGCCTTACTAAAATTTAGTAGTCTAGCATTAATACCTCCAAAGATATTGAGTATGAAAGTTCCCATTTGTATGGGAGGTGCCACGCCCCCTTTTTCGATTTCAAAAAAAAGTACGTAAGAACCATGCCGGGCTATGTACCTGACCTGTGTGTAAGTTTGGTTAAAATCCGTTCACGCGTTTGAGCGCCAAGTGGCGACACAAAAAAAAGTGTTTACATTTTATAATATGTATAGATTATGTGTAGATGAAAAATCTCATTTGAATGGGAGGTGCACCGCTCCCTTTTTCGATTTCAAAAAGGGATAGGTATTAGGAAAGGGACTTACTCTATACGACGCCTTACTAAAATTTAGTAGTCTAGCATTAATACCTCCAAAGATATTGAGTATGAAAGTTCCCATTTGTATGGGAGGTGCCACGCCCCCTTTTTCGATTTCAAAAAAAAGTACGTAAGAACCATGCCGGGCTATGTACCTGACCTGTGTGTAAGTTTGGTTAAAATCCGTTCACGCGTTTGAGCGACAAGTGGCGACACCAAAAAAAGTGTTTACTTTTTATAATATGTATACATTATGTATAGATGAAAAATCTCATTTGTATGCGAGGTGCACCGCTCCCTTTTCCGATTTCAAAAAGTGATAGGTACTAGGAAAGGGACTTACTTTATACAACGCCTTAGTAAAATTTAGTAGTCTTGCATTAATACCTCCAAAGATATTGAGTATGAAAGTTCCCATTTGTATGGGAGGTGCCACGCCCCCTTTTCGGATTTCAAAAAGAGATAGGTATTAGGAAAGGGACTTACTTTATACAACGCCTTACTAAAATTTAGTAGTCTAGCATTAATACCTCCAAAGATATTGAGTATGAAAGTTCCCATTTGTATAGGAGGTGCCACGCCCCCTTTTCCGATTTCAAACAAAAATACGTAAGAACCATGCCGGGCTATGTACCTGAGCTGTGTGTAAGTTTGGTTAAAATCCGACCACGCGTTTGAGCGCCAAGTGGCGACACGAAAAAAGTGTTTACTTTTTATAATATGTATAGATTATGTGTAGATGAAAAATCTCATTTGAATGGGAGGTGCACCGCTCCCTTTTTCGATTTCAAAAAGGGATAGGTATTAGGAAAGGGACTTACTCTATACAACGCCTTACTAAAATTTAGTAGTCTAGCATTAATACCTCCAAAGATATTGAGTATGAAAGTTCCCATTTGTATGGGAGGTGCCACGCCCCCTTTTCCGATTTCAAACAAAAATACGTAGGAACCATGCCGGGCTATGTACCTGACCTGTGTGTAAGTTTGGTTAAAATCCGTTCACGCGTTTGAGCGACAAGTGGCGACACCAAAAAAAGTGTTTACTTTTTATAATATGTATACATTATGTATAGATGAAAAATCTCATTTGTATGCGAGGTGCACCGCTCCCTTTTCCGATTTCAAAAAGTGATAGGTACTAGGAAAGGGACTTACTTTATACAACGCCTTACTAAAATTTAGTAGTCTTGCATTAATACCTCCAAAGATATTGAGTATGAAAGTTCCCATTTGTATGGGAGGTGCCACGCCCCCTTTTCGGATTTCAAAAAGAGATAGGTATTAGGAAAGGGACTTACTTTATACAACGCCTTACTAAAATTTAGTAGTCTAGCATTAATACCTCCAAAGATATTGAGTATGAAAGTTCCCATTTGTATAGGAGGTGCCACGCCCCCTTTTTCGATTTCAAAAAAAAGTACGTAAGAACCATGCCGGGCTATGTACCTGACCTGTGTGTAAGTTTGGTTAAAATCCGTCTACGCGTTTGAGCGACAAGTGGCGACACGAAAAAAAGTGTTTACTTTTTATAATATGTATACATTATGTATAGATTGAAAATCTCATTTGTATGGGAGGTGCACCGCTCCCTTTTCCGATTTCAAAAAGTTATGGGTATTAGGAAAGGGACTTACTTTATACAACGCCTTACTAAAATTTAGTAGTCTAACATTAATACCTCCAAAGATATTGAGTATGAAAGTTCCCATTTGTATGGGAGGTGCCCCGCCCCCTTTTTTTCGATTTCAAAAAGGGATAGGTATTAGGAAAGGGACTTACTTTATACAACGCCTTACTAAAATTTAGTAGTCTTGCATTAATACCTCCAAAGATATTGAGTATGAAAGTTCCCATTTGTATGGGAGGTGCCACGGCCCCTTTTCGGATTTCAAAAAGAGATAGGTATTAGGAAAGGGACTTACTTTATACAACGCCTTACTAAAATTTAGTAGTCTAGCATTAATACCTCCAAAGATATTGAGTATGAAAGTTCCCATTTGTATGGGAGGTGCCACGCCCCCTTTTCCGATTTCAAACAAAAATACGTAAGAACCATGCCGGGCTATGTACCTGACCTGTGTGTAAGTTTGGTTAAAATCCGTCCACGCGTTTAAGCGGCCAGTATCGACACGAAAAAAAAGTGTTTACTTTTTATAATATGTATAGATTATGTGTAGATGAAAAATCTCATTTGTATCGGAGGTGCACCGCTCCCTTTTCCGATTTCAAAAAGGGATAGGTGTTAGGAAAGGGACTTACTTTATACAACGCCTTACTAAAATTTAGTAGTCTAGCATTAATACCTCCAAAGATATTGAGTATGAAAGTTCCCATTTGTATGGGAGGTGATACGCCCCCTTTTCCGATTTCAAATAAAAATACGTAAGAACCATGCCGGGCTATGTATCTGACCAGTGTGTAAGTTTGGTTAAAATCGGTCCACGCGTTTGAGTGACCATTGACGACACGAAAAAAAGTGTTTACTTTTTATAATATGTATAGATTATGTATAGATAAAAAATCTCATTTGTATGGGAGGTGCACCGTTCCTTTTTCCGATTTCAAAACGTGATAGGCAACAGGAAAGGGACTTACTTTATACAACGTCTGACCAAATTTCAGTAGTCTAGCAATTATAGTTGCATAGATAGGGGGTATGAAAGATCCCATTTGTATGGGAGGTGCCACGCCCCCTTTTCCGTTTTCAAAAAGGGATAGGTATTAGGAAAGGGACTTACTCTATACAACGCCTTACTAAAATTTAGTAGTCTAGCATTAATACCTCCAAAGATATTGAGTATGAAAGTTCCCATTTGTATGGGAGGTGCCACGCCCCCTTTTCCGATTTCAAACAAAAATACCTAGGAACCATGCCGGGCTATGTACCTGACCTGTGTGTAAGTTTGGTTAAAATCCGTTCACGCGTTTGAGCGACAAGTGGCGACACGAAAAAAAGTGTTTACTTTTTATAATATGTATACATTATGTATAGATGAAAAATCTCATTTGTATGCGAGGTGCACCGCTCCCTTTTCCGAATTCAAAAAGTGATAGGTACTAGGAAAGGGACTTACTTTATACAACGCCTTACTAAAATTTAGTAGTCTTGCATTAATACCTCCAAAGATATTGAGTATGAAAGTTCCCATTTGTATGGGAGGTGCCACGCCCCCTTTTCCGATTTCAAAAAGAGATAGGTATTAGGAAAGGGACTTACTTTATACAACGCCTTACTAAAATTTAGTAGTCTAGCATTAATACCTCTAAAGATATTGAGTATGAAAGTTCCCATTTGTATAGGAGGTGCCACGCCCCCTTTTCCGATTTCAAAAAAAAGTACGTAAGAACCATGCCGGGCTATGTACCTGACCTGTGTGTAAGTTTGGTTAAAATCCGTCTACGCGTTTGAGCGACAAGTGGCGACACGAAAAAAAGTGTTTACTTTTTATAATATGTATACATTATGTATAGATTGAAAATCTCATTTGTATGGGAGGTGCACCGCTCCCTTTTCCGATTTCAAAAAGTTATAGGTATTAGGAAAGGGACTTACTTTATACAACGCCTTACTAAAATTTAGTAGTCTAACATTAATAACTCCAAAGATATTGAGTATGAAAGTTCCCATTTATATGGGAGGTGCCACGCCCCCTTTTCCGATTTCAAACAAAAATACGTGAGAACCATGCCGGGCTATGTACCTGACCTGTGTGTAAGTTTGGTTCAAATCCGTCCACGCGTTTGAGCGGAAAGTATCGACACGAAAAAAAAGTGTTTACTTTTTATAATATGTATAGATTATGTGTAGATGAAAAATCTCATTTGTATCGGAGGTGCACCGCTCCCTTTTCCGATTTCAAAAAGGGATAGGCGATTTCAAATAAAAATACGTAAGAACCATGCCGGGATATGTACCTGACCAGTGTGTAAGTTTGGTTAAAATCCGTCCACGCGTTTGAGTGACCATTGGCGACACGAAAAAAAGTGTTTACTTTTTATAATATGTATAGATTATGTATAGATAAAAAATCTCATTTGTATGGGAGGTGCACCGTTCCTTTTTCCGATTTCAAAACGTGATAGGTAACAGGAAAGGGACCTACTTTATACAACGTCTTACCAAATTTCAGTAGTCTAGCGATTATAGTTGCATAGATAGGGGGTATGAAAGATCCCATTTGTATGGGAGGTGCCACGCCCCCCTTTTCCGCTTTCAAAATGGGACAGGTATTAGGAAAGGGACTTACTTTATACAACGCCTTACCAAAATTTAGTAGTCTAGCATTTTTACCTCCAAAGATATTGAGTATGAAAGTTCCCATTTGTATGGGATGTGCCACGTACCCTTTCCGATTTCAAAAAGGCATAGGTATTATTAAAGGGACTTACTTTATGCAACGGTTTACCAAAATTTAGTAGTCTAGCATTAACACCTCCAAAGATATTGAGTATGAAAGTTCCCATTTGTATGGGAGGTGCCACGCCCCCTTTTCCGATTTCAAAAAGGCACAGGTATTAGAAAAGGGACTTACTTTATACAACGGTTTACCAAAATTTAGTAGTCTAGCATTAACACCTCCAAAGATATTGAGTATGAAAGTTCCCATTTGTATAGGAGGTGCCACGCCCCCTTTTGCGATTTCAAAAAGGCATAGGTATTAGGAAAGGGACTTACTTTATACAACGGTTTACCAAAATTTAGTAGTCTAGCATTAACACCTCCAAAGATATTAAGTATGAAAGTTATCATTTGTATGGGAGGTGCCACGCCCTCTTTTCCGATTTCAAAAAGGGATAGGTATTAGGAAAGGGACTTACTTTATACAACACCTTACCAAAATTGAGTAGTCTAGCATTGTTACCTCCAAAGATATTGAGCATGAAAGTTCCCATTTGTATGGGAAGTGCACCGCCCCCTTTTCCGATTTGAAAAAGTGATAGGTAATAGGATAGGGACTTACTTTATACAATGTCTTACCAAATTTCAGTAGTCTAGCATTAATACCTCCAAAGATATTGAGTATGAAAGTTCCCATTTGTATGGGAGGTGCCACGCCCCCTTTTCCGATTTCAAAAAGGGATAGGTATTAGGAAAGGGACTTACTCTATACAACGCCTTACCAAAATTTAGTAGTCTAGCATTAATACCTCCAAAGATATTGAGTATAAAAGTTCCCATTTGTATGGGAGGTGCCACGCCCCCTTTTCCGATTTCAAACAAAAATACGTAGGAACCATGCCGGGCTATGTACCTGACCTGTGTGTAAGTTGGGTTAAAATCCGTCTACGCGTTTGAGCGACAAGTGTTTACTTTTTATAATATAGATATATTATGTATAGAGGAAAAATCTCATTTGTATGGGAGGTGCACCGCTACCTTTTCCCATTTCAAAAAGTGATAGGTATTAGAAAAGGGACTTACTTTATACAACGCCTTACTAAAATTTAGTAGTCTAGCATTAATACCTCCAAAGATATTGAGTATGAAAGTTCCCATTTGTATGGGAGGTGCCACGCCCCCTTTTCCGATTTCAAAAAGGGATAGGTATTAGGAAAGGGACTTACTCTATACAACGCCTTACTAAAATTTAGTAGTCTAGCATTAACACCTCCAAAGATATTGAGTATGAAAGTTCCCATTTGTATAGGAGGTGCCACGCCCCCTTTTCCGATTTCAAACAAAAATACGTAAGAATCATGCCGGGCTATGTACCTGACCTGTGTGTAAGTTTGGTTAAAATCCGTCCACGCGTTTGAGCGCCAAGTGGCGACACGAAAAAAAGTGTTTACTTTTTATAATATGTATAGATTATGTGTAGATGAAAAATCTCATTTGTATGGGAGGTGCACCGCTCCCTTTTTCGATTTCAAAAAGGGATAGGTATTAGGAAAGCGACTTACTCCATACAACGCCCTACTAAAATTTAGTAGTCTAGCATTAATACCTCCAAAGATATTGAGTATGAAAGTTCCCATTTGTATGGGAGGTGCCACGCCCCCTTTTCCGATTTCAAACAAAAATACGTAAGAACCATGCCGGGCTATGTACCTGACCTGTGTGTAAGTTTGGTTAAAATCCGTCCACGCGTTTGAGCGCCAAGTGGCGACACGAAAAAAAGTGTTTACTTTTTATAATATGTATAGATTATGTGTAGATGAAAAATCTCATTTGTATGGGAGGTGCACCGCTCCCTTTTTCGATTTCAAAAAGGGATAGGTATTAGGAAAGGGACTTACTTTATACAACGCCTTACTAAAATTTAGTAGTCTTGCATTAATACCTCCAAAGATATTGAGTATGAAAGTTCCCATTTGTATGGGAGGTGCCACGCCCCCTTTTCCGATTTCAAAAAGAGATAGGTATTAGGAAAGGGACTTACTTTATACAACGCCTTACTAAAATTTAGTAGTCTAGCATTAATACCTCCAAAGATATTGAGTATGAAAGTTCCCATTTGTATGCGAGGTGCACCGCTCCCTTTTCCGATTTCAAAAAGTGATAGGTACTAGGAAAGGGACTTACTTTATACAACGCCTTACTAAAATTTAGTAGTCTAGCATTAATACCTCCAAAGATATTGAGTATGAAAGTTCCCATTTGTATGGGAGGTGCCACGCCCCCTTTTCCGATTTCAAAAAGAGATAGGTATTAGGAAAGGGACTTACTTTATACAACGCCTTACTAAAATTTAGTAGTCTAGCATTAATACCTCCAAAGATATTGAGTATGAAAGTTCCCATTTGTATAGGAGGTGCCACGCCCCCTTTTCCGATTTCAAAAAAAAGTACGTAAGAACCATGCCGGGCTATGTACCTGACCTGTGTGTAAGTTTGGTTAAAATCCGTCTACGCGTTTGAGCGACAAGTGGCGACACGAAAAAAAGTGTTTACTTTTTATAATATGTATACATTATGTATAGATTGAAAATCTCATTTGTATGGGAGGTGCACCGCTCCCTTTTCCGATTTCAAAAAGTTATAGGTATTAGGAAAGGGACTTACTTTATACAACGCCTTACTAAAATTTAGTAGTCTAACATTAATAACTCCAAAGATATTGAGTATGAAAGTTCCCATTTGTATGGGAGGTGCCACGCCCCCTTTTCCGATTTCAAACAAAAATACGTGAGAACCATGCCGGGCTATGTACCTGACCTGTGTGTAAGTTTGGTTCAAATCCGTCCACGCGTTTGAGCGGAAAGTATCGACACGAAAAAAAAGTGTTTACTTTTTATAATATGTATAGATTATGTGTAGATGAAAAATCTCATTTGTATCGGAGGTGCACCGCTCCCTTTTCCGATTTCAAAAAGGGATAGGCGATTTCAAATAAAAATACGTAAGAACCATGCCGGGATATGTACCTGACCAGTGTGTAAGTTTGGTTAAAATCCGTCCACGCGTTTGAGTGACCATTGGCGACACGAAAAAAAGTGTTTACTTTTTATAATATGTATAGATTATGTATAGATAAAAAATCTCATTTGTATGGGAGGTGCACCGTTCCTTTTTCCGATTTCAAAACGTGATAGGTAACAGGAAAGGGACCTACTTTATACAACGTCTTACCAAATTTCAGTAGTCTAGCGATTATAGTTGCATAGATAGGGGGTATGAAAGATCCCATTTGTATGGGAGGTGCCACGCCCCCTTTTCCGCTTTCAAAATGGGACAGGTATTAGGAAAGGGACTTACTTTATACAACGCCTTACCAAAATTTAGTAGTCTAGCATTTTTACCTCCAAAGATATTGAGTATGAAAGTTCCCATTTGTATGGGATGTGCCACGTCCCCTTTCCGATTTCAAAAAGGCATAGGTATTAGGAAAGGGACTTACTTTATGCAACGGTTTACCAAAATTTAGTAGTCTAGCATTAACACCTCCAAAGATATTGAGTATGAAAGTTCCCATTTGTATGGGAGGTGCCACGCCCCCTTTTCCGATTTCAAAAAGGCACAGGTATTAGAAAAGGGACTTACTTTATACAACGGTTTACCAAAATTTAGTAGTCTAGCATTAACACCTCCAAAGATATTGAGTATGAAAGTTCCCATTTGTATAGGAGGTGCCACGCCCCCTTTTGCGATTTCAAAAAGGCATAGGTATTAGGAAAGGGACTTACTTTATACAACGGTTTACCAAAATTTAGTAGTCTAGCATTAACACCTCCAAAGATATTAAGTATGAAAGTTATCATTTGTATGGGAGGTGCCACGCCCTCTTTTCCGATTTCAAAAAGGGATAGGTATTAGGAAAGGGACTTACTTTATACAACACCTTACCAAAATTGAGTAGTCTAGCATTGTTACCTCCAAAGATATTGAGCATGAAAGTTCCCATTTGTATGGGAAGTGCACCGCCCCCTTTTCCGATTTGAAAAAGTGATAGGTAATAGGATAGGGACTTACTTTATACAATGTCTTACCAAATTTCAGTAGTCTAGCATTAATACCTCCAAAGATATTGAGTATGAAAGTTCCCATTTGTATGGGAGGTGCCACGCCCCCTTTTCCGATTTCAAAAAGGGATAGGTATTAGGAAAGGGACTTACTCTATACAACGCCTTACAAAAATTTAGTAGTCTAGCATTAATACCTCCAAAGATATTGAGTATAAAAGTTCCCATTTGTATGGGAGGTGCCACGCCCCCTTTTCCGATTTCAAACAAAAATACGTAGGAACCATGCCGGGCTATGTACCTGACCTGTGTGTAAGTTGGGTTAAAATCCGTATACGCGTTTGAGCGACAAGTGTTTACTTTTTATAATATAGATATATTATGTATAGAGGAAAAATCTCATTTGTATGGGAGGTGCACCGCTACCTTTTCCCATTTCAAAAAGTGATAGGTATTAGAAAAGGGACTTACTTTATACAACGCCTTACTAAAATTTAGTAGTCTAGCATTAATACCTCCAAAGATATTGAGTATGAAAGTTCCCATTTGTATGGGAGGTGCCACGCCCCCTTTTCCGATTTCAAAAAGGGATAGGTATTAGGAAAGGGACTTACTCTATACAACGCCTTACTAAAATTTAGTAGTCTAGCATTAACACCTCCAAAGATATTGAGTATGAAAGTTCCCATTTGTATAGGAGGTGCCACGCCCCCTTTTCCGATTTCAAACAAAAATACGTAAGAATCATGCCGGGCTATGTACCTGACCTGTGTGTAAGTTTGGTTAAAATCCGTCCACGCGTTTGAGCGCCAAGTGGCGACACGAAAAAAAGTGTTTACTTTTTATAATATGTATAGATTATGTGTAGATGAAAAATCTCATTTGTATGGGAGGTGCACCGCTCCCTTTTTCGATTTCAAAAAGGGATAGGTATTAGGAAAGCGACTTACTCCATACAACGCCCTACTAAAATTTAGTAGTCTAGCATTAATACCTCCAAAGATATTGAGTATGAAAGTTCCCATTTGTATGGGAGGTGCCACGCCCCCTTTTCCGATTTCAAACAAAAATACGTAAGAACCATGCCGGGCTATGTACCTGACCTCTGTGTAAGTTTGGTTAAAATCCGTCCACGCGTTTGAGCGCCAAGTGGCGACACGAAAAAAAGTGTTTACTTTTTATAATATGTATAGATTATGTATAGATGAAAAATCTCATTTGTATGGAAGGTGCACCGCTCCCTTTTCCGATTGCAAAAAGTGATGGGTAATAGGAAAAGGACTTACTTTATACAACGTCTTACCAGATTTCAGTAGTCTATCGATAATAGTTGCATAGATAGGGGGTATGAAAAATACCATTTGTATGGGAGGTGCCACGCCATCTTTTCCGATTTCAAAAAGGAATAGGTATTAGGAAAGGGACTTACTTTATACCACGAATTACCAAAATTTCGTAGTCTAGCATCAATACCTCCAAAGATATTGAGTATGAAAGTTTCCATTTGTATGGGAGGTGCCACGCCCCCTTTTCCGATTTCAAAAAGGGATAGGTATTACTAAAGGGACTTACTCTCTACAACGCCTTACTAAAATTTAGTAGTCTAGCATTAATACCTCTAAAGATATTGAGTGTGAAAGTTCCCATTTGTATGGGAGGTGCCACGCCCCCTTTTCCGATTTCAAAAAAAAAGTACGTAAGAACCATGCCGGGCTATGTACCTGACCTGTGTGTAAGTTTGGTTAAAGTCCGTCCACGCGTTTGAGCGCCAAGGTGTAGATGAAAAATCTCATTTGTATGGGAGGTGCAACGCTCCCTTTTCCGATTTCAAAAAGGGATAGGCATTAGGAAAGGGACTTACTCTATACAACGCCTTACTAAAATTTAGTAGTCTAGCATTAATACCTCTAAAGATATTGAGTATGAAAGTTCCCATTTGTATGGGAGGTGCCACGCCCCCTTTTCCGATTTCAAAAAAAAGTACGTAAGAACCATGCCGGGCTATGTACCTGACCTGTGTGTAAGTTTGGTTAAAGTCCGTCCACGCTTTGACCGCCAAGGTGTAGATGAAAAATCTCATTTGTATGGGAGGTGCAACGCTACCTTTTCCCATTTCAAAAAGTGATAGGTATTAGAAAAGGGACTTACTTTATACAACGCCTTACTAAAATTTAGTAGTCTAGCATTAATACCTCCAAAGATATTGAGTATGAAAGTTCCCATTTGTATGGGAGGTGCCACGCCCCCTTTTCCGATTTCAAAAAGTGATAGGTGTTAGGAAAGGGACTTACTTTATACAACGCTTTACTAAAATTTAGTAGTCTAGCATTAATACCTCCAAAGATATTGAGTATGAAAGTTCCTATTTGTATGGGAGGTGCCACGCCCCCTTTTCCGATTTCAAACAAAAATACGTAAGAATCATGCCGGGCTATGTACCTGACCTGTGTGTAAGTTTGGTTAAAATCCGTCCACGCGTTTGAGCGCCAAGTGGCGACACGAAAAAAAGTGTTTACTTTTTATAATATGTATAGATTATGTGTAGATGAAAAATCTCATTTGTATGGGAGTTGCACCGCTCCCGTTTTCGATTTCAAAAAGGGATAGGTATTAGGAAAGCGACTTACTCCATACAACGCCCTACTAAAATTTAGTAGTCTAGCATTAATACCTCCAAAGATATTGAGTATGAAAGTTCCTATTTGTATGGGAGGTGCCACGCCCCCTTTTCCGATTTCAAACAAAAATACGTAAGAATCATGCCGGGCTATGTACCTGACCTGTGTGTAAGTTTGGTTAAAATCCGTCCACGCGTTTGAGCGCCAAGGTGTAGATGAAAAATCTCATTTGTATGGGAGGTGCAACGCTCCCTTTTCCGATTTCAAAAAGGGATAGGCATTAGGAAAGGGACTTACTCTCTACAACGCCTTACTAAAATTTAGTAGTCTAGCATTAATACCTCTAAAGATATTGAGTGTGAAAGTTCCCATTTGTATGGGAGGTGCCACGCCCCCTTTTCCGATTTCAAAAAAAAAGTACGTAAGAACCATGCCGGGCTATGTACCTGACCTGTGTGTAAGTTTGGTTAAAGTCCGTCCACGCGTTTGAGCGCCAAGGTGTAGATGAAAAATCTCATTTGTATGGGAGGTGCAACGCTCCCTTTTCCGATTTCAAAAAGGGATAGGCATTAGGAAAGGGACTTACTCTCTACAACGCCTTACTAAAATTTAGTAGTCTAGCATTAATACCTCTAAAGATATTGAGTTTGAAAGTTCCCATTTGTATGGGAGGTGCCACGCCCCCTTTTCCGATTTCAAAAAAAAAGTACGTAAGAACCATGCCGGGCTATGTACCTGACCTGTGTGTAAGTTTGGTTAAAGTCCGTCCACGCGTTTGAGCGCCAAGGTGTAGATGAAAAATCTCATTTGTATGGGAGGTGCAACGCTCCCTTTTCCGATTTCAAAAAGGGATAGGCATTAGGAAAGGGACTTACTCTATACAACGCCTTACTAAAATTTAGTAGTCTAGCATTAATACCTCTAAAGATATTGAGTATGAAAGTTCCCATTTGTATGGGAGGTGCCACGCCCCCTTTTCCGATTTCAAAAAAAAGTACGTAAGAACCATGCCGGGCTATGTACCTGACCTGTGTGTAAGTTTGGTTAAAGTCCGTCCACGCTTTGACCGCCAAGGTGTAGATGAAAAATCTCATTTGTATGGGAGGTGCAACGCTACCTTTTCCCATTTCAAAAAGTGATAGGTATTAGAAAAGGGACTTACTTTATACAACGCCTTACTAAAATTTAGTAGTCTAGCATTAATACCTCCAAAGATATTGAGTATGAAAGTTCCCATTTGTATGGGAGGTGCCACGCCCCCTTTTCCGATTTCAAAAAGTGATAGGTGTTAGGAAAGGGACTTACTTTATACAACGCTTTACTAAAATTTAGTAGTCTAGCATTAATACCTCCAAAGATATTGAGTATGAAAGTTCCTATTTGTATGGGAGGTGCCACGCCCCCTTTTCCGATTTCAAACAAAAATACGTAAGAATCATGCCGGGCTATGTACCTGACCTGTGTGTAAGTTTGGTTAAAATCCGTCCACGCGTTTGAGCGCCAAGTGGCGACACGAAAAAAAGTGTTTACTTTTTATAATATGTATAGATTATGTGTAGATGAAAAATCTCATTTGTATGGGAGTTGCACCGCTCCCGTTTTCGATTTCAAAAAGGGATAGGTATTAGGAAAGCGACTTACTCCATACAACGCCCTACTAAAATTTAGTAGTCTAGCATTAATACCTCCAAAGATATTGAGTATGAAAGTTCCTATTTGTATGGGCGGTGCCACGCCCCCTTTTCCGATTTCAAACAAAAATACGTAAGAATCATGCCGGGCTATGTACCTGACCTGTGTGTAAGTTTGGTTAAAATCCGTCCACGCGTTTGAGCGCCAAGGTGTAGATGAAAAATCTCATTTGTATGGGAGGTGCAACGCTCCCTTTTCCGATTTCAAAAAGTGATAGGTGTTAGGAAAGGGACTTACTTTATACAACGCTTTACTAAAATTTAGTAGTCTAGCATTAATACCTCCAAAGATATTGAGTATGAAAGTTCCTATTTGTATGGGAGGTGCCACGCCCCCTTTTCCGATTTCAAAAAAAAAGTACGTAAGAACCATGCCGGGCTATGTACCTGACCTGTGTGTAAGTTTGGTTAAAGTCCGTCCACGCGTTTGAGCGCCAAGGTGTAGATGAAAAATCTCATTTGTATGGGAGGTGCAACGCTCCCTTTTCCGATTTCAAAAAGGGATAGGCATTAGGAAAGGGACTTACTCTCTACAACGCCTTACTAAAATTTAGTAGTCTAGCATTAATACCTCTAAAGATATTGAGTGTGAAAGTTCCCATTTGTATGGGAGGTGCCACGCCCCCTTTTCCGATTTCAAAAAAAAAGTACGTAAGAACCATGCCGGGCTATGTACCTGACCTGTGTGTAAGTTTGGTTAAAGTCCGTCCACGCGTTTGAGCGCCAAGGTGTAGATGAAAAATCTCATTTGTATGGGAGGTGCAACGCTCCCTTTTCCGATTTCAAAAAGGGATAGGCATTAGGAAAGGGACTTACTCTATACAACGCCTTACTAAAATTTAGTAGTCTAGCATTAATACCTCTAAAGATATTGAGTATGAAAGTTCCCATTTGTATGGGAGGTGCCACGCCCCCTTTTCCGATTTCAAAAAAAAGTACGTAAGAACCATGCCGGGCTATGTACCTGACCTGTGTGTAAGTTTGGTTAAAGTCCGTCCACGCTTTGACCGCCAAGGTGTAGATGAAAAATCTCATTTGTATGGGAGGTGCAACGCTACCTTTTCCCATTTCAAAAAGTGATAGGTATTAGAAAAGGGACTTACTTTATACAACGCCTTACTAAAATTTAGTAGTCTAGCATTAATACCTCCAAAGATATTGAGTATGAAAGTTCCCATTTGTATGGGAGGTGCCACGCCCCCTTTTCCGATTTCAAAAAGTGATAGGTGTTAGGAAAGGGACTTACTTTATACAACGCTTTACTAAAATTTAGTAGTCTAGCATTAATACCTCCAAAGATATTGAGTATGAAAGTTCCTATTTGTATGGGAGGTGCCACGCCCCCTTTTCCGATTTCAAACAAAAATACGTAAGAATCATGCCGGGCTATGTACCTGACCTGTGTGTAAGTTTGGTTAAAATCCGTCCACGCGTTTGAGCGCCAAGTGGCGACACGAAAAAAAGTGTTTACTTTTTATAATATGTATAGATTATGTGTAGATGAAAAATCTCATTTGTATGGGAGTTGCACCGCTCCCGTTTTCGATTTCAAAAAGGGATAGGTATTAGGAAAGCGACTTACTCCATACAACGCCCTACTAAAATTTAGTAGTCTAGCATTAATACCTCCAAAGATATTGAGTATGAAAGTTCCCATTTGTATGGGAGGTGCACCGCCCCCTTTTCCGATTTGAAAAAGTGATAGGTAATAGGATAGGGACTTACTTTATACAATGTCTTACCAAATTTCAGTAGTCTAGCATTAATACCTCCAAAGATATTGAGTATGAAAGTTCCCATTTGTATGGGAGGTGCCACGCCCCCTTTTCCGATTTCAAAAAGGGATAGGTATTAGGAAAGGGACTTACTCTATACAACGCCTTACAAAAATTTAGTAGTCTAGCATTAATACCTCCAAAGATATTGAGTATAAAAGTTCCCATTTGTATGGGAGGTGCCACGCCCCCTTTTCCGATTTCAAACAAAAATACGTAAGAATCATGCCGGGCTATGTACCTGACCTGTGTGTAAGTTTGGTTAAAATCCGTCCACGCGTTTGAGCGCCAAGTGGCGACACGAAAAAAAGTGTTTACTTTTTATAATATGTATAGATTATGTGTTGATGAAAAATCTCATTTGTATGGGAGGTGCACCGCTCCCTTTTTCGATTTCAAAAAGGGATAGGTATTAGGAAAGCGACTTACTCCATACAACGCCCTACTAAAATTTAGTAGTCTAGCATTAATACCTCCAAAGATATTGAGTATGAAAGTTCCCATTTGTATGGGAGGTGCCACGCCCCCTTTTCCGATTTCAAAAAAAGTACGTAAGAACCATGCCGGGCTATGTACCTGATCTGTGTGTAAGTTTGGTTAAAATCCGTCCACGCGTTTGAGAGTCAAGTGGAGACACGAAAAAAAGTGTTTACTTTTTATAATATGTATAGATTATGTGTTGATGAAAAATCTCATTTGTATGGGAGGTGCACCGCTCCCTTTTTCGATTTCAAAAAGGGATAGGTATTAGGAAAGCGACTTACTCCATACAACGCCCTACTAAAATTTAGTAGTCTAGCATTAATACCTCCAAAGATATTGAGTATGAAAGTTCCCATTTGTATGGGAGGTGCCACGCCCCCTTTTCCGATTTCAAAAAAAGTACGTAAGAACCATGCCGGGCTATGTACCTGATCTGTGTGTAAGTTGGGTTAAAATCCGTCTACGCGTTTGAGCGACAAGTGTTTACTTTTTATAATATAGATATATTATGTATAGAGGAAAAATC
Organism: Merzomyia westermanni; assembly: GCA_949987695.1. Lineage (NCBI taxonomy): Eukaryota > Metazoa > Arthropoda > Insecta > Diptera > Tephritidae > Merzomyia > Merzomyia westermanni. Next base: position 103,082,989 of record OX465289.1, read on the forward strand.
TCATTTGTATGGGAGGTGCACCGCTACCTTTTCCCATTTCAAAAAGTGATAGGTATTAGAAAAGGGACTTACTTTATACAACGCCTTACTAAAATTTAGTAGTCTAGCATTAATACCTCCAAAGATATTGAGTATGAAAGTTCCCATTTGTATGGGAGGTGCCACGCCCCCTTTTCCGATTTCAAAAAGGGATAGGTATTAGGAAAGGGACTTACTCTATACAACGCCTTACTAAAATTTAGCAGTCTAGCATTAACACCTCCAAAGATATTGAGTATGAAAGTTCCCATTTGTATAGGAGGTGCCACGCCCCCTTTTCCGATTTCAAACAAAAATACGTAAGAATCATGCCGGGCTATGTACCTGACCTGTGTGTAAGTTTGGTTAAAATCCGTCCACGCGTTTGAGCGCCAAGTGGCGACACGAAAAAAAGTGTTTACTTTTTATAATATGTATAGATTATGTGTTGATGAAAAATCTCATTTGTATGGGAGGTGCACCGCTCCCTTTTTCGATTTCAAAAAGGGATAGGTATTAGGAAAGCGACTTACTCCATACAACGCCCTACTAAAATTTAGTAGTCTAGCATTAATACCTCCAAAGATATTGATTATGAAAGTTCCCATTTGTATGGGAGGTGCCACGCCCCCTTTTCCGATTTCAAAAAAAGTACGTAAGAACCATGCCGGGCTATGTACCTGATCTGTGTGTAAGTTTGGTTAAAATCCGTCCACGCGTTTGAGAGTCAAGTGGAGACACGAAAAAAAGTGTTTACTTTTTATAATGTATATAGATTATGTATAGATGAAAAATCTCATTTGTATGAAAGGTGCACCGCTCCCTTTTCCGATTGCAAAAAGTGATGGGTAATAGGAAAAGGACTTACTTTATACAACGTCTTACCAGATTTCAGTAGTCTATCGATAATAGTTGCATAGATAGGGGGTATGAAAAATACCATTTGTATGGGAGGTGCCACGCCATCTTTTCCGGTTTCAAAAAGGAATAGGTATTAGGAAAGGGACTTACTTTATACCACGAATTACCAAAATTTCGTAGTCTAGCATCAATACCTCCAAAGATATTGAGTATGAAAGTTTCCATTTGTATGGGAGGTGCCACGCCCCCTTTTCCGATTTCAAAAAGGGATAGGTATTACTAAAGGGACTTACTCTCTACAACGCCTTACTAAAATTTAGTAGTCTAGCATTAATACCTCTAAAGATATTGAGTGTGAAAGTTCCCATTTGTATGGGAGGTGCCACGCCCCCTTTTCCGATTTCAAAAAAAAAGTACGTAAGAACCATGCCGGGCTATGTACCTGACCTGTGTGTAAGTTTGGTTAAAGTCCGTCCACGCGTTTGAGCGCCAAGGTGTAGATGAAAAATCTCATTTGTATGGGAGGTGCACCGCTACCTTTTCCCATTTCAAAAAGTGATAGGTATTAGGAAAGGGACTTACTCTATACAACGCCTTACTAAAATTTAGTAGTCTAGCATTAATACCTCCAAAGATATTGAGTATGAAAGTTCCTATTTGTATGGGAGGTGCCACGCCCCCTTTTCCGATTTCAAACAAAAATACGTAAGAATCATGCCGGGCTATGTACCTGACCTGTGTGTAAGTTTGGTTAAAATCCGTCCACGCGTTTGAGCGCCAAGTGGCGACACGAAAGAAAGTGTTTACTTTTTATAATATGTATAGATTATGTGTAGATGAAAAATCTCATTTGTATGGGAGGTGCACCGCTCCCGTTTTCGATTTCAAAAAGGGATAGGTATTAGGAAAGCGACTTACTCCATACAACGCCCTACTAAAATTTAGTAGTCTAGCATTAATACCTCCAAAGATATTGAGTATGAAAGTTCCCATTTGTATGGGAGGTGCCACGCCCCCTTTTCCGATTTCAAAAAAAAGTACGTAAGAACCATGCCGGGCTATGTACCTGACCTGTGTGTAAGTATGGTTAAAGTCCGTCCACGCGTTTGAGCGCCAAGGTGTAGATGAAAAATCTCATTTGTATGGGAGGTGCAACGCTCCCTTTTCCGATTTCAAAAAGGGATAGGCATTAGGAAAGGGACTTACTCTATACAACGCCTTACTAAAATTTAGTAGTCTAGCATTAATACCTCCAAAGATATTGAGTATGAAAGTTTCCATTTGTATGGGACGTGCCACGCCCCCTTTTCCGATTTCAAAAAGGAATAGGTATTAGGAAAGGGACTTACTTTATACCACGAATTACCAAAATTTCGTAGTCTAGCATCAATACCTCCAAAGATATTGAGTATGAAAGTTTCCATTTGTATGGGAGGTGCCACGCCCCCTTTTCCGATTTCAAAAAGGGATAGGTATTACTAAAGGGACTTACTCTCTACAACGCCTTACTAAAATTTAGTAGTCTAGCATTAATACCTCTAAAGATATTGAGTGTGAAAGTTCCCATTTGTATGGGAGGTGCCACGCCCCCTTTTCCGATTTCAAAAAAAAAGTACGTAAGAACCATGCCGGGCTATGTACCTGACCTGTGTGTAAGTTTGGTTAAAGTCCGTCCACGCGTTTGAGCGCCAAGGTGTAGATGAAAAATCTCATTTGTATGGGAGGTGTAACGCTCCCTTTTCCGATTTCAAAAAGGGATAGGCATTAGGAAAGGGACTTACTCTATACAACGCCTTACTAAAATTTAGTAGTCTAGCATTAATACCTCTAAAGATATTGAGTATGAAAGTTCCCATTTGTATGGGAGGTGCCACGCCCCCTTTTCCGATTTCAAAATAAAGTACGTAAGAACCATGCCGGGCTATGTACCTGACCTGTGTGTAAGTTTGGTTAAAGTCCGTCCACGCTTTGCCGCCAAGGTGTAGATGAAAAATCTCATTTGTATGGGAGGTGCACCGCTACCTTTTCCCATTTCAAAAAGTGATAGGTATTAGGAAAGGGACTTACTCTATACAACGCCTTACTAAAATTTAGTAGTCTAGCATTAATACCTCCAAAGATATTGAGTATGAAAGTTCCTATTTGTATGGGAGGTGCCACGCCCCCTTATCCGATTTCAAACAAAAATACGTAAGAACCATGCCGGGCTATGTACCTGACCTGTGTGTAAGTTTGGTTAAAGTCCGTCCACGCTTTGACCGCCAAGGTGTAGATGAAAAATCTCATTTGTATGGGAGGTGCACCGCTACCTTTTCCCATTTCAAAAAGTGATAGGTATTAGGAAAGGGACTTACTCTATACAACGCCTTACTAAAATTTAGTAGTCTAGCATTAATACCTCCAAAGATATTGAGTATGAAAGTTCCCATTTGTATGGGAGGTGCCACGCCCCCTTTTCCGATTTCAAAAAGTGATAGGTATTAGGAAAGGGACTTACTTTATACAACGCTTTACTAAAATTTAGTAGTCTAGCATTAATACCTCCAAAGATATTGAGTATGAAAGTTCCTATTTGTATGGGAGGTGCCACGCCCCCTTTTCCGATTTCAAACAAAAATACGTAAGAATCATGCCGGGCTATGTACCTGACCTGTGTGTAAGTTTGGTTAAAATCCGTCCACGCGTTTGAGCGCCAAGTGGCGACACGAAAAAAAGTGTTTACTTTTTATAATATGTATAGATTATGTGTAGATGAAAAATCTCATTTGTATGGGAGGTGCACCGCTCCCGTTTTCGATTTCAAAAAGGGATAGGTATTAGGAAAGCGACTTACTCCATACAACGCCCTACTAAAATTTAGTAGTCTAGCATTAATACCTCCAAAGATATTGAGTATGAAAGTTCCCATTTGTATGGGAGGTGCCACGCCCCCTTTTCCGATTTCAAAAAAAAGTACGTAAGAACCATGCCGGGCTATGTACCTGATCTGTGTGTAAGTTTGGTTAAAATCTCCGTCCACGCGTTTGAGAGTCAAGTGGAGACACGAAAAAAAGTGTTTACTTTTTATAATATGTATAGATTATGTATAGATGAAAAATCTCATTTGTATGGAAGGTGCACCGCTCCCTTTTCCGATTGCAAAAAGTGATGGGTAATAGGAAAAGGACTTACTTTATACAACGTCTTACCAGATTTCAGTAGTCTATCGATAATAGTTGCATAGATAGGGGGTATGAAAAATACCATTTGTATGGGAGGTGCCACGCCATCTTTTCCGATTTCAAAAAGGAAAAGGTATTAGGAAAGGGACTTACTTTATACCACGAATTACCAAAATTTCGTAGTCTAGCATCAATACCTCCAAAGATATTGAGTATGAAAGTTTCCATTTGTATGGGAGGTGCCACGCCCCCTTTTCCGATTTCAAAAAGGGATAGGTATTACTAAAGGGACTTACTCTCTACAACGCCTTACTAAAATTTAGTAGTCTAGCATTAATACCTCTAAAGATATTGAGTGTGAAAGTTCCCATTTGTATGGGAGGTGCCACGCCCCCTTTTCCGATTTCAAAAAAAAAGTACGTAAGAACCATGCCGGGCTATGTACCTGATCTGTGTGTAAGTTTGGTTAAAGTCCGTCCACGCGTTTGAGCGCCAAGGTGTAGATGAAAAATCTCATTTGTATGGGAGGTGCAACGCTCCCTTTTCCGATTTCAAAAAGGGATAGGCATTAGGAAAGGGACTTACTCTATACAACGCCTTACTAAAATTTAGTAGTCTAGCATTAATACCTCTAAAGATATTGAGTATGAAAGTTCCCATTTGTATGGGAGGTGCCACGCCCCCTTTTCCGATTTCAAAAAAAAGTACGTAAGAACCATGCCGGGCTATGTACCTGACCTGTGTGTAAGTTTGGTTAAAGTCCGTCCACGCGTTTGAGCGCCAAGGTGTAGATGAAAAATCTCATTTGTATGGGAGGTGCACCGCTCTCTTTTCCGATTTCAAAAAGGGATAGCCATTAGGAAAGGGACTTACTTTATACAACGGTTTACCAAAATTTAGTAGTCTAGCATTAACACCTCCAAAGATATTAAGTATGAAAGCTATCATTTGTATGGGAGGTGCCACGCCCTCTTTTCCGATTTCAAAAAGGGATAGGTATTAGGAAAGGGACTTACTTTATACAACACCTTACCAAAATTGAGTAGTCTAGCATTGTTACCTCCAAAGATATTGAGCATGAAAGTTCCCATTTGTATGGGAAGTGCACCGCCCCCTTTTCCGATTTCAAAAAGTGATAGGTAATAGGAAAGGGACTTACTTTATACAACGTCTTACCAAATGTCAGTAGTCTAGCATTAATACCTCCAAAGATATTGAGTATGAAAGTTCCCATTTGTATGGGAGGTGCCACGCCCCCTTTTCCCTTTTCAAAAAGGGATAAGTATTAGGAAAGGGACTTACTCTATACAACGCCTTACAAAAATTTAGTAGTCTAGCATTAATACCTCCAAAGATATTGAGTATAAAAGTTCCTATTTGTATGGGAGGTGCCACGCCCCCTTTTCCGATTTCAAACAAAAATACGTAGGAAACATGCCGGGCTATGTACCTGACCTGTGTGTAAGTTGGGTTAAAATCCGTCTACGCGTTTGAGCGACAAGTGTTTACTTTTTTTTAATATATATATATTATGTATAGATGAAAAATCTCATTTGTATGGGAGGTGCACCGCTACCTTTTCCCATTTCAAAAAGTGATAGGTATTAGAAAAGGGACTTACTTTATACAACGCCTTACTAAAATTTAGTAGTCTAGCATTAATACCTCCAAAGATATTGAGTATGAAAGTTCCCATTTGTATGGGAGGTGCCACGCCCCCTTTTCCGATTTCAAAAAGGGATAGGTATTAGGAAAGGGACTTACTCTATACAACGCCTTACTAAAATTTAGTAGTCTAGCATTAACACCTCCAAAGATATTGAGTATGAAAGTTCCCATTTGTATAGGAGGTGCCACGCCCCCTTTTCCGATTTCAAACAAAAATACGTAAGAATCATGCCGGGCTATGTACCTGACCCGTGTGTAAGTTTGGTTAAAATCCGTCCACGCGTTTGAGCGCCAAGTGGCGACACGAAAAAAAGTGTTTACTTTTTATAATATGTATAGATTATGTGTAGATGAAAAATCTCATTTGTATGGGAGGTGCACCGCTCCCTTTTTCGATTTCAAAAAGGGATAGGTATTAGGAAAGCCACTTACTCCATACAACGCCCTACTAAAATTTAGTAGTCTAGCATTAATACCTCCAAAGATATTGAGTATGAAAGTTCCCATTTGTATGGGAGGTGCCACGCCCCCTTTTCCGATTTCAAAAAAAAGTACGTGAGAACCATGCCGGGCTATGTACCTGATCTGTGTGTAAGTTTGGTTAAAATCCGTCCACGCGTTTGAGAGTCAAGTGGAGACACGAAAAAAAGTGTTTACTTTTTATAATATGTATAGATTATGTATAGATGAAAAATCTCATATGTATGGGAGGTGCACCGCTCCCTTTTCCGATTTCAAAAAGGGATAGGCATTAGGAAAGGGACTTACTCTATACAACGCCTTACTAAAATTTAGTAGTCTAGCATTAATACCTCTAAAGATATTGAGTATGAAAGTTCCCATTTGTATGGGAGGTGCCACGCCCCCTTTTCCGATTTCAAAAAAAAGTACGTAAGAACCATGCCGGGCTATGTACCTGAGCTGTGTGTAAGTTTGGTTAAAGTCCGTCCACGCGTTTGACCGCCAAGGTGTAGATGAAAAATCTCATTTGTATGGGAGGTGCACCGCTCCCTTTTCCGATTTCAAAAAGGGATAGGCATTAGGAAAGGGACTTACTCTATACAACGCCTTACTAAAATTTAGTAGTCTAGCATTAATACCTCTAAAGATATTGAGTATGAAAGTTCCCATTTGTATAGGAGGTGCCACGCCCCCTTTTCCGATTTCAAAAAGTGATAGGTATTAGGAAAGGGACTTACTTTATACAACGCTTTACTAAAATTTAGTAGTCTAGCATTAATACCTCCAAAGATATTGAGTATGAAAGTTCCTATTTGTATGAGAGGTGCCACGCCCCCTTTTCCGATTTCAAACAAAAATACGCAAGAACCATGCAGGGCTATGTACCTGACCTGTGTGTAAGTTTGGTTAAAGTCCGTCCCCCTTTTCCGATTTCAAAAAAAAGTACGTAAGAACCATGCCGGGCTATGTACCTGACCTGTGTGTAAGTTTGGTTAAAATCCGTTCACGCGTTTGAGCGACAAGTGGCGACACGAAAAAAAGTGTTTACTTTTTATAATATGTATACATTATGTATAGATGAAAAATCTCATTTGTATGGGAGGTGCACCGCTCCCTTTTCCGATTTCAAAAAGTGATAGGTACTAGGAAAGGGACTTACTTTATACAACGGTTTACCAAAATTTAGTAGTCTAGCATTAACACCTCCAAAGATATTAAGTATGAAAGTTCCCATTTGTATGGGAGGTGCCACGCCCCCTTTTCCGACTTCAAAAAAAAGTACGTAGGAACAATGCCGGGCTATGTACCTGATCTGTGTGTAAGTTTGGTTAAAATCCGTCCACGCGTTTGAGAGTCAAGTGGAGACACGAAAAAAAGTGTTTACTTTTTATAATACTAGAGATCGCCCAGTGGTTGAAATTCAACCACAAAACTTTATTTTATTTTAATTATTTGCAATACCTTTCATTTGTATTTTTCCCTTCCTTTTCTTGCCTTTCCTTCATTTCCTTTCCATTCCCTTCCTTTCTTTTTCCTTTTCTTTCTTTTCACTTTCTTTCCCTTCTTTTTCTTACCTTGTCTTTTCTTTTCTTTACTTTCCTTTCCATTGCCTTCCTTTTCTTTCCCTTAACTTTTTTTCTTTCCTATTCTTACCTTTCCTTTGCTTTCAATTCATTTCCTTTCCAGTCCATTCCCTTCCCTTCCTTTTCTTTCCTTTTCTATACCGTCCTTCCCTTCACTTTCTTTTAATAAATTTTTTTATTCTATTTCATTTTATTTTATTTTTTTATTTTATTTCAATTCACACAAACCCAACCGCAAATACAAAAACCAAACTAAATCCAGTGTTGAATGCTCTATGAATAATCATTTATTTTGTTTTTGTAAACACTGTTTGTAGGTATCAGCAATGCAGTTTACATATTTGCTTATATTTTACATTGCTTGTTTAATGTGCCCAACAAAGCAACTTTTCGTGCTCTCAGGAGAGCCCCAGACACTGGGCATCGTAGCCAGTGATCAATACAATAACAACTAAAGCAAAAATGCATGGCACCTTTACTCACACAACAGACGCTCTGTAGTGCGAATACTTGTTTTTTATTGGCCCACTACCAGCTCTTCGGCACTCATAGTGAGAGCCGATCCCACGAGTAATACAATACATGCTTATTTTGTTTTGTTTTTATAAACACTTGATGCATGATCAGCTATGTATTTTTGTTTCATTTTCATTGTTGTTTAATTTTTTCCTACAAAGCAACTCCTCGGCCATGCTCACGATTCAGAATAGTACACAAAAAGCAAGTACACACACACAGCGTGTCTATAGTGTGAATAAGTGAATGTGTAGTGGTGTGATCTTTATGTTAAATTTTTTATATTAAAATGATTTTAAAATTTTTTTTTACAGATAAAAGTACACCTCAAAATTTCCTATCTATACATATATAATTTGTATACCTTAGAATTATAGTTTAGCAGAAAACGGTTCTACATTGCATTCATCTTTGCTATTTATATATAAGATGTACAGATTATGTATAGATGAAAAATCTCATTTGTATGGGAGGTGCACCGCTCCCTTTTCCGATTGCAAAAAGCGATAGGTAATAGGAAAAGGACTTACTTTATACAACGTCTTACCAGATTTCAGTAGTCTGTCGATAATAGTTGCATAGATAGGGGGTATGAAAGATCCCATTTGTACTAAAATATAGTAGTCTAGCATTAATACCTCCAAATATATTGAGTATGAAAGTTCCCATTTGTATGGGAGGTGCACCGCTCCCTTTTCCGATTTCAAAAAAGGATAGGTATTAGGAAAGGGACTTATTTTATACAACGCCTTACTAAAATTCAGTAGTCTAGCATTAATACCTCCACGCCCCCTTTTCCGATTTCAAAAAGGCATAGGTATGAGGAAAGGGACTTACTTTATACAACGGTGTACCAAAATTTAGTAGTCTAGCATTAACACCTCCAAAGATATTGAGTATGAAAGTTCTCATTTGTATGGGAGGTGCCACGCCCCCTTTTTCGATTTCAAACAAAAATACGTAAGAACCATGCCGGGCTACGTACTTGACCTGTGTGTAAGTTTGGTTAAAGTCCGTCCACGCGTTTGAGCGCCAAGGTGTAGATGAAAAATCTCATTTGTATGGGAGGTGCACTGCTCCCTTTTCCGATTTCAAAAAAGGATAGGTATTAGGAAAGGGACTTATTTTATACAACGCCTTACTAATATTTAGTAGTCTAGCATTAATACCTCCAAAGATATTGAGTATGAAAGTTCCCATTTGTATGGGAGGTGCCACGCCCCCTTTTCCGATTTCAAACAAAAATACGTAAGAACCATGCCGGGCTACGTACTTGACCTGTGTGTAAGTTTGGTTAAAGTCCGTCCACGCGTTTGAGCGCCAAGGTGTAGATGAAAAATCTCATTTGTATGGGAGGTGCACTGCTCCCTTTTCCGATTTCAAAAAAGCATAGGTATTAGGAAAGGGACTTATTTTATACAACGCCTTACTAATATTTAGTAGTCTAGCATTAATACCTCCAAAGATATTGAGTATGAAAGTTCCCATTTGTATGGGAGGTGCCACGCCCCCTTTTCCGATTTCAAAAAGGCATAGGTATTAGGAAAGGGACTTACTTTATACAACGGTGTACCAAAATTTAGTAGTCTAGCATTAACACCTCCAAAGATATTGAGTATGAAAGTTCCCATTTGTATGGGAGGTGCCACGCCCCCTTTTCCGATTTCAAAAAAAAGTACGTAAGAACCATGCCGGGCTATGTACCTGACCTGTGTGTAAGTTTGGTTAAAATCCGTTCACGCGTTTGAACGACAAGTGGCGACACGAAAAAAAGTGTTTACTTTTTATAATATGTATACATTATGTATAGATGAAAAATCTCATTTGTATGCGAGGTGCACCGCTCCCTTTTCCGATTTCAAAAAGTGATAGGTACTAGGAAAGGGACTTACTTTATGCAACGCCTTACTAAAATTTTGTAGTCTTGCATTAATACCTCCAAAGATATTGAGTATGAAAGTTCCCATTTGTATGGGAGGTGCACCGCTCCCTTTTCCGATTTCAAAAAGTTATAGGTATTAGGAAAGGGACTTACTTTATACAACGCCTTACTAAAATTTAGTAGTCTAACATTAATACCTCCAAAGATATTGAGTATGAAAGTTCCCATTTCTATGGGAGGTCCCCGCCCCCTTTTCCGATTTCAAAAAGGCATAGGTATTAGGAAAGGGACTTATTTTATACAACGCCTTACTAATATCTAGTAGTCTAGCATTAATACCTCCAAAGATATTGAGTATGAAAGTTCCCATTTGTATGGGAGGTGCCACGCCCCCTTTTCCGATTTCAAAAAGGCATAGGTATTAGGAAAGGGACTTACTTTATACAACGGTGTACCAAAATTTAGTAGTCTAGCATTAACACCTCCAAAGATATTGAGTATGAAAGTTCCCATTTGTATGGGAGGTGCCACGCCCCCTTTTCCGATTTCAAAAAAAAGTACGTAAGAACCATGCCGGGCTATGTACCTGACCTGTGTGTAAGTTTGGTTAAAATCCGTTCACGCGTTTGAGCGACAAGTGGCGACACGAAAAAAAGTGTTTACTTTTTATAATATGTATACATTATGTATAGATGAAAAATCCCATTTGTATGCGAGGTGCACCGCTCCCTTTTCCGATTTCAAAAAGTGATAGGTACTAGGAAAGGGACTTACTTTATGCAACGCCTTACTAAAATTTAGTAGTCTAGCATTAATACCTCCAAAGATATTGAGTATGAAAGTTCCCATTTGTATGGGAGGTGCCACGCCCCCTTTTCCGATTTCAAAAAGAGATAGGTATTAGGAAAGGGACTTACTTTATACAACGCCTTACTAAAATTTAGTAGTCTAGCATTAATACCTCCAAAGATATTGAGTATGAAAGTTCCCATTTGTATAGGAGGTGCCACGCCCCCTTTTCCGATTTCAAAAAAAAGTACGTAAGAACCATGCTGGGCTATGTACCTGACCTGTGTGTAAGTTTGGTTAAAATCCGTTCACGCGTTTGAGCGACAAGTGGGGACACGAAAAAAAGTGTTTACTTTTTATAATATGTATACATTATGTATAGATGAAAAATCTCATTTGTATGCGAGGTGCACCGCTCCCTTTTCCGATTTCAAAAAGTGATAGGTACTAGGAAAGGGACTTACTTTATGCAACGCCTTACTAAAATTTAGTAGTCTAACATTAATACCTCCAAAGATATTGAGTATGAAAGTTCCCATTTCTATGGGAGGTGCCCCGCCCCCTTTTCCGATTTCAAAAAGGCATAGGTATTAGGAAAGGGACTTACTTTATACAACGGTGTACCAAAATTTAGTAGTCTAGCATTAACACCTCCAAAGATATTGAGTATGAAAGTTCCCATTTGTATGGGAGGTGCCACGCCCCCTTTTCCGATTTCAAAAAAAAGTACGTAAGAACCATGCCGGGCTATGTACCTGACCTGTGTGTAAGTTTGGTTAAAATCCGTTCACGCGTTTGAGCGACAAGTGGCGACACGAAAAAAAGTGTTTACTTTTTATAATATGTATACATTATGTATAGATGAAAAATCTCATTTGTATGCGAGGTGCACCGCTCCCTTTTCCGATTTCAAAAAGTGATAGGTACTAGGAAAGGGACTTACTTTATGCAACGCCTTACTAAAATTTAGTAGTCTAACATTAATACCTCCAAAGATATTGAGTATGAAAGTTCCCATTTCTATGGGAGGTGCCCCGCCCCCTTTTCCGATTTCAAAAAGGCATAGGTATTAGGAAAGGGACTTACTTTATACAACGGTGTACCAAAATTTAGTAGTCTAGCATTAACACCTCCAAAGATATTGAGTATGAAAGTTCCCATTTGTATGGGAGGTGCCACGCCCCCTTTTCCGATTTCAAAAAAAAGTACGTAAGAACCATGCCGGGCTATGTCCCTGACCTGTGTGTAAGTTCGGTTAAAACCCGTCTACGCGTTTGAGCGACAAGTGGCGACACGAAAAAAAGTGTTTACTTTTTATAATATGTATACATTATGTATAGATTGAAAATCTCATTTGTATGGGAGGTGCACCGCTCCCTTTTCCGATTTCAAAAAGTTATAGGTATTAGGAAAGGGACTTACTTTATACAACGCCTTACTAAAATTTAGTAGTCTAACATTAATACCTCCAAAGATATTGAGTATGAAAGTTCCCATTTCTATGGGAGGTGCCCCGCCCCCTTTTCCGATTTCAAAAAGGCATAGGTATTAGGAAAGGGACTTACTTTATACAACGGTGTACCAAAATTTAGTAGTCTAGCATTAACACCTCCAAAGATATTGAGTATGAAAGTTCCCATTTGTATGGGAGGTGCCACGCCCCCTTTTCCGATTTCAAAAAAAAAGTACGTAAGAACCATGCCGGGCTATGTACCTGACCTGTGTGTAAGTTTGGTTAAAATCCGTTCACGCGTTTGAGCGACAAGTGGCGACACGAAAAAAAGTGTTTACTTTTTATAATATGTATACATTATGTATAGATGAAAAATCTCATTTGTATGCGAGGTGCACCGCTCCCTTTTCCGATTTCAAAAAGTGATAGGTACTAGGAAAGGGACTTACTTTATGCAACGCCTTACTAAAATTTAGTAGTCTTGCATTAATACCTCCAAAGATATTGAGTATGAAAGTTCCCATTTGTATGGGAGGTGCCACGCCCCCTTTTCCGATTTCAAAAAGAGATAGGTATTAGGAAAAGGACTTACTTTATACAACGCCTTACTAAAATTTAGTAGTCTAGCATTAATACCTCCAAAGATATTGGGTATGAAAGTTCCCATTTGTATGGGAGGTGCCACGCCCCCTTTTCCGATTTCAAAAAGGCATAGCTATTAGGAAAGGGACTTACTTTATACAACGGTGTACCAAAATTTAGTAGTCTAGCATTAACATCTCCAAAGATATTGAGTATGAAAGTTCCTATTTGTATGGGAGGTGCCACGCCCCCTTTTCCGATTTCAAAAAAAAGTACGTAAGAACCATGCCGGGCTATGTACCTGACCTGTGTGTAAGTTTGGTTAAAATCCGTTCACGCGTTTGAGCGACAAGTGGCGACACGAAAAAAAGTGTTTACTTTTTATAATATGTATACATTATGTATAGATGAAAAATCTCATTTGTATGCGAGGTGCACCGCTCCCTTTTCCGATTTCAAAAAAGGATAGGTATTAGCAAAGGGACTTATTTTATACAACGCCTTACTAATATTTATTAGTCTAGCATTAATACCTCCAAAGATATTGAGTATGAAAGTTCCCATTTGTATGGGAGGTGCCACGCCCCCTTTTCCGATTTCAAAAAGGCATAGGTATTAGGAAAGGGACTTACTTTATACAACGGTGTACCAAAATTTAGTAGTCTAGCATTAACACCTCCAAAGATATTGAGTATGAAAGTTCCCATTTGTATGGGAGGTGCCACGCCCCCTTTTCCGATTTCAAAAAAAAGTACGTAAGAACCATGCCGGGCTATGTACCTGACCTGTGTGTAAGTTTGGTTAAAATCCGTTCACGCGTTTGAGCGACAAGTGGCGACACGAAAAAAAGTGTTTACTTTTAATAATATGTATACATTATGTATAGATGAAAAATCTGATTTGTATGCGAGGTGCACCGCTCCCTTTTCCGATTTCAAAAAGTGATAGGTACTAGGAAAGGGACTTACTTTATGCAACGCCTTACTAAAATTTAGTAGTCTTGCATTAATACCTCCAAAGATATTGAGTATGAAAGTTCCCATTTGTATGGGAGGTGCCACGCCCCCTTTTCCGATTTCAAAAAGAGATAGGTATTAGGAAAGGGACTTACTTTATACAACGCCTTACTAAAATTTAGTAGTCTAGCATTAATACCTCCAAAGATATTGAGTATGAAAGTTCCCATTTGTATGGGAGGTGCCACGCCCCCTTTTCCGATTTCAAAACGGCATAGGTATTAGGAAAGGGACTTACTTTATACAACGGTGTACCAAAATTTAGTAGTCTAGCATTAACACCTCCAAAGATATTGAGTATGAAAGTTCCCATTTGTATGGGATGTGCCACGCCCCCTTTTCCGATTTCAAAAAAAAGTACGTAAGAACCATGCCGGGCTATGTACCTGACCTGTGTGTAAGTTTGGTTGAAGTCCGTCCACGCGTTTGAGCGCCAAGGTGTAGATGAAAAATCTCATTTGTATGGGAGGTGCACCGCTCCCTTTTCCGATTTCAAAAAGGGATAGGTATTAGGAAAGGGACTTACTTTATACAACGCCTTACTAAAATTTAGTAGTCTAGCATTAATACCTCCAAAGATATTGAGTATGAAAGTTCCCATTTGTATGGGAGGTGCCACGCCCCCTTTTCCGATTTCAATCAAAAATACGTAAGAACTATGCCGGGCTATGTACCTGACCTGTGTGTAAGTTTGGTTGAAGTCCGTCCACGCGTTTGAGCGCCAAGGTGTAGATGACAAATCTCATTTGTATGGGAGGTGCACCGCTCCCTTTTCCGATTTCAAAAAGGGATAGGTATTAGGAAAGGGACTTACTTTATACAACGCCTTACTAAAATTTAGTAGTCTAGCATTAATACCTCCAAAGATATTGAGTATGAAATTTCCCATTTGTATGGGATGTGCCACGCCCCCTTTTCCGATTTCAAAAAAAAGTACGTAAGAACCATGCCGGGCTATGTACCTGACCTGTGTGTAAGTTTGGTTGAAGTCCGTCCACGCGTTTGAGCGCCAAGGTGTAGATGAAAAATCTCATTTGTATGGGAGGTGCACTGCTCCCTTTTCCGATTTCAAAAAAGGATAGGTATTAGGAAAGGGACTTATTTTATACAACGCCTTACTAATATTTAGTAGTCTAGCATTAATACCTCCAAAGATATTGAGTATGAAAGTTCCCATTTGTATGGGAGGTGCCACGCCCCCTTTTCCGATTTCAAAAAGGCATAGGTATTAGGAAAGGGACTTACTTTATACAACGGTGTACCAAAATTGAGTAGTCTAGCATTAACACCTCCAAAGATATTGAGTATGAAAGTTCCCATTTGTATGGGAGGTGCCACGCCCCCTTTTCCGATTTCAAAAAAAAGTACGTAAGAACCATGCCGGGCTATGTACCTGACCTGTGTGTAAGTTTGGTTAAAATCCGTTCACGCGTTTGAGCGACAAGTGGCGACACGAAAAAAAGTGTTTACTTTTTATAATATGTATACATTATGTATAGATGAAAAATCTCATTTGTATGCGAGGTGCACCGCTCCCTTTTCCGATTTCAAAAAGTGATAGGTACTAGGAAAGGGACTTACTTTATGCAACGCCTTACTAAAATTTAGTAGTCTTGCATTAATACCTCCAAAGATATTGAGTATGAAAGTTCCCATTTGTATGGGAGGTGCCACGCCCCCTTTTCCGATTTCAAAAAGAGATAGGTATTAGGAAAGGGACTTACTTTATACAACGCCTTACTAAAATTTAGTAGTCTAGCATTAATACCTCCAAAGATATTGAGTATGAAAGTTCCCATTTGTATAGGAGGTGCCACGCCCCCTTTTCCGATTTCAAAAAAAAGTACGTAAGAACCATGCTGGGCTATGTACCTGACCTGTGTGTAAGTTCGGTTAAAACCCGTCTACGCGTTTGAGCGACAAGTGGCGACACGAAAAAAAGTGTTTACTTTTTATAATGTGTATACATTATGTATAGATTGAAAATCTCATTTGTATGGGAGGTGCACCGCTCCCTTTTCCGATTTCAAAAAGTTATAGGTATTAGGAAAGGGACTTACTTTATACAACGCCTTACTAAAATTTAGTAGTCTAACATTAATACCTCCAAAGATATTGAGTATGAAAGTTCCCATTTCTATGGGAGGTGCCCCGCCCCCTTTTCCGATTTCAAAAAGGCATAGGTATTAGGAAAGGGACTTACTTTATACAACGGTGTACCAAAATTTAGTAGTCTAGCATTAACACCTCCAAAGATATTGAGTATGAAAGTTCCCATTTGTATGGGAGGTGCCACGCCCCCTTTTCCGATTTCAAAAAAAAGTACGTAAGAACCATGCCGGGCTATGTACCTGACCTGTGTGTAAGTTTGGTTAAAATCCGTTCACGCGTTTGAGCGACAAGTGGCGACACGAAAAAAAGTGTTTACTTTTTATAATATGTATACATTATGTATAGATGAAAAATCTCATTTGTATGCGAGGTGCACCGCTCTCTTTTCCGATTTCAAAAAGTGATAGGTACTAGGAAAGGGACTTACTTTATGCAACGCCTTACTAAAATTTAGTAGTCTTGCATTAATACCTCCAAAGATATTGAGTATGAAAGTTCCCATTTGTATGGGAGGTGCCACGCCCCCTTTTCCGATTTCAAAAAGAGATAGGTATTAGGAAAGGGACTTACCTTATACAACGCCTTACTAAAATTTAGTAGTCTAGCATTAATACCTCCAAAGATATTGGGTATGAAAGTTCCCATTTGTATGGGAGGTGATACGCCCCCTTTTCCGATTTCAAAAAGGCATAGGTATTAGGAAAGGGACTTACTTTATACAACGGTGTACCAAAATTTAGTAGTCTAGCATTAACATCTCCAAAGATATTGAGTATGAAAGTTCCCATTTGTATGGGAGGTGCCACGCCCCCTTTTCCGGTTTCAAAAAAAAGTACGTAAGAACCATGCCGGGCTATGTACCTGACCTGTGTGTAAGTTTGGTTAAAATCCGTTCACGCGTTTGAGCGACAAGTGGCGACACGAAAAAAAGTGTTTACTTTTTATAATATGTATACATTATGTATAGATGAAAAATCTCATTTGTATGCGAGGTGCACCGCTCCCTTTTCCGATTTCAAAAAAGGATAGGTATTAGCAAAGGGACTTATTTTATACAACGCCTTACTAATATTTATTAGTCTAGCATTAATACCTTCAAAGATATTGAGTATGAAAGTTCCCATTTGTATGGGAGGTGCCACGCCCCCTTTTCCGATTTCAAAAAGGCATAGGTATTAGGAAAGGGACTTACTTTATACAACGGTGTACCAAAATTTAGTAGTCTAGCATTAACACCTCCAAAGATATTGAGTATGAAAGTTCCCATTTGTATGGGAGGTGCCACGCCCCCTTTTCCGATTTCAAAAAAAAGTACGTAAGAACCATGCCGGGCTATGTACCTGACCTGTGTGTAAGTTTGGTTAAAATCCGTTCACGCGTTTGAGCGACAAGTGGCGACACGAAAAAAAGTGTTTACTTTTTATAATATGTATACATTATGTATAGATGAAAAATCTCATTTGTATGCGAGGTGCACCGCTCCCTTTTCCGATTTCAAAAAGTGATAGGTACTAGGAAAGGGACTTACTTTATGCAACGCCTTACTAAAATTTAGTAGTCTTGCATTAATACCTCCAAAGATATTGAGTATGAAAGTTCCCATTTGTATGGGAGGTGCCACGCCCCCTTTTCCGATTTCAAAAAGAGATAGGTATTAGGAAAGGGACTTACTTTATACAACGCCTTACTAAAATTTAGTAGTCTAGCATTAATACCTCCAAAGATATTGAGTATGAAAGTTCCCATTTGTATGGGAGGTGACACGCCCCCTTTTCCGATTTCAAAAAGGCATAGGTATTAGGAAAGGGACTTACTTTATACAACGGTGTACCAAAATTTAGTAGTCTAGCATTAACACCTCCAAAGATATTGAGTATGAAAGTTCCCATTTGTATGGGAGGTGCCACGCCCCCTTTTCCGATTTCAAAAAAAAGTACGTAAGAACCATGCCGGGCTATGTACCTGACCTGTGTGTAAGTTTGGTTGAAGTCCGTCCACGCGTTTGAGCGCCAAGGTGTAGATGAAAAATCTCATTTGTATGGGAGGTGCACCGCTCCCTTTTCCGATTTCAAAAAGGGATAGGTATTAGGAAAGGGACTTACTTTATACAACGCCTTACTAATATTTAGTAGTCTAGCATTAATACCTCCAAAGATATTGAGTATGAAAGTTCCCATTTGTATGGGAGGTGCCACGCCCCCTTTTCCGATTTCAATCAAAAATACGTAAGAACTATGCCGGGCTATGTACCTGACCTGTGTGTAAGTTTAGTTAAAATCCGTCCACGCGTTTGAGCGACCATTGGCGACACAAAAAAAAGTGTTTACTTTTTATAATATGTATAGATTATGTATAGATGAAAAATCCCATTTGTATGGGAGGTGCACCGCTCCTTTTTCCGATTTCAAAAAGTGATAGGTAATATGAAAGGGACTTACTTTATACAACGTCTTACCAAATTTCAGTAGTCTAGCGATAATAGTTGCATAGATAGGGGGTATGAAAGATCCCATTTGTATGGGAGGTGCCACGCCCCCTTTTCCGATTTCAAAAAGGGATAGGTATTAGGAAAGGGACTTACTTTATACAACGGTTTACCAAAATTTAGTAGTCTAGCATTAACACCTCCAAAGATATTGAGTATGAAAGGTCCCATTTGTATGGGAGGTGCAACGCTCCCTTTTCCGATTTCAAAAAAAGTACGTAAGAACCATGCCGGCATATGTACCTGACCTGTGTGTAAGTTTGGTTAAAATCCGTCCACGCGTTTGAGCGACAAGTGGCGACACGAAAAAAAGTGTTTACTTTTTATAATATGTATACATTATGTATAGATGAAAAATCTCATATGTATGGGAGGTTCACCGCTCCCTTTTCCGATTTCAAAAAGTGATAGGTACTAGGAAAGGGACTTACTTTATACAACGGTTTACCAAAATTTAGTAGTCTAGCATTAACACCTCCAAAGATATTGAGTATGAAAGTTCCCGTTTGTATGGGAGGTGCCACGCCCCCTTTTCCGATTTCAAAAAAAAGTACGTAAGAACCATGCCGGGCTATGTACCTGACCTGTGTGTAAGTTTGGTTAAAATCCGTTCACGCGTTTGAGCGACAAGTGGCGACACGAAAAAAAGTGTTTACTTTTTATAATATGTATACATTATGTATAGATGAAAAATCTCATTTTTATGGGAGGTGCAACGCTCCCTTTTCCGATTTCAAAAAGTGATAGGTACTAGGAAAGGGACTTACTTTATACAACGGTTTACCAAAATTTAGTAGTCTAGCATTAACACCTCCAAAGATATTAAGTATGAAAGTTCCCATTTGTATGGGAGGTGCCACGCCCCCTTTTCCGACTTCAAAAAAAAGTACGTAGGAACAATGCCGTGCTATGTACCTGATCTGTGTGTAAGTTTGGTTAAAATCCGTCCACGCGTTTGAAAGTCAAGTGGAGACACGAAAAAAAGTGTTTACTTTTTATAATACTAGAGATCGCCCAGTGGTTGAAATTCAACCACAAAACTTTATTTTATTTTAATTATTTGCAATACCTTTCATTTGTATTTTTCCCTTCCTTTTCTTGCCTTTCCTTCATTTCCTTTCCATTCCCTTCCTTTCTTTTTCCTTTTCTTTCTTTTCACTTTCTTTCCCTTCTTTTTCTTACCTTGTCTTTTCTTTTCTTTACTTTCCTTTCCATTGCCTTCCTTTTCTTTCCCTTACCTTTTTTCCTTTCCTATTCTAACCTTTCCTTTGCTTTCAATTCATTTCCTTTCCAGTCCATTCCCTTCCCTTCCTTTTCTTTCCTTTTCTATACCGTCCTTCCCTTCACTTTCTTTTAATAAATTTTTTTATTCTATTTCATTTTATTTTATTTTTTTATTTTATTTCAATTCACACAAACCCAACCGCAAATACAAAAACCAAACTAAATCCAGTGTTGAATGCTCTATGAATAATCATTTATTTTGTTTTTGTAAACACTGTTTGTAGGTATCAGCAATGCAGTTTACATATTTGCTTATATTTTACATTGCTTGTTTAATGTGCCCAACAAAGCAACTTTTCGTGCTCTCAGGAGAGCCCCAGACACTGGGCATCGTAGCCAGTGATCAATACAATAACAACTAAAGGAAAATGCATGGCACCTTTACTCACACAACAGACGCTCTGTAGTGCGAATACTTGTTTTTTATTGGCCCACTACCAGCTCTTCGGCACTCATAGTGAGAGCCGATCCCACGAGTAATACAATACATGCTTATTTTGTTTTGTTTTTATAAACACTTGATGCATGATCAGCTATGTATTTTTGTTTCATTTTCATTGTTGTTTAATTTTTTCCTACAAAGCAACTCCTCGGCCATGCTCACGATTCAGAATAGTACACAAAAAGCAAGTACACACACACAGCGTGTCTATAGTGTGAATAAGTGAATGTGTAGTGGTGTGATCTTTATGTTAAATTTCTTATATTAAAATGATTTAAAAATTTTTTTTTACAGATAAAAGTACACCTCAAAATTTCCTATCTATACATATATAATTTGTATACCTTAGAATTATAGTTTAGCAGAAAACGGTTCTACATTGCATTCATCTTTGCTATTTATATATAAGATGTACAGATTATGTATAGATGAAAAATCTCATTTGTATGGGAGGTGCACCGCTCCCTTTTCCGATTGCAAAAAGTGATAGGTAATAGGAAAAGGACTTACTTTATACAACGTCTTACCAGATTTCAGTAGTCTAGCGATAATAGTTGCATAGATAGGGGGTATGAAAGATCCCATTTGTACTAAAATTTAGTAGTCTAGCATTAATACCTCCAAAGATATTGAGTATGAAAGTTCCCATTTGTATGGGAGGTGCCACGCCCCCTTTTTCGATGTCAAACAAAAATACGTAAGAACCATGCCGGGCTACGTACTTGACCTGTGTGTAAGTTTGGTTAAAGTCCGTCCACGCGTTTGAGCGCCAAGGTGTAGATGAAAAATCTCATTTGTATGGGAGGTGCACTGCTCCCTTTTCCGATTTCAAAAAAGGATAGGTATTAGGAAAGGGACTTATTTTATACAACGGTGTACCAAAATTTAGTAGTCTAGCATTAACACCTCCAAAGATATTGAGTATGAAAGTTCCCATTTGTATGAGAGGTGCCACGCCCCCTTTTCCGATTTCAAAAAAAAGTACGTAAGAACCATGCCGGGCTATGTACCTGACCTGTGTGTAAGTTTGGTTAAAATCCGTTCACGCGTTTGAGCGACAAGTGGCGACACGAAAAAAAGTGTTTACTTTTTATAATATGAATACATTATGTATAGATGAAAAATCTCATTTGTTTCCGAGGTGCACCGCTCCCTTTTCCGATTTCAAAAAGTGATAGGTACTAGGAAAGGGACTTACTTTATGCAACGCCTTACTTAAATTTAGTAGTCTTGCATTAATACCTCCAAAGATATTGAGTATGAAAGTTCCCATTTGTATGGGAGGTGCCACGCCCCCTTTTCCGATTTCAAAAAGAGATAGGTATTAGGAAAGGGACTTACTTTATACAACGCCTTACTAAAATTTAGTAGTCTAGCATTAATACCTCCAAAGATATTGAGTATGAAAGTTCCCATTTGTATAGGAGGTGCCACGACCCCTTTTCCGATTTCAAAAAAAAAGTACGTAAGAACCATGCTGGGCTATGTACCTGACCTGTGTGTAAGTTTGGTTAAAACCCGTCTACGCGTTTGAGCGACAAGTGGCGACACGAAAAAAAGTGTTTACTTTTTATAATATGTATACATTATGTATAGATTGAAAATCTCATTTGTATGGGAGGTGCACCGCTCCCTTTTCCGATTTCAAAAAGTTATAGGTATTAGGAAAGGGACTTACTTTATACAACGCCTTACTAAAATTTAGTAGTCTGACATAAATACCTCCAAAGATATTGAGTATGAAAGTTCCCATTTCTATGGGAGGTGCCCCGCCCCCTTTTCCGATTTCAAAAAGGGATAGGTATTAGGAAAGGGACTTGTTCTATACAACGCCTTACTAAAATTTAGTAGTCTAGCATTAATACCTCCAAAGATATTGAGTATGAAAGTTCCCATTTGTATGGGAGGTGCCACGCCCCCTTTTCCGATTTCAAACAAAAATACGTAAGAACCATGCCGGGCTATGTACCTGACCTGTGTGTAAGTTTGGTTAAAATCCGTCCACGCGTTTGAGCGGCAAGTGGCGACACGAAAAAAAGTGTTTACTTTTTATAATATGTATAGATTATGTGTAGATGAAAAATCCCATTTGTATCGGAGGTGCACCGCTCCCTTTTCCGATTTCAAAAAGGGATAGGCGTTAGGAAAGGGACTTACTTTATACAACGCCTTACTAAAATTTAGTAGTCTAGCATTAATGCCTCCAAAGATATTGAGTATGAAAGTTCCCATTTGTATGGGAGGTGCCACGCCCCCTTTTCCGATTTCAAACAAAAATACGTAAGAACCATGCCGGGCTATGTACCTGACCTGTGTGTAAGTTTGGTTAAAATCCGTCCACGCGTTTGAGCGGCAAGTGGCGACACGAAAAAAAGTGTTTACTTTTTATAATATGTATAGATTATGTGTAGATGAAAAATCTCATTTGTATCGGAGGTGCACCGCTCCCTTTTCCGATTTCAAAAAGGGATAGGCGTTAGGAAAGGGACTTACTTTATACAACGCCTTACTAAAATTTAGTAGTCTAGCATTAATACCTCCAAAGATATTGAGTATGAAAGTTATCATTTGTATGGGAGGTGCCACGCCCCCTTATCCGATTTCAAAAAGGGATAGGTATTAGGTAAGGGATTTACTTTATACAACGCCTTACCAAAATTGAATAGTCTAGCATTAATACCTCCAAAGATATTGAGCATGAAAGTTCCCATTTGTATGGGAAGTGCACCGCCCCTTTTCCGATTTCAAAAAGTGATAGGTAATAGGAAAGGGACTTACATTGTACAACGCCTTACCAAAATTTAGTAGTCTAGCATTAATACTTCCAAAGATATTGAGTATGAAAGTTCCCATTTGTATGGGAGGTGCCACGCCCCCTTTTCCGATTTCAAAAAAAAAGTACGTAAGAACCATGCCGGGCTATGTACCTGACCTGTGTGTAAGTTTGGTTAAAATCCGGCCATGCGTTTGAGCGTCAAGTGGCGACACGAAAAAAAGTGTTTACTTTTTATAATAGTAAAGATTATGTATAGATGAAAATCTCATTTGTATAGGAGGTGCACCGCTCCCTTTTCCGATTTCAAAAAGTGATAGGTATTTGGAAAGGGACTTACTCTATACAACGCCTTACTAAAATTTAGTAGTCTAGCATTAATACCTCCAAAGATATTGAGTATGAAAGTTCCCATTTGTATGGGAGGTGCCACGCCCCCTTTCCGATTTCATAAAGGCATAGGTATTAGAAAAGGGACTTACTTTATACAACGGTTTACCAAAATTTAGTAGTCTAGCATTAACACCTCCAAAGATATTGAGTATGAAAGTTCCCATTTCTATGGGAGGTGCCCCGCCCCCTTTTCCGATTTCAAAAAGGGATAGGTATTAGGAAAGGGACTTGTTCTATACAACGCCTTACTAAAATTTAGTAGTCTAGCATTAATACCTCCAAAGATATTGAGTATGAAAGTTCCCATTTGTATGGGAGGTGCCACGCCCCCTTTTCCGATTTCAAACAAAAATACGTAAGAACCATGCCGGGCTATGTACCTGACCTGTGTGTAAGTTTGGTTAAAATCCGTCCACGCGTTTGAGCGGCAAGTGGCGACACGAAAAAAAGTGTTTACTTTTTATAATATGTATAGATTATGTGTAGATGAAAAATCCCATTTGTATCGGAGGTGCACCGCTCCCTTTTCCGATTTCAAAAAGGGATAGGCGTTAGGAAAGGGACTTACTTTATACAACGCCTTACTAAAATTTAGTAGTCTAGCATTAATACCTCCAAAGATATTGAGTATGAAAGTTCCCATTTGTATGGGAGGTGCCACGCCCCCTTTTCCGATTTCAAACAAAAATACGTAAGAACCATGCCGGGCTATGTACCTGACCTGTGTGTAAGTTTGGTTAAAATCCGTCCACGCGTTTGAGCGGCAAGTGGCGACACGAAAAAAAGTGTTTACTTTTTATAATATGTATAGATTATGTGTAGATGAAAAATCTCATTTGTATCGGAGGTGCACCGCTCCCTTTTCCGATTTCAAAAAGGGATAGGCGTTAGGAAAGGGACTTACTTTATACAACGCCTTACTAAAATTTAGTAGTCTAGCATTAATACCTCCAAAGATATTGAGTATGAAAGTTATCATTTGTATGGGAGGTGCCACGCCCCCTTATCCGATTTCAAAAAGGGATAGGTATTAGGAAAGGGATTTACTTTATACAACGCCTTACCAAAATTGAATAGTCTAGCATTAATACCTCCAAAGATATTGAGCATGAAAGTTCCCATTTGTATGGGAAGTGCACCGCCCCTTTTCCGATTTCAAAAAGTGATAGGTAATAGGAAAGGGACTTACATTGTACAACGCCTTACCAAAATTTAGTAGTCTAGCATTAATACTTCCAAAGATATTGAGTATGAAAGTTCCCATTTGTATGGGAGGTGCCACGCCCCCTTTTCCGATTTCAAAAAAAAAGTACGTAAGAACCATGCCGGGCTATGTACCTGACCTGTGTGTAAGTTTGGTTAAAATCCGGCCATGCGTTTGAGCGTCAAGTGGCGACACGAAAAAAAGTGTTTACTTTTTATAATAGTAAAGATTATGTATAGATGAAAAATCTCATTTGTATAGGAGGTGCACCGCTCCCTTTTCCGATTTCAAAAAGTGATAGGTATTTGGAAAGGGACTTACTCTATACAACGCCTTACTAAAATTTAGTAGTCTAGCATTAATACCTCCAAAGATATTGAGTATGAAAGTTCCCATTTGTATGGGAGGTGCCACGCCCCCTTTCCGATTTCATAAAGGCATAGGTATTAGAAAAGGGACTTACTTTATACAACGGTTTACCAAAATTTAGTAGTCTAGCATTAACACCTCCAAAGATATTGAGTATGAAATTTATCATTTGTATGGGAGGTGCCACGCCCCTTATCAGATTTCAAAACGGGATAGGTATTAGGAAAGGGACTTACTTTATACAACGTCTTACCAAATTTCAGTAGTCTAGCATTAATACCTCCAAAGATATTGAGTATGAAAGTTCCCATTTGTATGGGAGGTGCCACGCCCCCTTTTCCGATTTCAAAATGAATAGGTATTAGGAAAGGGACTTACTTTGTACAACGCCTTACCAAAATTTAGTAGTCTAGCATTAATACTTCCAAAGATATTGAGTATGAAAGTTCCCATTTGTATGGGAGGTGCCACGCCCCCTTTTCCGATTTCAAAAAAAAGTACGTAAGAACCATGCCGGGCTATGTACCTGACCTGTGTGTAAGTTTGGTTAAAATCCGTCCACGCGTTTGAGCGGCAAGTGGCGACACGAAAAAAAGTGTTTACTTTTTATAATAGTAAAGATTATGTATAGATGAAAAATCTCATTTGTATGGGAGGTGCACCGCTCCCTTTTCCGATTTCAAAAAGTGATAGGTATTTGGAAAGAGACTTACTTTATACAACGCCTTACTAAAATTTAGTAGTCTAGCATTAATACCTCCAAAGATATTGAGCATGAAAGTTCCCATTTGTATGGGAAGTGCACCGCCCCCTTTTCCGATTTCAAAAAGTGATAGGTAATAGTAAAGGGACTTACTTTATACAACGCCTTACCAAAATTGAGTAGTCTAGCATTAATACCTATAAAGATATTGAGTATGAAAGTTCCCATTTGTATGGGAGGTGCCACGCCCCCTTTTCCGATTTCAAAAAGGCACAGGTATTAGAAAAGGGACTTACTTTATACAACGGTTTACCAAAATTTAGTAGTCTAGCATTAACACCTCCAAAGATATTGAGTATGAAAGTTATCATTTGTATGGGAGGTGCCACGCCCCCTTATCCGATTTCAAAAGGAATAGGTATTAGGAAAGGGACTTACTTTGTACAACGCCTTACCAAAATTTAGTAGTCTAGCATTAATACCTATAAAGATATTGAGTATGAAAGTTCCCATTTGTATGGGAGGTGCCACGCCCCCTTTCCGATTTCATAAAGGCATAGGTATTAGAAAAGGGACTTACTTTATACAACGGTTTACCAAAATTTAGTAGTCTAGCATTAACACCTCCAAAGATATTGAGTATGAAATTTATCATTTGTATGGGAGGTGCCACGCCCCCTTATCAGATTTCAAAACGGGATAGGTATTAGGAAAGGGACTTACTTTATACAACGTCTTACCAAATTTCAGTAGTCTAGCATTAATACCTCCAAAGATATTGAGTATGAAAGTTCCCATTTGTATGGGAGGTGCCACGCCCCCTTTTCCGATTTCAAAATGAATAGGTATTAGGAAAGGGACTTACTTTGTACAACGCCTTACCAAAATTTAGTAGTCTAGCTTTAATACTTCCAAAGATATTGAGTATGAAAGTTCCCATTTGTATGGGAGGTGCCACGCCCCCTTTTCCGATTTCAAAAAAAGTACGTAAGAACCATGCTGGGCTATGTACCTGACCTGTGTGTAAGTTTGGTTAAAATCCGTCCACGCGTTTGAGCGGCAAGTGGCGACACGAAAAAAAGTGTTTACTTTTTATAATAGTAAAGATTATGTATAGATGAAAAATCTCATTTGTATGGGAGGTGCACCGCTCCCTTTTCCGATTTCAAAAAGTGATAGGTATTTGGAAAGGGACTTACTTTATACAACGCCTTACTAAAATTTAGTAGTCTAGCATTAATACCTCCAAAGATATTGAGCATGAAAGTTCCCATTTGTATGGGAAGTGCACCGCCCCCTTTTCCGATTTCAAAAAGGGATAGGCATTAGGAAAGGGACTTACTCTATACAACGCCTTACTAAAATTTAGTAGTCTAGCATTAATACCTCTAAATATATTGAGTATGAAAGTTCCCATTTGTATAGGAGGTGCCACGCCCCCTTTTCCGATTTCAAAAAGTGATAGGTATTAGGAAAGGGACTTACTTTATACAACGCTTTACTAAAATTTAGTAGTCTAGCATTAATACCTCCAAAGATATTGAGTATGAAAGTTCCTATTTGTATGGGAGGTGCCACGCCCCCTTTTCCGATTTCAAACGAAAATACGCAAGAACCATGCAGGGCTATGTACCTGACCTGTGTGTAAGTTTGGTTAAAGTCCGTCCACGCGTTTGAGCGTCAAGGTGTAGATGAAAAATCTCATTTGTATGGGAGGTGCACCGCTCCCTTTTCCGATTTCAAAAAGGGATAGGTATTAGGAAAGGGACTTACTTTATACAACGCCTTACTAAAATTTAGTAGTCTAGCATTAATACCTCCAAAGATATTGAGTATGAAAGTTCCCATTTGTATGGGAGGTGCCACGCTCCCTTTTCCGATTTCAAAAAAAAGTACGTAAGAACCATGCCGGCATATGTACCTGACCTGTGTGTAAGTTTGGTTAAAATCCGTCCACGCGTTTGAGCGACAAGTGGCGACACGAAAAAAAGTGTTTACTTTTTATAATATGTATACATTATGTATAGATGAAAAATCTCATATGTATGGGAGGTGCACCGCTCCCTTTTCCGATTTCAAAAAGTGATAGGTACTAGGAAAGGGACTTACTTTATACAACGGTTTACCAAAATTTAGTAGTCTAGCATTAACACCTCCAAAGATATTGAGTATGAAAGTTCCCGTTTGTATGGGAGGTGCCACGCCCCCTTTTCCGATTTCAAAAAAAAGTACGTAAGAACCATGCCGGGCTATGTACCTGACCTGTGTGTAAGTTTGGTTAAAATCCGTTCACGCGTTTGAGCGACAAGTGGCGACACGAAAAAAAGTGTTTACTTTTTATAATATGTATACATTATGTATAGATGAAAAATCTCATTTGTATGGGAGGTGCACCGCTCCCTTTTCCGATTTCAAAAAGTGATAGGTACTAGGAAAGGGACTTACTTTATACAACGGTTTACCAAAATTTAGTAGTCTAGCATTAACACCTCCAAAGATATTAAGTATGAAAGTTCCCATTTGTATGGGAGGTGCCACGCCCCCTTTTCCGACTTCAAAAAAAAGTACGTAGGAACAATGCCGGGCTATGTACCTGATCTGTGTGTAAGTTTGGTTAAAATCCGTCCACGCGTTTGAGAGTCAAGTGGAGACACGAAAAAAAGTGTTTACTTTTTATAATACTAGAGATCGCCCAGTGGTTGAAATTCAACCACAAAACTTTATTTTATTTTAATTATTTGCAATACCTTTCATTTGTATTTTTCCCTTCCTTTTCTTGCCTTTCCTTCATTTCCTTTCCATTCCCTTCCTTTCTTTTTCCTTTTCTTTCTTTTCACTTTCTTTCCCTTCTTTTTCTTACCTTGTCTTTTCTTTTCTTTACTTTCCTTTCCATTGCCTTCCTTTTCTTTCCCTTAACTTTTTTTCTTTCCTATTCTTACCTTTCCTTTGCTTTCAATTCATTTCCTTTCCAGTCCATTCCCTTCCCTTCCTTTTCTTTCCTTTTCTATACCGTCCTTCCCTTCACTTTCTTTTAATAAATTTTTTTATTCTATTTCATTTTATTTTATTTTTTTATTTTATTTCAATTCACACAAACCCAACCGCAAATACAAAAACCAAACTAAATCCAGTGTTGAATGCTCTATGAATAATCATTTATTTTGTTTTTGTAAACACTGTTTGTAGGTATCAGCAATGCAGTTTACATATTTGCTTATATTTTACATTGCTTGTTTAATGTGCCCAACAAAGCAACTTTTCGTGCTCTCAGGAGAGCCCCAGACACTGGGCATCGTAGCCAGTGATCAATACAATAACAACTAAAGCAAAAATGCATGGCACCTTTACTCACACAACAGACGCTCTGTAGTGCGAATACTTGTTTTTTATTGGCCCACTACCAGCTCTTCGGCACTCATAGTGAGAGCCGATCCCACGAGTAATACAATACATGCTTATTTTGTTTTGTTTTTATAAACACTTGATGCATGATCAGCTATGTATTTTTGTTTCATTTTCATTGTTGTTTAATTTTTTCCTACAAAGCAACTCCTCGGCCATGCTCACGATTCAGAATAGTACACAAAAAGCAAGTACACACACACAGCGTGTCTATAGTGTGAATAAGTGAATGTGTAGTGGTGTGATCTTTATGTTAAATTTTTTATATTAAAATGATTTTAAAATTTTTTTTTACAGATAAAAGTACACCTCAAAATTTCCTATCTATACATATATAATTTGTATACCTTAGAATTATAGTTTAGCAGAAAACGGTTCTACATTGCATTCATCTTTGCTATTTATATATAAGATGTACAGATTATGTATAGATGAAAAATCTCATTTGTATGGGAGGTGCACCGCTCCCTTTTCCGATTGCAAAAAGCGATAGGTAATAGGAAAAGGACTTACTTTATACAACGTCTTACCAGATTTCAGTAGTCTGTCGATAATAGTTGCATAGATAGGGGGTATGAAAGATCCCATTTGTACTAAAATTTAGTAGTCTAGCATTAATACCTCCAAATATATTGAGTATGAAAGTTCCCATTTGTATGGGAGGTGCACCGCTCCCTTTTCCGATTTCAAAAAAGGATAGGTATTAGGAAAGGGACTTATTTTATACAACGCCTTACTAAAATTCAGTAGTCTAGCATTAATACCTCCACGCCCCCTTTTCCGATTTCAAAAAGGCATAGGTATGAGGAAAGGGACTTACTTTATACAACGGTGTACCAAAATTTAGTAGTCTAGCATTAACACCTCCAAAGATATTGAGTATGAAAGTTCTCATTTGTATGGGAGGTGCCACGCCCCCTTTTTCGATTTCAAACAAAAATACGTAAGAACCATGCCGGGCTACGTACTTGACCTGTGTGTAAGTTTGGTTAAAGTCCGTCCACGCGTTT
Source organism: Merzomyia westermanni (assembly GCA_949987695.1). NCBI lineage: Eukaryota > Metazoa > Arthropoda > Insecta > Diptera > Tephritidae > Merzomyia > Merzomyia westermanni. The sequence goes on from OX465289.1 coordinate 103,113,157, forward strand.
GAGCGCCAAGGTGTAGATGAAAAATCTCATTTGTATGGGAGGTGCACTGCTCCCTTTTCCGATTTCAAAAAAGGATAGGTATTAGGAAAGGGACTTATTTTATACAACGCCTTACTAATATTTAGTAGTCTAGCATTAATACCTCCAAAGATATTGAGTATGAAAGTTCCCATTTGTATGGGAGGTGCCACGCCCCCTTTTCCGATTTCAAACAAAAATACGTAAGAACCATGCCGGGCTACGTACTTGACCTGTGTGTAAGTTTGGTTAAAGTCCGTCCACGCGTTTGAGCGCCAAGGTGTAGATGAAAAATCTCATTTGTATGGGAGGTGCACTGCTCCCTTTTCCGATTTCAAAAAGTGATAGGTACTAGGAAAGGGACTTACTTTATGCAACGCCTTACTAAAATTTTGTAGTCTTGCATTAATACCTCCAAAGATATTGAGTATGAAAGTTCCCATTTGTATGGGAGGTGCACCGCTCCCTTTTCCGATTTCAAAAAGTTATAGGTATTAGGAAAGGGACTTACTTTATACAACGCCTTACTAAAATTTAGTAGTCTAACATTAATACCTCCAAAGATATTGAGTATGAAAGTTCCCATTTCTATGGGAGGTCCCCGCCCCCTTTTCCGATTTCAAAAAGGCATAGGTATTAGGAAAGGGACTTACTTTATACAACGGTGTACCAAAATTTAGTAGTCTAGCATTAACACCTCCAAAGATATTGAGTATGAAAGTTCCCAGTTGTATGGGAGGTGCCACGCCCCCTTTTCCGATTTCAAACAAAAATACGTAAGAACCATGCCGGGCTACGTACTTGACCTGTGTGTAAGTTTGGTTAAAGTCCGTCCACGCGTTTGAGCGCCAAGGTGTAGATGAAAAATCTCATTTGTATGGGAGGTGCACTGCTCCCTTTTCCGATTTCAAAAAAGGATAGGTATTAGGAAAGGGACTTATTTTATACAACGCCTTACTAATATCTAGTAGTCTAGCATTAATACCTCCAAAGATATTGAGTATGAAAGTTCCCATTTGTATGGGAGGTGCCACGCCCCCTTTTCCGATTTCAAAAAGGCATAGGTATTAGGAAAGGGACTTACTTTATACAACGGTGTACCAAAATTTAGTAGTCTAGCATTAACACCTCCAAAGATATTGAGTATGAAAGTTCCCATTTGTATGGGAGGTGCCACGCCCCCTTTTCCGATTTCAAAAAAAAGTACGTAAGAACCATGCCGGGCTATGTACCTGACCTGTGTGTAAGTTTGGTTAAAATCCGTTCACGCGTTTGAGCGACAAGTGGCGACACGAAAAAAAGTGTTTACTTTTTATAATATGTATACATTATGTATAGATGAAAAATCTCATTTGTATGCGAGGTGCACCGCTCCCTTTTCCGATTTCAAAAAGTGATAGGTACTAGGAAAGGGACTTACTTTATGCAACGCCTTACTAAAATTTAGTAGTCTAGCATTAATACCTCCAAAGATATTGAGTATGAAAGTTCCCATTTGTATGGGAGGTGCCACGCCCCCTTTTCCGATTTCAAAAAGAGATAGGTATTAGGAAAGGGACTTACTTTATACAACGCCTTACTAAAATTTAGTAGTCTAGCATTAATACCTCCAAAGATATTGAGTATGAAAGTTCCCATTTGTATAGGAGGTGCCACGCCCCCTTTTCCGATTTCAAAAAAAAGTACGTAAGAACCATGCTGGGCTATGTACCTGACCTGTGTGTAAGTTTGGTTAAAATCCGTTCACGCGTTTGAGCGACAAGTGGCGACACGAAAAAAAGTGTTTACTTTTTATAATATGTATACATTATGTATAGATGAAAAATCTCATTTGTATGCGAGGTGCACCGCTCCCTTTTCCGATTTCAAAAAGTGATAGGTACTAGGAAAGGGACTTACTTTATGCAACGCCTTACTAAAATTTAGTAGTCTAACATTAATACCTCCAAAGATATTGAGTATGAAAGTTCCCATTTCTATGGGAGGTGCCCCGCCCCCTTTTCCGATTTCAAAAAGGCATAGGTATTAGGAAAGGGACTTACTTTATACAACGGTGTACCAAAATTTAGTAGTCTAGCATTAACACCTCCAAAGATATTGAGTATGAAAGTTCCCATTTGTATGGGAGGTGCCACGCCCCCTTTTCCGATTTCAAAAAAAAGTACGTAAGAACCATGCCGGGCTATGTACCTGACCTGTGTGTAAGTTTGGTTAAAATCCGTTCACGCGTTTGAGCGACAAGTGGCGACACGAAAAAAAGTGTTTACTTTTTATAATATGTATACATTATGTATAGATGAAAAATCTCATTTGTATGCGAGGTGCACCGCTCCCTTTTCCGATTTCAAAAAGTGATAGGTACTAGGAAAGGGACTTACTTTATGCAACGCCTTACTAAAATTTAGTAGTCTAACATTAATACCTCCAAAGATATTGAGTATGAAAGTTCCCATTTCTATGGGAGGTGCCCCGCCCCCTTTTCCGATTTCAAAAAGGCATAGGTATTAGGAAAGGGACTTACTTTATACAACGGTGTACCAAAATTTAGTAGTCTAGCATTAACACCTCCAAAGATATTGAGTATGAAAGTTCCCATTTGTATGGGAGGTGCCACGCCCCCTTTTCCGATTTCAAAAAATAGTACGTAAGAACCATGCCGGGCTATGTACCTGACCTGTGTGTAAGTTCGGTTAAAACCCGTCTACGCGTTTGAGCGACAAGTGGCGACACGAAAAAAAGTGTTTACTTTTTATAATATGTATACATTATGTATAGATTGAAAATCTCATTTGTATGGGAGGTGCACCGCTCCCTTTTCCGATTTCAAAAAGTTATAGGTATTAGGAAAGGGACTTACTTTATACAACGCCTTACTAAAATTTAGTAGTCTAACATTAATACCTCCAAAGATATTGAGTATGAAAGTTCCCATTTCTATGGGAGGTGCCCCGCCCCCTTTTCCGATTTCAAAAAGGCATAGGTATTAGGAAAGGGACTTACTTTATACAACGGTGTACCAAAATTTAGTAGTCTAGCATTAACACCTCCAAAGATATTGAGTATGAAAGTTCCCATTTGTATGGGAGGTGCCACGCCCCCTTTTCCGATTTCAAAAAAAAGTACGTAAGAACCATGCCGGGCTATGTACCTGACCTGTGTGTAAGTTTGGTTAAAATCCGTTCACGCGTTTGAGCGACAAGTGGCGACACGAAAAAAAGTGTTTACTTTTTATAATATGTATACATTATGTATAGATGAAAAATCTCATTTGTATGCGAGGTGCACCGCTCCCTTTTCCGATTTCAAAAAGTGATAGGTACTAGGAAAGGGACTTACTTTATGCAACGCCTTACTAAAATTTAGTAGTCTTGCATTAATACCTCCAAAGATATTGAGTATGAAAGTTCCCATTTGTATGGGAGGTGCCACGCCCCCTTTTCCGATTTCAAAAAGAGATAGGTATTAGGAAAGGGACTTACTTTATACAACGCCTTACTAAAATTTAGTAGTCTAGCATTAATACCTCCAAAGATATTGGGTATGAAAGTTCCCATTTGTATGGGAGGTGCCACGCCCCCTTTTCCGATTTCAAAAAGGCATAGCTATTAGGAAAGGGACTTACTTTATACAACGGTGTACCAAAATTTAGTAGTCTAGCATTAACATCTCCAAAGATATTGAGTATGAAAGTTCCTATTTGTATGGGAGGTGCCACGCCCCCTTTTCCGATTTCAAAAAAAAGTACGTAAGAACCATGCCGGGCTATGTACCTGACCTGTGTGTAAGTTTGGTTAAAATCCGTTCACGCGTTTGAGCGACAAGTGGCGACACGAAAAAAAGTGTTTACTTTTTATAATATGTATACATTATGTATAGATGAAAAATCTCATTTGTATGCGAGGTGCACCGCTCCCTTTTCCGATTTCAAAAAAGGATAGGTATTAGCAAAGGGACTTATTTTATACAACGCCTTACTAATATTTATTAGTCTAGCATTAATACCTCCAAAGATATTGAGTATGAAAGTTCCCATTTGTATGGGAGGTGCCACGCCCCCTTTTCCGATTTCAAAAAGGCATAGGTATTAGGAAAGGGACTTACTTTATACAACGGTGTACCAAAATTTAGTAGTCTAGCATTAACACCTCCAAAGATATTGAGTATGAAAGTTCCCATTTGTATGGGAGGTGCCACGCCCCCTTTTCCGATTTCAAAAAAAAGTACGTAAGAACCATGCCGGGCTATGTACCTGACCTGTGTGTAAGTTTGGTTAAAATCCGTTCACGCGTTTGAGCGACAAGTGGCGACACGAAAAAAAGTGTTTACTTTTAATAATATGTATACATTATGTATAGATGAAAAATCTGATTTGTATGCGAGGTGCACCGCTCCCTTTTCCGATTTCAAAAAGTGATAGGTACTAGGAAAGGGACTTACTTTATGCAACGCCTTACTAAAATTTAGTAGTCTTGCATTAATACCTCCAAAGATATTGAGTATGAAAGTTCCCATTTGTATGGGAGGTGCCACGCCCCCTTTTCCGATTTCAAAAAGAGATAGGTATTAGGAAAGGGACTTACTTTATACAACGCCTTACTAAAATTTAGTAGTCTAGCATTAATACCTCCAAAGATATTGAGTATGAAAGTTCCCATTTGTATGGGAGGTGCCACGCCCCCTTTTCCGATTTCAAAACGGCATAGGTATTAGGAAAGGGACTTACTTTATACAACGGTGTACCAAAATTTAGTAGTCTAGCATTAACACCTCCAAAGATATTGAGTATGAAAGTTCCCATTTGTATGGGATGTGCCACGCCCCCTTTTCCGATTTCAAAAAAAAGTACGTAAGAACCATGCCGGGCTATGTACCTGACCTGTGTGTAAGTTTGGTTGAAGTCCGTCCACGCGTTTGAGCGCCAAGGTGTAGATGAAAAATCTCATTTGTATGGGAGGTGCACCGCTCCCTTTTCCGATTTCAAAAAGGGATAGGTATTAGGAAAGGGACTTACTTTATACAACGCCTTACTAAAATTTAGTAGTCTAGCATTAATACCTCCAAAGATATTGAGTATGAAAGTTCCCATTTGTATGGGAGGTGCCACGCCCCCTTTTCCGATTTCAATCAAAAATACGTAAGAACTATGCCGGGCTATGTACCTGACCTGTGTGTAAGTTTGGTTGAAGTCCGTCCACGCGTTTGAGCGCCAAGGTGTAGATGAAAAATCTCATTTGTATGGGAGGTGCACCGCTCCCTTTTCCGATTTCAAAAAGGGATAGGTATTAGGAAAGGGACTTACTTTATACAACGCCTTACTAAAATTTAGTAGTCTAGCATTAATACCTCCAAAGATATTGAGTATGAAATTTCCCATTTGTATGGGATGTGCCACGCCCCCTTTTCCGATTTCAAAAAAAAGTACGTAAGAACCATGCCGGGCTATGTACCTGACCTGTGTGTAAGTTTGGTTGAAGTCCGTCCACGCGTTTGAGCGCCAAGGTGTAGATGAAAAATCTCATTTGTATGGGAGGTGCACTGCTCCCTTTTCCGATTTCAAAAAAGGATAGGTATTAGGAAAGGGACTTATTTTATACAACGCCTTACTAATATTTAGTAGTCTAGCATTAATACCTTTAAAGATATTGAGTATGAAAGTTCCCATTTGTATGGGAGGTGCCACGCCCCCTTTTCCGATTTCAAAAAGGCATAGGTATTAGGAAAGGGACTTACTTTATACAACGGTGTACCAAAATTTAGTAGTCTAGCATTAACACCTCCAAAGATATTGAGTATGAAAGTTCCCATTTGTATGGGAGGTGCCACGCCCCCTTTTCCGATTTCAAAAAAAAGTACGTAAGAACCATGCCGGGCTATGTACCTGACCTGTGTGTAAGTTTGGTTAAAATCCGTTCACGCGTTTGAGCGACAAGTGGCGACACGAAAAAAAGTGTTTACTTTTTATAATATGTATACATTATGTATAGATGAAAAATCTCATTTGTATGCGAGGTGCACCGCTCCCTTTTCCGATTTCAAAAAGTGATAGGTACTAGGAAAGGGACTTACTTTATGCAACGCCTTACTAAAATTTAGTAGTCTTGCATTAATACCTCCAAAGATATTGAGTATGAAAGTTCCCATTTGTATGGGAGGTGCCACGCCCCCTTTTCCGATTTCAAAAAGAGATAGGTATTAGGAAAGGGACTTACTTTATACAACGCCTTACTAAAATTTAGTAGTCTAGCATTAATACCTCCAAAGATATTGAGTATGAAAGTTCCCATTTGTATAGGAGGTGCCACGCCCCCTTTTCCGATTTCAAAAAAAAGTACGTAAGAACCATGCTGGGCTATGTACCTGACCTGTGTGTAAGTTCGGTTAAAACCCGTCTACGCGTTTGAGCGACAAGTGGCGACACGAAAAAAAGTGTTTACTTTTTATAATGTGTATACATTATGTATAGATTGAAAATCTCATTTGTATGGGAGGTGCACCGCTCCCTTTTCCGATTTCAAAAAGTTATAGGTATTAGGAAAGGGACTTACTTTATACAACGCCTTACTAAAATTTAGTAGTCTAACATTAATACCTCCAAAGATATTGAGTATGAAAGTTCCCATTTCTATGGGAGGTGCCCCGCCCCCTTTTCCGTTTTCAAAAAGGCATAGGTATTAGGAAAGGGACTTACTTTATACAACGGTGTACCAAAATTTAGTAGTCTAGCATTAACACCTCCAAAGATATTGAGTATGAAAGTTCCCATTTGTATGGGAGGTGCCACGCCCCCTTTTCCGATTTCAAACAAAAGTACGTAAGAACCATGCCGGGCTATGTACCTGACCTGTGTGTAAGTTTGGTTAAAATCCGTTCACGCGTTTGAGCGACAAGTGGCGACACGAAAAAAAGTGTTTACTTTTTATAATATGTATACATTATGTATAGATGAAAAATCTCATTTGTATGCGAGGTGCACCGCTCCCTTTTCCGATTTCAAAAAGTGATAGGTACTAGGAAAGGGACTTACTTTATGCAACGCCTTACTAAAATTATTAATACCTCCAAAGATATTGAGTATGAAAGTTCCCATTTGTATGGGAGGTGCCACGCCCCCTTTTCTGATTTCAAAAAGAGATAGGTATTAGGAAAGGGACTTACCTTATACAACGCCTTACTAAAATTTAGTAGTCTAGCATTAATACCTCCAAAGATATTGGGTATGAAAGTTCCCATTTGTATGGGAGGTGCCACGCCCCCTTTTCCGATTTCAAAAAGGCATAGGTATTAGGAAAGGGACTTACTTTATACAACGGTGTACCAAAATTTAGTAGTCTAGCATTAACATCTCCAAAGATATTGAGTATGAAAGTTCCCATTTGTATGGGAGGTGCCACGCCCCCTTTTCCGATTTCAAAAAAAAGTACGTAAGAACCATGCCGGGCTATGTACCTGACCTGTGTGTAAGTTTGGTTAAAATCCGTTCACGCGTTTGAGCGACAAGTGGCGACACGAAAAAAAGTGTTTACTTTTTATAATATGTATACATTATGTAAAGATGAAAAATCTCATTTGTATGCGAGGTGCACCGCTCCCTTTTCCGATTTCAAAAAAGGATAGGTATTAGCAAAGGGACTTATTTTATACAACGCCTTACTAATATTTATTAGTCTAGCATTAATACCTCCAAAGATATTGAGTATGAAAGTTCCCATTTGTATGGGAGGTGCCACGCCCCCTTTTCCGATTTCAAAAAGGCATAGGTATTAGGAAAGGGACTTACTTTATACAACGGTGTACCAAAATTTAGTAGTCTAGCATTAACACCTCCAAAGATATTGAGTATGAAAGTTCCCATTTGTATGGGAGGTGCCACGCCCCCTTTTCCGATTTCAAAAAAAAGTACGTAAGAACCATGCCGGGCTATGTACCTGACCTGTGTGTAAGTTTGGTTAAAATCCGTTCACGCGTTTGAGCGACAAGTGGCGACACGAAAAAAAGTGTTTACTTTTTATAATATGTATACATTATGTATAGATGAAAAATCTCATTTGTATGCGAGGTGCACCGCTCCCTTTTCCGATTTCAAAAAGTGATAGGTACTAGGAAAGGGACTTACTTTATGCAACGCCTTACTAAAATTTAGTAGTCTTGCATTAATACCTCCAAAGATATTGAGTATGAAAGTTCCCATTTGTATGGGAGGTGCCACGCCCCCTTTTCCGATTTCAAAAAGAGATAGGTATTAGGAAAGGGACTTACATTACACAACGCCTTACTAAAATTTAGTAGTCTAGCATTAATACCTCCAAAGATATTGAGTATGAAAGTTCCCATTTGTATGGGAGGTGACACGCCCCCTTTTCCGATTTCAAAAAGGCATAGGTATTAGGAAAGGGACTTACTTTATACAACGGTGTACCAAAATTTAGTAGTCTAGCATTAACACCTCCAAAGATATTGAGTATGAAAGTTCCCATTTGTATGGGAGGTGCCACGCCCCCTTTTCCGATTTCAAAAAAAAGTACGTAAGAACCATGCCGGGCTATGTACCTGACCTGTGTGTAAGTTTGGTTGAAGTCCGTCCACGCGTTTGAGCGCCAAGGTGTAGATGAAAAATCTCATTTGTATGGGAGGTGCACCGCTCCCTTTTCCGATTTCAAAAAGGGATAGGTATTAGGAAAGGGACTTACTTTATACAACGCCTTACTAATATTTAGTAGTCTAGCATTAATACCTCCAAAGATATTGAGTATGAAAGTTCCCATTTGTATGGGAGGTGCCACGCCCCCTTTTCCGATTTCAATCAAAAATACGTAAGAACTATGCCGGGCTATGTACCTGACCTGTGTGTAAGTTTAGTTAAAATCCGTCCACGCGTTTGACCGACCATTGGCGACACAAAAAAAAGTGTTTACTTTTTATAATATGTATAGATTATGTATAGATGAAAAATCCCATTTGTATGGGAGGTGCACCGCTCCTTTTTCCGATTTCAAAAAGTGATAGGTAATATGAAAGGGACTTACTTTATTCAACGTCTTACCAAATTTCAGTAGTCTAGCGATAATAGTTGCATAGATAGGGGGTATGAAAGATCCCATTTGTATGGGAGGTGCCACGCCCCCTTTTCCGATTTCAAAAAGGGATAGGTATTAGGAAAGGGACTTACTTTATACAACGGTTTACCAAAATTTAGTAGTCTAGCATTAACACCTCCAAAGATATTGAGTATGAAAGGTCCCATTTGTATGGGAGGTGCAACGCTCCCTTTTCCGATTTCAAAAAAAGTACGTAAGAACCATGCCGGCATATGTACCTGACCTGTGTGTAAGTTTGGTTAAAATCCGTCCACGCGTTTGAGCGACAAGTGGCGACACGAAAAAAAGTGTTTACTTTTTATAATATGTATACATTATGTATAGATGAAAAATCTCATATGTATGGGAGGTTCACCGCTCCCTTTTCCGATTTCAAAAAGGGATAGGTATTAGGAAAGGGACTTACTTTATACAACGGTTTACCAAAATTTAGTAGTCTAGCATTAACACCTCCAAAGATATTGAGTATGAAAGGTCCCATTTGTATGGGAGGTGCAACGCTCCCTTTTCCGATTTCAAAAAAAGTACGTAAGAACCATGCCGGCATATGTACCTGACCTGTGTGTAAGTTTGGTTAAAATCCGTCCACGCGTTTGAGCGACAAGTGGCGACACGAAAAAAAGTGTTTACTTTTTATAATATGTATACATTATGTATAGATGAAAAATCTCATTTTTATGGGAGGTGCAACGCTCCCTTTTCCGATTTCAAAAAGTGATAGGTACTAGGAAAGGGACTTACTTTATACAACGGTTTACCAAAATTTAGTAGTCTAGCATTAACACCTCCAAAGATATTAAGTATGAAAGTTCCCATTTGTATGGGAGGTGCCACGCCCCCTTTTCCGACTTCAAAAAAAAGTACGTAGGAACAATGCCGGGCTATGTACCTGATCTGTGTGTAAGTTTGGTTAAAATCCGTCCACGCGTTTGAAAGTCAAGTGGAGACACGAAAAAAAGTGTTTACTTTTTATAATACTAGAGATCGCCCAGTGGTTGAAATTCAACCACAAAACTTTATTTTATTTTAATTATTTGCAATACCTTTCATTTGTATTTTTCCCTTCCTTTTCTTGCCTTTCCTTCATTTCCTTTCCATTCCCTTCCTTTCTTTTTCCTTTTCTTTCTTTTCACTTTCTTTCCCTTCTTTTTCTTACCTTGTCTTTTCTTTTCTTTGCTTTCCTTTCCATTGCCTTCCTTTTCTTTCCCTTACCTTTTTTCCTTTCCTATTCTAACCTTTCCTTTGCTTTCAATTCATTTCCTTTCCAGTCCATTCCCTTCCCTTCCTTTTCTTTCCTTTTCTATACCGTCCTTCCCTTCACTTTCTTTTAATAAATTTTTTTATTCTATTTCATTTTATTTTATTTTTTTATTTTATTTCAATTCACACAAACCCAACCGCAAATACAAAAACCAAACTAAATCCAGTGTTGAATGCTCTATGAATAATCATTTATTTTGTTTTTGTAAACACTGTTTGTAGGTATCAGCAATGCAGTTTACATATTTGCTTATATTTTACATTGCTTGTTTAATGTGCCCAACAAAGCAACTTTTCGTGCTCTCAGGAGAGCCCCAGACACTGGGCATCGTAGCCAGTGATCAATACAATAACAACTAAAGGAAAATGCATGGCACCTTTACTCACACAACAGACGCTCTGTAGTGCGAATACTTGTTTTTTATTGGCCCACTACCAGCTCTTCGGCACTCATAGTGAGAGCCGATCCCACGAGTAATACAATACATGCTTATTTTGTTTTGTTTTTATAAACACTTGATGCATGATCAGCTATGTATTTTTGTTTCATTTTCATTGTTGTTTAATTTTTTCCTACAAAGCAACTCCTCGGCCATGCTCACGATTCAGAATAGTACACAAAAAGCAAGTACACACACACAGCGTGTCTATAGTGTGAATAAGTGAATGTGTAGTGGTGTGATCTTTATGTTAAATTTCTTATATTAAAATGATTTAAAAATTTTTTTTTACAGATAAAAGTACACCTCAAAATTTCCTATCTATACATATATAATTTGTATACCTTAGAATTATAGTTTAGCAGAAAACGGTTCTACATTGCATTCATCTTTGCTATTTATATATAAGATGTACAGATTATGTATAGATGAAAAATCTCATTTGTATGGGAGGTGCACCGCTCCCTTTTCCGATTGCAAAAAGTGATAGGTAATAGGAAAAGGACTTACTTTATACAACGTCTTACCAGATTTCAGTAGTCTAGCGATAATAGTTGCATAGATAGGGGGTATGAAAGATCCCATTTGTACTAAAATTTAGTAGTCTAGCATTAATACCTCCAAAGATATTGAGTATGAAAGTTCCCATTTGTATGGGAGGTGCCACGCCCCCTTTTTCGATGTCAAACAAAAATACGTAAGAACCATGCCGGGCTACGTACTTGACCTGTGTGTAAGTTTGGTTAAAGTCCGTCCACGCGTTTGAGCGCCAAGGTGTAGATGAAAAATCTCATTTGTATGGGAGGTGCACTGCTCCCTTTTCCGATTTCAAAAAAGGATAGGTATTAGGAAAGGGACTTATTTTATACAACGGTGTACCAAAATTTAGTAGTCTAGCATTAACACCTCCAAAGATATTGAGTATGAAAGTTCCCATTTGTATGAGAGGTGCCACGCCCCCTTTTCCGATTTCAAAAAAAAGTACGTAAGAACCATGCCGGGCTATGTACCTGACCTGTGTGTAAGTTTGGTTAAAATCCGTTCACGCGTTTGAGCGACAAGTGGCGACACGAAAAAAAGTGTTTACTTTTTATAATATGAATACATTATGTATAGATGAAAAATCTCATTTGTTTCCGAGGTGCACCGCTCCCTTTTCCGATTTCAAAAAGTGATAGGTACTAGGAAAGGGACTTACTTTATGCAACGCCTTACTTAAATTTAGTAGTCTTGCATTAATACCTCCAAAGATATTGAGTATGAAAGTTCCCATTTGTATGGGAGGTGCCACGCCCCCTTTTCCGATTTCAAAAAGAGATAGGTATTAGGAAAGGGACTTACTTTATACAACGCCTTACTAAAATTTAGTAGTCTAGCATTAATACCTCCAAAGATATTGAGTATGAAAGTTCCCATTTGTATAGGAGGTGCCACGACCCCTTTTCCGATTTCAAAAAAAAAGTACGTAAGAACCATGCTGGGCTATGTACCTGACCTGTGTGTAAGTTTGGTTAAAACCCGTCTACGCGTTTGAGCGACAAGTGGCGACACGAAAAAAAGTGTTTACTTTTTATAATATGTATACATTATGTATAGATTGAAAATCTCATTTGTATGGGAGGTGCACCGCTCCCTTTTCCGATTTCAAAAAGTTATAGGTATTAGGAAAGGGACTTACTTTATACAACGCCTTACTAAAATTTAGTAGTCTGACATTAATACCTCCAAAGATATTGAGTATGAAATTTCCCATTTCTATGGGAGGTGCCCCGCCCCCTTTTCCGATTTCAAAAAGGGATAGGTATTAGGAAAGGGACTTGTTCTATACAACGCCTTACTAAAATTTAGTAGTCTAGCATTAATACCTCCAAAGATATTGAGTATGAAAGTTCCCATTTGTATGGGAGGTGCCACGCCGCCTTTTCCGATTTCAAACAAAAATACGTAAGAACCATGCCGGGCTATGTACCTGACCTGTGTGTAAGTTTGGTTAAAATCCGTCCACGCGTTTGAGCGGCAAGTGGCGACACGAAAAAAAGTGTTTACTTTTTATAATATGTATAGATTATGTGTAGATGAAAAATCCCATTTGTATCGGAGGTGCACCGCTCCCTTTTCCGATTTCAAAAAGGGATAGGCGTTAGGAAAGGGACTTACTTTATACAACGCCTTACTAAAATTTAGTAGTCTAGCATTAATACCTCCAAAGATATTGAGTATGAAAGTTCCCATTTGTATGGGAGGTGCCACGCCCCCTTTTCCGATTTCAAACAAAAATACGTAAGAACCATGCCGGGCTATGTACCTGACCTGTGTGTAAGTTTGGTTAAAATCCGTCCACGCGTTTGAGCGGCAAGTGGCGACACGAAAAAAAGTGTTTACTTTTTATAATATGTATAGATTATGTGTAGATGAAAAATCTCATTTGTATCGGAGGTGCACCGCTCCCTTTTCCGATTTCAAAAAGGGATAGGCGTTAGGAAAGGGACTTACTTTATACAACGCCTTACTAAAATTTAGTAGTCTAGCATTAATACCTCCAAAGATATTGAGTATGAAAGTTATCATTTGTATGGGAGGTGCCACGCCCCCTTATCCGATTTCAAAAAGGGATAGGTATTAGGAAAGGGATTTACTTTATACAACGCCTTACCAAAATTGAATAGTCTAGCATTAATACCTCCAAAGATATTGAGCATGAAAGTTCCCATTTGTATGGGAAGTGCACCGCCCCTTTTCCGATTTCAAAAAGTGATAGGTAATAGGAAAGGGACTTACATTGTACAACGCCTTACCAAAATTTAGTAGTCTAGCATTAATACTTCCAAAGATATTGAGTATGAAAGTTCCCATTTGTATGGGAGGTGCCACGCCCCCTTTTCCGATTTCAAAAAAAAAGTACGTAAGAACCATGCCGGGCTATGTACCTGACCTGTGTGTAAGTTTGGTTAAAATCCGGCCATGCGTTTGAGCGTCAAGTGGCGACACGAAAAAAAGTGTTTACTTTTTATAATAGTAAAGATTATGTATAGATGAAAAATCTCATTTGTATAGGAGGTGCACCGCTCCCTTTTCCGATTTCAAAAAGTGATAGGTATTTGGAAAGGGACTTACTCTATACAACGCCTTACTAAAATTTAGTAGTCTAGCATTAATACCTCCAAAGATATTGAGTATGAAAGTTCCCATTTGTATGGGAGGTGCCACGCCCCCTTTCCGATTTCATAAAGGCATAGGTATTAGAAAAGGGACTTACTTTATACAACGGTTTACCAAAATTTAGTAGTCTAGCATTAACACCTCCAAAGATATTGAGTATGAAATTTATCATTTGTATGGGAGGTGCCACGCCCCCTTATCAGATTTCAAAACGGGATAGGTATTAGGAAAGGGACTTACTTTATACAACGTCTTACCAAATTTCAGTAGTCTAGCATTAATACCTCCAAAGATATTGAGAATGAAAGTTCCCATTTGTATGGGAGGTGCCACGCCCCCTTTTCCGATTTCAAAATGAATAGGTATTAGGAAAGGGACTTACTTTGTACAACGCCTTACCAAAATTTAGTAGTCTAGCATTAATACTTCCAAAGATATCGAGTATGAAAGTTCCCATTTGTATGGGAGGTGCCACGCCCCCTTTTCCGATTTCAAAAAAAAGTACGTAAGAACCATGCCGGGCTATGTACCTGACCTGTGTGTAAGTTTGGTTAAAATCCGTCCACGCGTTTGAGCGGCAAGTGGCGACACGAAAAAAAGTGTTTACTTTTTATAATAGTAAAGATTATGTATAGATGAAAAATCTCATTTGTATGGGAGGTGCACCGCTCCCTTTTCCGATTTCAAAAAGTGATAGGTATTTGGAAAGGGACTTACTTTATACAACGCCTTACTAAAATTTAGTAGTCTAGCATTAATACCTCCAAAGATATTGAGCATGAAAGTTCCCATTTGTATGGGAAGTGCACCGCCCCCTTTTCCGATTTCAAAAAGTGATAGGTAATAGGAAAGGGACTTACTTTATACAACGCCTTACCAAAATTGAGTAGTCTAGCATTAATACCTATAAAGATATTGAGTATGAAAGTTCCCATTTGTATGGGAGGTGCCACGCCCCCTTTTCCGATTTCAAAAAGGCACAGGTATTAGAAAAGGGACTTACTTTATACAACGGTTGACCAAAATTTAGTAGTCTAGCATTAATACCTCCAAAGATATTGAGTATGAAAGATCCCATTTGTATGGGAGGTGCCACGCCCCCTTTCCGCTTTCAAAAAGGGACAGGTATTAGGAAAGGGACTTACTTTATACAACGCCTTACCAAAATTTAGTAGTCTAGCATTAACACCTCCAAAGATATTGAGTATGAAAGTTATCATTTGTATGGGAGGTGCCACGCCCCCTTATCCGATTTCAAAAGGAATAGGTATTAGGAAAGGGACTTACTTTGTACAACGCCTTACCAAAATTTAGTAGTCTAGCAATAATACCTCCAAAGATATTGAGTATGAAAGTTCCCATTTGTATGGGAGGTGCCACGCCCCCTTTTCCGATTTCAAAAAGGCACAGGTATTAGAAAAGGGACTTACTTTATACAACGGTTGACCAAAATTTAGTAGTCTAGCATTAATACCTCCAAAGATATTGAGTATGAAAGATCCCATTTGTATGGGAGGTGCCACGCCCCCTTTCCGCTTTCAAAAAGGGACAGGTATTAGGAAAGGGACTTACTTTATACAACGCCCTACCAAAATTTAGTAGTCTAGCATTTTTACCTCCAAAGATATTGAGTATGAAAGTTCCCATTTGTATGGGAGGTGCCACGCCCCCTTTCCGATTTCATAAAGGCATAGGTATTAGGAAAGGGACTTACTTTATGCCACGGTTTACCAAAATTTAGTAGTCTAGCATTAACACCTCCAAAGATATTGAGTATGAAAGTTCCCATTTGTATGGGCGGTGCCACGCCCCCTTTTCCGATTTCAAAAAGGCATAGGTATTAGAAAAGGGACTTACTTTATACAACGGTTTACCAAAATTTAGCAGTCTAGCATTAACACCTCCAAAGATCTTGAGTATGAAAGTTCTCATTTGTATGGGAGGTGCCACGCCTCCTTTTCCGATTTCAAAAAGAGATAGGTATTAGGAAAGGGACTTACTACACACAACGCCTTACTAGAATTTAGTAGTCTAGCATTAATACCTCCAAAGATATTGAGTATGAAAGTTCCCATTTGTATGGGAGGTGCCACGCCCCCTTTTCCGATTTCAAACAAAAATACGTAAGAACCATGCCGGGCTATGTACCTGACCTGTGTGTAAGTTTGGTTAAAATCCGTCCACGCGTTTGAGCGGCAAGTGCGACACGAAAAAAAGTGTTTACTTTTTATAATATGTATACATTATGTATAGATGAAAAATCTCATTTGTATCGGAGGTGCACCGCTCCATTTCCGATTTCAAAAAGGGATAGGTATTAGGAAAGGGACTTACTTTATACAACGTCTTACCAAATTTCAGTAGTCTAGCATTAATACCTCCAAAGATATTGAGTATGAAAGTTCCCATTTGTATGGGAGGTGCCACGCCCCCTTTTCCGATTTCAAACAAAAATACGTAAGAACCATGCCGGGCTATGTACCTGACCTGTGTGTAAGTTTGGTTAAAATCCGTCCACGCGTTTGAGCGGCAAGTGCGACACGAAAAAAAGTGTTTACTTTTTATAATATGTATACATTATGTATAGATGAAAAATCTCATTTGTATCGGAGGTGCACCGCCCCCTTTCCGCTTTCAAAAAGGGACAGGTATTAGGAAAGGGACTTACTTTATACAACGCCCTACCAAAATTTAGTAGTCTAGCATTAACACCTCCAAAGATATTGAGTATGAAAGTTATCATTTGTATGGGAGGTGCCACGCCCCCTTATCCGATTTCAAAAGGAATAGGTATTAGGAAAGGGACTTACTTTGTACAACGCCTTACCAAAATTTAGTAGTCTAGCAATAATACCTCCAAAGATATTGAGTATGAAAGTTCCCATTTGTATGGGAGGTGCCACGCCCCCTTTTCCGATTTCAAAAAGGCACAGGTATTAGAAAAGGGACTTACTTTATACAACGGTTGACCAAAATTTAGTAGTCTAGCATTAATACCTCCAAAGATATTGAGTATGAAAGATCCCATTTGTATGGGAGGTGCCACGCCCCCTTTCCGCTTTCAAAAAGGGACAGGTATTAGGAAAGGGACTTACTTTATACAACGCCCTACCAAAATTTAGTAGTCTAGCATTTTTACCTCCAAAGATATTGAGTATGAAAGTTCCCATTTGTATGGGAGGTGCCACGCCCCCTTTCCGATTTCATAAAGGCATAGGTATTAGAAAAGGGGCTTACTTTATACAACGGTTTACCAAAATTTAGCAGTCTAGCATTAACACCTCCAAAGATCTTGAGTATGAAAGTTCTCATTTGTATGGGAGGTGCCACGCCTCCTTTTCCGATTTCAAAAAGAGATAGGTATTAGGAAAGGGACTTACTTTATGCCACGGTTTACCAAAATTTAGTAGTCTAGCATTAACACCTCCAAAGATATTGAGTATGAAAGTTCCCATTTGTATGGGCGGTGCCACGCCCCCTTTTCCGATTTCAAAAAGGCATAGGTATTAGAAAAGGGGCTTACTTTATACAACGGTTTACCAAAATTTAGCAGTCTAGCATTAACACCTCCAAAGATCTTGAGTATGAAAGTTCTCATTTGTATGGGAGGTGCCACGCCTCCTTTTCCGATTTCAAAAAGAGATAGGTATTAGGAAAGGGACTTACTTCACACAACGCCTTACTAGAATTTAGTAGTCTAGCATTAATACCTCCAAAGATATTGAGTATGAAAGTTCCCATTTGTATGGGAGGTGCCACGCCCCCTTTTCCGATTTCAAACAAAAATACGTAAGAACCATGCCGGGCTATGTACCTGACCTGTGTGTAAGTTTGGTTAAAATCCGTCCACGCGTTTGAGCGGCAAGTGCGACACGAAAAAAAGTGTTTACTTTTTATAATATGTATACATTATGTATAGATGAAAAATCTCATTTGTATCGGAGGTGCACCGCTCCATTTCCGATTTCAAAAAGGGATAGGTGTTAGGAAAGGGACTTACTTTATACAACGCCTTACTAAAATTTAGTAGTCTAGCATTAATACCTCCAAAGATATTGAGTATGAAAGTTCCCATTTGTATGGGAGGTGCCACGCCCCCTTTTCCGATTTCAAAAAAAAGTACGTAAGAACCATGTCTAGCCGGGCTATGTACCTGACCTGTGTGCAAGTTTGGTTAAAATTCGTCTACGCGTTTGAGCGACAAGTGGCGACACGAAAAAAAGTGTTTACTTTTTATAATATGTATACATTATGTATAGATGAAAAATCTCATTTGTATGGGAGGTGCACCGCTCCCTTTTCCGATTTCAAAAAGTTATAGGTATTAGGAAAGGTACTTACTTTATACAACGCCTTACTAAAATTTAGTAGTCTAACATTAATACCTCCAAAGATATTGAGTATTCCCATTTGTATGGGAGGTGCCCCGCCCCCTTTTCCGATTTCAAAAAGGGATAGGTATTAGGAAAGGGACTTACTCTATACAACGCCTTACTAAAATTTAGTAAGCTAGCATTAATACCTCCAAAGATATTGCGTATGAAAGTTCCCATTTGTATGGGAGGTGCCACGCCCCCTTTTCCGATTTCAAACAAAAATACGTAAGAACCATGCCGGGCTATGTACCTGACCTGTGTGTAAGTTTGTTTAAAATTCGTCTACGCGTTTGAGCGACAAGTGGCGACACGAAAAAAAGTGTTTACTTTTTATAATATGTATAGATTAGGTATAGATGAAAAATCTCATTTGTATGGGAGGTGCACCGCTCCCTTTTCCGATTTCAAAAAGTTATAGGTATTAGGAAAGGGACTTACTCTATACAACGCCTTACTAAAATTTAGTAGTCTAGCATTAATACCTCCAAAGATATTGAGTATGAAAGTTCCCATTTGTATGGGAGGTGCCACGCCCCCTTTTCCGATTTCAAACAAAAATACGTAAGAACCATGCCGGGCTATGTACCTGACCTGTGTGTAAGTTTGGTTAAAATCCGTCCACGCGTTTGAGCGGCAAGTGCGACACGAAAAAAAGTGTTTACTTTTTATAATATGTATACATTATGTATAGATGAAAAATCTCATTTGTATCGGAGGTGCACCGCTCCATTTCCGATTTCAAAAAGGGATAGGTGTTAGGAAAGGGACTTACTTTATACAACGCCTTACTAAAATTTAGTAGTCTAGCATTAATACCTCCAAAGATATTGAGTATGAAAGTTCCCATTTGTATGGGAGGTGCCACGCCCCCTTTTCCGATTTCAAAAAAAAGTACGTAAGAACCATGCCGGGCTATGTACCTGACCTGTGTGTAAGTTTGGTTAAAATCCGTCTACGCGTTTGAGCGACAAGTGGCGACACGAAAAAAAGTGTTTACTTTTCATAATATGTATACATTATGTATAGATGAAAAATCTCATTTGTATGGGAGGTGCACCGCTCCCTTTTCCGATTTCAAAAAGTTATAGGTATTAGGAAAGGGACTTACTTTATACAACGCCTTACTAAAATTTAGTAGTCTAACATTAATACCTCCAAAGATATTGAGTATTCCCATTTGTATGGGAGGTGCCCCGCCCCCTTTTCCGATTTCAAAAAGGGATAGGTATTAGGAAAGGGACTTACTCTATACAACGCCTTACTAAAATTTAGTAAGCTAGCATTAATACCTCCAAAGATATTGCGTATGAAAGTTCCCATTTGTATGGGAGGTGCCACGCCCCCTTTTCCGATTTCAAACAAAAATACGTAAGAACCATGCCGGGCTATGTACCTGACCTGTGTGTAAGTTTGATTAAAATCCGTCTACGCGTTTGAGCGACAAGTGGCGACACGAAAAAAAGTGTTTACTTTTTATAATATGTATAGATTATGTATAGATGAAAAATCTCATTTGTATGGGAGGTGCACCGCTCCCTTTTCCGATTTCAAAAAGTGATAGGTATTTGGAAAGGGACTTACTCTATACAACGCCTTACTAAAATTTACTAGTCTAGCATTAATACCTCCAAAGATATTGAACATGAAAGTTCCCATTTGTATGGGAAGTGCACCGCCCCCTTTTCCGATTTCAAAAAGTGATAGGTATTTGGAAAGGGACTTACTCTATACAACGCCTTACTAAAATTTACTAGTCTAGCATTAATACCTCCAAAGATATTAAGCATGAAAGTTCCCATTTGTATGGGAAGTGCACCGCCCCCTTTTCCGATTTCAAAAAGTGATAGGTAATAGGAAAGGGACTTACTTTATACAACGCCTTACCAAAATTGAGTAGTCTAGCATTAATACCTCCAAAGATATTGAGTATGAAAGTTATCATTTGTATGGGAGGTGCCACGCCCCCTTATCCGATTTCAAAAAGGGATAGGTATTAGGAAAGGGACTTACTTTATACAACGTGTTGAAGACATGAGTCATAATCTCATCGAGTTCGATGATTAGATTCGTTTTAGACCAAAAAATCGTAAAAGAGAAACGAATATACTGGGAAATGAATTAATATGAAGTTTTAATACTTACCTTTTAATACCTTTTTATACTTACCCTTTTAATACTTAAGTACTATCTATACTTACCTATGATCATAATTACCTTTATATGCATATGAATTACTTACCTTAAAATACTTACCTTGCTTACCCTTTGAATTACCGTGTATACTTACCTGTTTTGAAGCACCCTGTAAATAAGGAAAATATAATTACTGTTTACTGTTTACCTACAACTTATACATATATATATATGCTCTCTCTAAAAGAAGTGAACTGTCCAGTGGATTGTGCTGGACCGTTTTAAGTTTAGTTTTTCGCTTACCACCGTACTTACCGCATGTAAACTAATTCGCTGCTTGTGAAAATTAAATTTAATAAAGTTGAGTTTATATTTTGTACCAAAATTTTATCGCGTCCGTTTATTTCTTCCGGAGTGAGTAGTGGCCGATCCCCCGATAAGTAGTGAAGCTTATACATGGTCCTTTGGTACCAACAGTGAAATGTGACTAGTGACCTAAAAAAGAAAATAAGTAAAAAAAAAACACATAAAATTTAAACAATTACACAAAACCAATATACGCGACGCGCAAAAATTAAATTCTGTGCAAAGTGCTAAAAAGAACAAAAACACAATTATAAACATTACAAAAAAAAAATAAAAATATTCCTAAATTATATTCAAAACCATAAAATATAAATTGTATGTGAAAAATATAAAAATACATACATACATATATGTATACACAAAATACATACCCTAAAGTGAGTGCGGTGAAGTAAACAAATCAAACGGGATACCCAAGGCAAATTAACGAAGGCAAAGGTACAGTGGCTAAGTGCTGAAAAGAAACGGTGGAAAATAAAAGTGAACAAAACCAAAATATCAGTACAAAGAGAAAAAAAATCAAAGAATTTATATAAAAGGTTATTGGAAAGGAAAATCTATTTAAAAAATACAATTTGTAATAAAAATTATATAGAATAAAAGAAAATTGCAAAATATTAAAAATACATGCGAAAGTGCAGTGGAAAGAAAAGAACGGTAGAAAACAAAGTACAGTGACGCTCAAAAAAAGAGAAACAAATATAAATAAAAGATAAATATAGTGGTAAAAAGTTGCCGAAAAATTAAAGTGGGTTGGAAGGCGCAGCCACAAAGTTTTATATATTTTAACCACGAGCAGTAGACCTGCAAAAGTGGTACCCGGCAACACAACAACAACAAAGAAGAGAAGAAAAGTAGCAGCAGCAAACCAACGCATCAAAGGGCACCGGGCAGCAACAATAACAATTCCAGTACAAAGCAGGTGGTAGGAAAAAGATGCCAAAGTAAGTACACCTTGCACAAAAATACACGCATATATAAGTGCAGCGGAATTCTTCAAACCCAATAATTAGATGAACTCATCCAAGCTACGGTAAAATTGACAGGTTCTTGGAAAGAATCCGCACGAAACACCGTTCTCGCAAATCTCTCTCCCTCAATAAAATTCCGCTAAGCTCTGCTTATATATACATATATTGCTAATATTCTCAATTTGTGTATTTTATATAATATATCCTACATATGCACCACATACATAAATACCCACCCGTTATAAAATATTTGCCGGTACCATCCACGGAATTTTCCCCTTAACATAAAGTTACTACATAAAACCACAAAGGAAAGTCCACAATCTACATACGTACATATGTAAATGCATTCGCCCCAAATTCCAAGTCAATAACCGCATTATTGACTCCGCCTTTGTTAACTCTACTTATTATAGCTCCATTTAATTTGCGAATTTAACTCCTCCCACCGCTACTTATTTCTCCTTACGCAAACAAAGCCACTAGCTCAAAAATTGTTGCCCATATTTATTGCTGCACTTTATAATTACTGTACTCTTATGCGCTGAGACAGTACAGTGCAGGGCAAAGAAATAACACTATCCCCAAATACAGTGTGCGAAAGAAAATTAGCTACGAAATTTTAAATTCACAATTCTCATAAAAAATCAAATCAAGGTAAACTTGTACCCACAATGGCTGAAGATAAGCAAGAGAAGATCCAATCCCTTCAAACTCAGCAAGGCCCAAGGACAAGGTCGAAATCCCAAGCCGAGGAAGAAGAGAGTACATATATGCAAAAAAAATTTATGTACGAAATCTCAAGGTTCGACAAATTCTGTGAGAAATGGTGGGGTATACCCGACACGGACCACACTGAAGCCGGACTCAAAACGTATATGGAACAACTGTCAAAGCACATATCTCTTATAGATGCAGCAAATGAAGCAGTGCAAATGAACGCCGACGAAAGAACGAAAGCAGCATGCAGCACAACCTATGAAGATGCCAGTGACAACGGGCTCAACACCAAACTTCGAATCAACGAGCTCCTCAGCAACCTCCAGCTAAGCTCGGAAGCCGCCAACAGTCACTCTTCCAGTATGAGGGTAACCGCAATCCATCCCGAATCAAATAACTATCTCAAGGTACCTGCTTGTGACACAGAGGTCTTCTATTGAGGATATGAAGACTGGCCATCATTTAGAGATATGTTCACAGCAGTGTACATCAGTCATCCCAAACTCTCCCCTGCCCAAAAACTTTACCATTTGAGGCAAAAAACCCGAGGAAAGGCAGCCCTTCTGATTAAAAATTACCCACTTAATGACCAAAGTTTTGAGCTCGCGTGGAATGCACTAAAGTGTCGATATGAAAATCGAAGAATTCTCGTCGATAACCAACTAAAGTCCCTTTTCAACATTCAACCCGTAACTAGTGAAAATGGTGAACGCATACAATATGTGCAAACCACGATAAATAATTGCCTCTCAACCCTTAAAGCTAACGGTGTTTCCACGGATAATTGGGACCCGATGCTAGTATACCTCTGCTCGTCCAAACTCCCAGACGAAACTCTAGCGTTATGGGAGCAATCACTCAACTCCCGCAAGGAACTTCCTCTGTGGTCCGAATTGGACCAGTTCCTGACTACTCGGTATGAGGTAGTTGAACGCCTTACCACATATAGGCCGAACAAACCCAAGCCTAATCAACCAAATTTCACCCCACGTTCTTCTACTCCTATTAATAGCTCATTCCACTCAAGGAACAAGACACACTCATTGCACACTGACCCAAAAAGGCAGGCCTCGTGCAAATTATGCAACAGCAATCACTCGCTGATGAATTGCGTCAAATTTAAAGAGCTCTCAGTACAAGATAAAAATAAATTTGTAAGGGAAAATAAATATTGCCAGAACTGTTTGGCATACTCCCACTCAGAAAGACAATGCGGCAGCAGCTTTACTTGCGTTTACTGCCAAAAGCGACACCACTCCCTCCTACATTACTCAGCCAACAACCAAACGCAAAATAATTCGAAACCCAAAAAAAATTTCGCCTCATCTCACGTGACCATCGATAAAGAAAAGCCCTGTACCTCACAACAGGCTGCATTGATGAGCTCGGAGAAAACAACTCAAGATAGCACGGAGAATGTACTCTCACACTTCGCTAGTAGCAGAGAGCGAACCTTGCTCCCAACAGCAAACATTCCCGTGTTACACAAAGGAGAAACCTTTAATATTCGTGCTCTTCTAGACCAAGGATCCCAAAAAACTTTTGTAACCTCTAGAATACAAAAGCTACTTGGTCTACCCGTTCAAAATACCAATTACGAAATATTGGGAATGGGCGGACGAACAGTCCAAAAGGCAGATAAGGTGTGCTCAATCACCATATGTTCTCCAGATCTCAACATTAAAATCGCAACTAATGCGATCATACTCACTCAACTGACGCAATTCTTGCCAACGTTTAAGGTAGCTTATATAGACCTCAAAGAGTACTCAACACTCTGTCTAGCAGACCCCAACTGCCTCGCACCTGCCAAAATAGATATGGTAATAGGTAGCGACATACTCCCTCAAATCCTGATTCCGGGCCTAAAAACCAATGTAGCAGGAAGTTTAATAGCCCAGAACACAATCTTCGGGTGGATATTAAGCGGGCCACTTAAGGAACAGATCTCAACATTCTCAACTCAAGTTGTTGAAATTCAAAAGGATTCCCTTGAAGACCTACTCAAAAGGTTTTGGGAACAAGAAGAAGTGCCATCGGCTTCCTCTCTCAAAGACGATGATCTAATATGCGAAGAGCTCTACAAAGGTACCACATTCCGAAGGAATGATGGCCGCTTCGTAGTAAAACTCCCATTTAAAGACTCTTTTCCCAACTCAATAGCTTTAGGGCACTCTAGACCCTCTGCTCAGCAACAATATCTCAGCATAGAACGAAGCATTGAGAAAAAACCAGAGCTCCGAACGACCTACTCTAACGTCTTAGCGGAATATTTAACCCTAGACCATATGGAGCCCACAACCCCTCGGGAAATTATACGTGATGGAAAGTATTTCTCGTTTTACTTACCACATCACGCCGTTCTCAAACCGGATAGTAAAACTACTAAAGTCCGAGTAGTTTTCAACGGGTTGGTGTCGAAATTCTGTATGTACAAAATTCTAAAAACAAAATTCTGCTTTTTAAAATTCTGCTTTTTAAAATTCTGCTTTTTTAAAATTCTGCTTTCTAAAATTCTGCTTTCAATGTTCTGTATTACAAAATTCTGTATCAAAATATAATGTTAACAATGTTAAAGAGGTTATGTAATTATTTTGAAAAAGTGCGCAGCTACGCGAACTACAGTTACTCTGTACAAAAGACCTTTCTGCATAGGCGGCCTTCGGCCGCGCTTATTTAAATAACCCTGGGCTACGCCATGCCAAGTCCAGGTGGTTGCCCTGATCGGTGGCAACATGCCACCGATCCGACTCTTTTGCGCGTTTTTAAGTACAGCCTAATAATTTACAACAACCACATGAAAACTTGCGACAAAACAAATAAAATATATACATATGTACATGTGCGCACTTTTTCAAAATAATTACATTACCTCTTTAACATTGTTAACATTATATTTTAATACAGAATTTTGTAATACAGAACATTGAAAGCAGAATTTTAGAAAGCAGAATTTTAAAAAAGCAGAATTTTAAAAAGCAGAATTTTAAAAAAGCAGAATTTTGTTCAAGCAGAATTTTTTTGCAATTTACAGAATTTTGTCACACAGAATTTTGTAATACAGAATAATGACACGCTCCCGTTTTCAACGCATCAAAACGATCTCACTCCGGCATCTCACGCAACGACGTGCTTCATACAGGTCCCGTTTTACAAAATGATTTAATGGTCGTTATACTCAACTGGCGACTCTACAAATATGTATTTAACGGCGACATTGAAAAAATGTATCGGCAAATATACGTCTACAAGGAAGATCAAGACTTCCAACGAATACTCTTTCGTCAATCCCCTCAAGGCCAAGTAGAAGATTTTAAATTAAAAACAGTAACCTTCGGTGTTAACTGTGCACCCTACTTGGCAATTCGCACCCTGCAGCAGCTCGCAGACGACTGCAAAGCTGAACTCCCCCTCGCTACCAACGTTCTCCTGCGAGAAACCTACGTGGATGACATTCTCTCAGGCGGACATAACCTACAGTCCATTCGCGAAACCATGACTCAGCTGATCGAAGCACTAAAGTCAGCAGGCTTCCCACTCAAAAAAATGACAGCGAACCACATATTGGAATCAATCCCCAAGTCTGATCTTCTCGATGCTGACTTTCTAAAATTCCACGACTCAAGCTCCACAAAAACTCTTGGAGTACGCTGGAACGCAATCGAAGACTCCTTCTCCTATTCTTATGACCCCATACCAGACGCAAACTCGGCAACCAAGCGACATATTCTCTCGTCCGTCGCGAAACTTTTCGACCCGGCAGGATGGCTATCGCCTATAATGATAGTAGCAAAAACTCTCCTGCAACAGCTCTGGATGGAAGGAACGGATTGGGATGAGCACGTCAAACCCTGTTCACTTCTCAAATGGAAATCCTTTACGGAAAATCTCTCAACAATAGGAGACATAAAAATCCCACGTTGGGTTCAATTCACCCCCAACGAGCCCACTCAGATACATGGTTTCTCCGACGCCTCTGAAAAGGCATATTGTGCATGTGTCTATTTAAGAGTTCAACGCAGCGATAACTCTGTTTCCTCGCACTTACTAGTAGCAAAGAGCAAAGTCGCAGCCCTACAAACAGTAAGCCTTCCCCGATTAGAGCTCTGCGGAGCATTACTCCTCTCAAAATTAATAAAGCACATTCGAACTTCGCTTAAACTCACAGAGAGCAACTTGACTCTGTGGACAGACTCCTCCATAGTGCATATGTAGCAAACCGCATATCCCAGATACTCGACAATGTCAGCAACGCAACGTGGCGACATGTACCCAGTGGCGAAAATCCAGCTGATATGGGCACTCGCGGATGTCGGCCACAAGACTTAGTTGACTGCCCTCTTTGGTGGAATGGCCCAAAGTGGCTCTCAAACTCTCCCAACTATTGGCCCAAAACCACCCCTCACAACAACTCACCTCCAGAACAAAGGCGTATCGAAGCCCTTCACATTCTCGAGAGCGAAGATGTCTTGGATCGTTTCTCTTCATTGTCGAAAGCACTTAGAGTTCTCTCTTATGTTCGCCGGTTCACCTCGAACTCAATAAAACTCCCAATTCCCTCCACGCTTACCCTTACACACGAAGAGATACATCAAGCAAAGCTACAACTAATTGGAAAGGCTCAACAAAAATATTATGGAGAAGACATCGCGACCCTCCAAGCGTCGAAACCACTCGATAAAAGAAGTCCGTTACTCCCACTCAACCCTTTCTTGGACGAAACGGGGATATTACGAGTAAATGGACGCCTCGGCTACGCAGACCTGAGTTACAACGAGCGTTACCCTATCATCATACCCGACAATTCACGATATTGCACTCTCTATTTGGACTTCCTCCATTCGACATTGCTTCATGCCGAGAAACAATTAATGATCCGCATGGTACAACAAGAGTATTATATTCCCCGGCTGAAACAAAAGGTGAAAAAATGCATATTTAAGTGCAAGAAATGCACTATATACAAGCAACAAATGAGATCGCAAATGATGGCAGCTCTACCCCCCGAACGTGTAACGTACTCACTACCATTTCACACCACCGGAGTAGATTTTGCAGGGCCTTTCCTCGTAAAGACATCCACGCTCCGACGAGCATCCTATGCCAAAGCATAGTCGTTTGCTTTTCCACCAAAGCCGTACACTTAGAAGTCTGCTCAGATCTCACCACAGAATCTTTCAAAGCAGCATTTGCTCGTTTCGCTGGCCGCCGAGGCATACCCTCTAAAATTATGTCCGACAACGGCAAGACGTTCGTAGGAGCCCAACGAAGCCTACAAAGAGAATTCTCCATATTTCTCAAGGAAACCGCAGAAGACATCGGAAACAAATATGCAGTCCACGGTCTCTCATGGCAGTTCATCCCTCCATACGCCCCTCATATGGGAGGTCTCTGGGAAGCAGCAGTGAAGAGTTTTAAAATTCACTTCACCAAAGTTGCCGGAACGCAAAAATTCACCTTTGAGGAGTTCAACACCCTCCTCATTCGCATTGAGGCAGTCCTTAATTCCAGACCACTCTCCCCACTGTCTCAAGACCCCGATGATCTGCAAGCCCTAACACCAGGTCATTTTCTACGCGGCGCCCCTCTACTGTCAATTCCTGAAACAAACGCCGATAATCTCTCACTAGCAAATAAATGGCAACGCTTAAGGGTACTCCATCAACAATTCAGTAAACGATGGAAAACTGAATACCTGAAGGGACTCCATAAACGATGCAAATGGAAAACCCCAGAATACAATCTACGTGAAGGAGATCTAGTCGTCATCAAAGCCGATCTACTGCCTCCAAATGAATGGCGACTTGGACGCATCGTAGCTCTGCATCCATCTCCGGACGACAATGTTCGCGTGGTGGACATCCGCACTCAAGCCGGGACCATTACACGTAACATAACAAAACTCTGCTTGCTACCACCTCAATAGGCCACCCCCGCTTACAGTCCAATCTCTGCTCCTGACTCCATCTTGCATATCCATCACAACTCATAGCTAATAACGTTTTTCGTTTCGTTTCTTTCTCTTTCTTCTCTCTCTTTCATTCCAGCAATCGCTACGATACCGCAGAGCATTTTTGGCGATGACACCAGACGACAGGTACGAGTCAGCGCGGGCTCATCGCTACTGCATTAATTGCCTTGCCACGTCTCACAACACTGGTGATTGCGATTCACCAGATGCCTGTAGGCGGTGTGGGCTGGCACACCACACTTTACTTCATCGCTCGTCATTTACATCCCCACGACCGGCGGATAACCACACTTCGAGGTCGTCTGGCCAGCGCAGTGCTCGCCAGCCGCAACTTGTTACTAATGTCCAATCCCGTTTGAGTAATCGATCGACGCAACACCGAGTCATACGCAGAAGTGTACCTACCAACAATACGTTACAAAATCGCATCCGGGGTTTATTTGAGCAGGCGGTACTCAGCATACAAAGGCTGCAAGATCTGGTAGAGATCTCATCCCCGCAGGCCCGCCGGCATGTTGAAGACATGAGTCATAATCTCATCGAGTTCGATGATTAGATTCGTTTTAGACCAAAAAATCGTAAAAGAGAAACGAATATACTGGGAAATGAATTAATATGAAGTTTTAATACTTACCTTTTAATACCTTTTTATACTTACCCTTTTAATACTTAAGTACTATCTATACTTACCTATGATCATAATTACCTTTATATGCATATGAATTACTTACCTTTAAATACTTACCTTGCTTACCCTTTGAATTACCGTGTATACTTACCTGTTTTGAAGTACCCTGTAAATAAGGAAAATATAATTACTGTTTACTGTTTACCTACAACTTATACATATATATATATATGCTCTCTCTAAAAGAAGTGAACTGTCCAGTGGATTGTGCTGGACCGTTTTAAGTTTAGTTTTTCGCTTACCACCGTACTTACCGCATGTAAACTAATTCGCTGCTTGTGAAAATTAAATTTAATAAAGTTGAGTTTATATTTTGTACCAAAATTTTATCGCGTCCGTTTATTTCTTCCGGAGTGAGTAGTGGCCGATCCCCCGATAAGTAGTGAAGCTTATACACAACGGTTTACCAAAATTTAGTAGTCTAGCATTAACACCTCCAAATATCTTGAGTATGAAAGTTCTCATTTGTATGGGAGGTGCCACCCCTCCTTTTCCGATTTCAAAAAGAGATAGGTATTAGGAAAGGGACTTACTTCACACAACGCCTTACTAGAATTTAGTAGTCTAGCATTAATACCTCCAAAGATATTGAGTATGAAAGTTCCCATTTGTATGGGAGGTGCCACGCCCCCTTTTCCGATTTCAAACAAAAATACGTAAGAACCATGCCGGGCTATGTACCTGACCTGTGTGTAAGTTTGGTTAAAATCCGTCCACGCGTTTGAGCGGCAAGTGCGACACGAAAAAAAGTGTTTACTTTTTATAATATGTATACATTATGTATAGATGAAAAATCTCATTTGTATCGGAGGTGCACCGCTCCATTTCCGATTTCAAAAAGGGATAGGTGTTAGGAAAGGGACTTACTTTATACAACGCCTTACTAAAATTTAGTAGTCTAGCATTAATACCTCCAAAGATATTGAGTATGAAAGTTCCCATTTGTATGGGAGGTGCCACGCCCCCTTTTCCGATTTCAAAAAAAAGTACGTAAGAACCATGCCTGCTATGTACCTGGCCTGTGTGTAAGTTTGGTTAAAATCCGTCTACGCGTTTGAGCGACAAGTGGCGACACGAAAAAAAGTGTTTACTTTTTATAACATGTATACATTATGTATAGATGAAAAATCTCATTTGTATGGGAGGTGCACCGCTCCCTTTTCCGATTTCAAAAAGTTATAGGTATTAGGAAAGGGACTTACTTTATACAACGCCTTACTAAAATTTAGTAGTCTAACATTAATACCTCCAAAGATATTGAGTATGAAAGTTCCCATTTGTATGGGAGGTGCCCCGCCCCCTTTTCCGATTTCAAAAAGGGATAGGTATTAGGAAAGGGACTTACTCTATACAACGCCTTACTAGAATTTAGTAGTCTAGCATTAATACCTCCAAAGATATTGAGTATGAAAGTTTCCATTTGTATGGGAGGTGCCACGCCCCCTTTTCCGATTTCAAACAAAAATACGTAAGAACCATGCCGGGCTATGTACCTGACCTGTGCGTAAGTTTGGTTAAAATCCGTCTACGCGTTTGAGCGACAAGTGGCGACACGAAAAAAAGTATTTACTTTTTATAATATGTAAAGATTAGGTATAGATGAAAAATCTCATTTGTATGGGAGGTGCACCGCTCCCTTTTCCGATTTCAAAAAGTTATAGGTATTAGGAAAGGGACTTACTCTATACAACGCCTTACTAAAATTTAGTAGTCTAGCATTAATACCTCCAAAGATATTGAGTATGAAAGTTCCCATTTGTATGGGAGGTGCCACGCCCCCTTTTCCGATTTCAAACAAAAATACGTAAGAACCATGCCGGGCTATGTACCTGACCTGTGTGTAAGTTTGGTTAAAATCCGTCCACGCGTTTGAGCGGCAAGTGCGACACGAAAAAAAGTGTTTACTTTTTATAATATGTATACATTATGTATAGATGAAAAATCTCATTTGTATCGGAGGTGCACCGCTCCATTTCCGATTTCAAAAAGGGATAGGTGTTAGGAAAGGGACTTACTTTATACAACGCCTTACTAAAATTTAGTAGTCTAGCATTAATACCTCCAAAGATATTGAGTATGAAAGTTCCCATTTGTATGGGAGGTGCCACGCCCCCTTTTCCGATTTCAAAAAAAGGTACGTAAGAACCATGCCGGGCTATGTACCTGACCTGTGTGTAAGTTTGGTTAAAATCCGTCTACGCGTTTGAGCGACAAGTGGCGACACGAAAAAAAGTGTTTACTTTTTATAATATGTATACATTATGTATAGATGAAAAATCTCATTTGTATGGGAGGTGCACCGCTCCCTTTTCCGATTTCAAAAAGTTATAGGTATTAGGAAAGGGACTTACTTTATACAACGCCTTACTAAAATTTAGTAGTCTAACATTAATACCTCCAAAGATATTGAGTATTCCCATTTGTATGGGAGGTGCCCCGCCCCCTTTTCCGATTTCAAAAAGGGATAGGTATTAGGAAAGGGACTTACTCTATACAACGCCTTACTAAAATTTAGTAAGCTCGCATTAATACCTCCAAAGATATTGCGTATGAAAGTTCCCATTTGTATGGGAGGTGCCACGCCCCCTTTTCCGATTTCAAACAAAAATACGTAAGAACCATGCCGGGCTATGTACCTGACCTGTGTGTCTGTTTGGTCAAAATCCGTCCACGCGTTTGAGCGGCAAGTGGCGACACGAAAAAAAGTGTTTACTTTTTATAATATGTATGGATTATGTGTAGATGAAAAATCTCATTTGTATCGGAGGTGCACCGCTCCCTTTTCCGATTTCAAAACGTGATAGGTAACAGGAAAGGGACTTACTTTATACAACGGTTTCCCAAAATTTAGTAGTCTAGCATTAACACCTCCAAAGATATTGAGTATGAAAGTTCTCATTTGTATGGGAGGTGCCACGCCCCCTTTTCCGATTTCAAAAAGGCATAGGTATTAGAAAAGGGACTTACTTTATACTACGGTTTACCAAAATTTAGTAGTCTAGCATTAACACCTCCAAAGATATTGAGTATGAAATTTCCCATTTGTATGGGAGGTGCCACGCCCCCTTTTCCGATTTCAAACAGGCATAGGTATTAGGAAAGGGACTTACTTTATGCAACGGTTTACCAAAATTTAGTAGTCTAGCATTAACACCTCCAAAGATATTGAGTATGAAAGTTCTCATTTGTATGGGAGGTGTCACGCCCCTTTTCCGATTTCAAAAAGGCATAGGTACTAGGAAAGGGACTTACTTTATGGAACGGTTTACCAAAATTTAGTAGTCTAGCATTAACACCTCCAAAGATATTGAGTATGAAAGTTCTCATTTGTATGGGAGGTGTCACGCCCCTTTTCCGATTTCAAAAAGGCATAGGTACTAGGAAAGGGGCTTACTTTATGGAACGGTTTACCAAAATTTAGTAGTCTAGCATTAACACCTCCAAAGATATTGAGTATGAAATTTCCCATTTGTATGGGAGGTGCCACGCCCCCTTTTCCGATTTCAAACAGGCATAGGTATTGGGAAAGGGACTTACTTTATGCAACGGTTTACCAAAATTTAGTAGTCTAGCATTAACACCTCCAAAGATATTGAGTATGAAAGTTGTCATTTGTATGGGAGGTGCCACGCCCCCTTTTCCGATTTCAAAAAGGCATAGGTACTAGGAAAGGGACTTACTTTATGGAACGGTTTACCAAAATTTAGTAGTCTAGCATTAACACCTCCAAAGATATTGAGTATGAAATTTCCCATTTGTATGGGAGGTGTCACGCCCCTTTTCCGATTTCAAAAAGGCATAGGTACTAGGAAAGGGACTTACTTTATGGAACGGTTTACCAAAATTTAGTAGTCTAGCATTAACACCTCCAAAGATATTGAGTATGAAAGTTCTCATTTGTATGGTAGGTGCCACGCGCCCTTTTCCGATTTCAAAAAGGCATAGGTATTAGGAAAGGGACTTACTTTATACAACGGTTTACCAAAATTTAGTAGTCTAGCATTAACACCTCCAAAGATATTGAGTATGAAAGTTCTCATTTGTATGGGAGGTGCCACGCCCCCTTTTCCGATTTCAAAAAGGCATAGGTACTAGGAAAGGGACTTACTTTATGGAACGGTTTACTAAAATTTAGTAGTCTAGCATTAACACCTCCAAAGAGATTGAGTATGAAATTTCTCATTTGTATGGGAGGCGCCACGCCCCCTTTTCCGATTTCAAAAAGGCATAGGTACTAGGAAAGGGACTTACTTTATGGAACGGTTTACCAAAATTTAGTAGTCTAGCATTAACACCTCCAAAGATATTGAGTATGAAAGTTGTCATTTGTATGGGAGGTGCCACGCCCCCTTTTCCGATTTCAAAAAGGCATAGGTACTAGGAAAGGGACTTACTTTATGGAACGGTTTACCAAAATTTAGTAGTCTAAAATTAACACCTCCAAAGATATGGAGTATGAAAGATCCCATTTGTATGGGAGGTGCCACGCCCCCTTTTCCGATTTCAAAAAGGCATAGGTATTAGAAAAGGGACTTACTTTATACAACGGTTTACCAAAATTTAGTAGTCTAGCATTAACACCTCCAAAGATCTTGAGTATGAAAGTTCTCATTTGTATGGGAGGTGCCACGCCCCCTTTTCCGATTTCAAAAAGAGATAGGTATTAGGAAAGGGACTTACTTTATACAACGCCTTACTAGAATTTAGTAGTCTAGCATTAATACCTCCAAAGATATTGAGTATGAAAGTTCCCATTTGTATGGGAGGTGCCACGCCCCCTTTTCCGATTTCAAACAAAAATACGTAAAATATGTACCTGACCTGTGTGTAAGTTTGGTTAAAATCCGTCCACGCGTTTGAGCGACAAGTGGCGACACGAAAAAAAGTGTTTACTTTTTATAATATGTATAGATTATGTGTAGATGAAAATACTCATTTGTATGGGAGGTGCACCGCTGCCTTTTCCGCTTTCAAAAGGGATAGGTATTAGGAAAGGGACTTACTTTATACAACGCCTTACTAAAATTTAGTAGTCTAGCATTAATACCTCCAAAGATATTGAGCATGAAAGTTCCCATTTGTATGGGAAGTGCACCGCCCCCTTTTCCGATTTCAAAAAGTGATAGGTAATAGGAAAGGGACTTACTTTATACAACGCCTTACCAAAATTGAGTAGTCTAGCATTAATACCTCCAAAGATATTGAGTATGAAAATTCCCATTTGTATGGGAGGTGCCACGCCCCCTTTTCCGATTTCAAAAAGGCACAGGTATTAGAAAAGGGACTTACTTTATGCAACGGTTTACCAAAATTTAGTAGTCTAGCATTAACACCTCCAAAGATATTGAGTATGAAAGTTGTCATTTGTATGGGAGGTGCCACGCCCCCTTTTCCGATTTCAAAAAGGCATAGGTACTAGGAAAGGGACTTACTTTATGGAACGGTTTACCAAAATTTAGTAGTCTAGCATTAACACCTCCAAAGATATTGAGTATGAAAGTTGTCATTTGTATGGGAGGTGCCACGCCCCCTTTTCCGATTTCAAAAAGGCATAGGTACTAGGAAAGGGACTTACTTTATGGAACGGTTTACCAAAATTTAGTAGTCTAGCATTAACACCTCCAAAGATATTGAGTATGAAATTTCCCATTTGTATGGGAGGTGTCACGCCCCTTTTCCGATTTCAAAAAGGCATAGGTACTAGGAAAGGGACTTACTTTATGGAACGGTTTACCAAAATTTAGTAGTCTAGCATTAACACCTCCAAAGATATTGAGTATGAAAGTTCTCATTTGTATGGTAGGTGCCACGCGCCCTTTTCCGATTTCAAAAAGGCATAGGTATTAGGAAAGGGACTTACTTTATACAACGGTTTACCAAAATTTAGTAGTCTAGCATTAACACCTCCAAAGATATTGAGTATGAAAGTTCTCATTTGTATGGGAGGTGCCACGCCCCCTTTTCCGATTTCAAAAAGGCATAGGTACTAGGAAAGGGACTTACTTTATGGAACGGTTTACCAAAATTTAGTAGTCTAGCATTAACACCTCCAAAGAGATTGAGTATGAAATTTCTCATTTGTATGGGAGGCGCCACGCCCCCTTTTCCGATTTCAAAAAGGCATAGGTACTAGGAAAGGGACTTACTTTATGGAACGGTTTACCAAAATTTAGTAGTCTAGCATTAACACCTCCAAAGATATTGAGTATGAAAGTTGTCATTTGTATGGGAGGTGCCACGCCCCCTTTTCCGATTTCAAAAAGGCATAGGTACTAGGAAAGGGACTTACTTTATGGAACGGTTTACCAAAATTTAGTAGTCTAAAATTAACACCTCCAAAGATATGGAGTATGAAAGATCCCATTTGTATGGGAGGTGCCACGCCCCCCTTTTCCGATTTCAAAAAGGCATAGGTATTAGAAAAGGGACTTACTTTATACAACGGTTTACCAAAATTTAGTAGTCTAGCATTAACACCTCCAAAGATCTTGAGTATGAAAGTTCTCATTTGTATGGGAGGTGCCACGCCCCCTTTTCCGATTTCAAAAAGAGATAGGTATTAGGAAAGGGACTTACTTTATACAACGCCTTACTAGAATTTAGTAGTCTAGCATTAATACCTCCAAAGATATTGAGTATGAAAGTTCCCATTTGTATGGGAGGTGCCACGCCCCCTTTTCCGATTTCAAACAAAAATACGTAAAATATGTACCTGACCTGTGTGTAAGTTTGGTTAAAATCCGTCCACGCGTTTGAGCGACAAGTGGCGACACGAAAAAAAGTGTTTACTTTTTATAATATGTATAGATTATGTGTAGATGAAAATACTCATTTGTATGGGAGGTGCACCGCTGCCTTTTCCGATTTCAAAAGGGATAGGTATTAGGAAAGGGACTTACTTTATACAACGCCTTACTAAAATTTAGTAGTCTAGCATTAATACCTCCAAAGATATTGAGCATGAAAGTTCCCATTTGTATGGGAAGTGCACCGCCCCCTTTTCCGATTTCAAAAAGTGATAGGTAATAGGAAAGGGACTTACTTTATACAACGCCTTACCAAAATTGAGTAGTCTAGCATTAATACCTCCAAAGATATTGAGTATGAAAGTTCCCATTTGTATGGGAGTTGCCACGCCCCCTTTTCCGATTTCAAAAAGGCACAGGTATTAGAAAAGGAACTTACTTTATACAACGGTTTACCAAAATTTAGTAGTCTAGCATTAACACCTCCAAAGATATTGAGTATGAAAGTTATCATTTGTATGGGAGGTGCCACGCCGGGCTATGTACCTGACCTGTGTGTAAGTTTGGTTAAAATCCGTCTACGCGTTTGAGCGACAAGTGGCGACACGAAAAAAAGTGTTTACTTTTTATAATATGTATAGATTATGTATAGATGAAAAATCTCGTTTGTATGGGAGGTGCACCGCTCCCTTTTCCGATTTCAAAAAGTGATAGGTATTTGGAAAGGGACTTACTCTATACAACGCCTTACTAAAATTTAGTAGTCTAGCATTAATACCTCCAAAGATATTGAGCATGAAAGTTCCCATTTGTATGGGAAGTGCACCGCCCCATTTTCCGATTTCAAAAAGTGATAGGTAATAGGAAAGGGCCTTACTTTATACAACGCCTTACCAAAATTGAGTAGTCTAGCATTAATACCTCCAAAGATATTGAGTATGAAAGTTCCCATTTGTATGGGAGGTGCCACGCCCCCTTTTCCGATTTCAAAAAGGCACAGGTATAAGAAAAGGGACTTACTTTATACAACGGTTTACCAAAATTTAGTAGTCTAGCATTAACACCTCCAAAGATATTGAGTATGAAAGTTATCATTTGTATGGGAGGTGCCACGCCCCCCTATCCGATTTCAAAAAGGGATAGGTATTAGGAAAGGGACTTACTTTATACAACGTCTTACCAAATTTCAGTAGTCTAGCATTAATACCTCCAAAGATATTGAGTATGAAAGTTCCCATTTGTATGGGAGGTGCCACGCCCCCTTTTCCGATTTCAAAAGGAATAGGTATTAGGAAAGGGACTTACTTTGTACAACGCCTTACCAAAATTTAGTAGTCTCGCATTAATACTTCCAAAGATATTGAGTATGAAATTTCCCATTTGTATGGGAGGTGCCACGCCCCCTTTTCCGATTTCAAAAAAAAAGTACGTAAGAACCATGCCGGGCTATGTACCTGACCTGTGTGTAAGTTTGGTTAAAATCGGGCCATGCGTTTGAGCGTCAAGTGGCGACACGAAAAAAATTGTTTACTTTTTATAATAGTAAAGATTATGTATAGATGAAAAATCTCATTTGTATGGGAGGTGCACCGCTCCCTTTTCCGATTTCAAAAAGTGATAGGTATTTGGAAAGGGACTTACTCTATACAATGCCTTACTAAAATTTAGTAGTCTAGCATTAATACCTCCAAAGATATTGAGCATGAAAGTTCCCATTTGTATGGAAAGTGCACCGCCCCCTTTTCCGATTTCAAAAAGTGATAGGTAATAGGAAAGGGACTTACTTTATACAACGCCTTACCAAAATTGAGTAGTCTAGCATTAATACCTCCAAAGATATTGAGTATGAAAGTTCCCATTTGTATGGGAGGTGCCACGTCCCCTTTTCCGATTTCAAAAAGGCACAGAAAGGGACTTACTTTATACAACGGTTGACCAAAATTTAGTAGTCTAGCATTAATACCTCCAAAGATATTGAGTATGAAAGATCCCATTTGTATGGGAGGTGCCACGCCCCTTTTCCGCTTTCAAAAAGGGACAGGTATTAGGAAAGGGACTTACTTTATACAACGCCTTACCAAAATTTAGTAGTCTAGCATTTTTACCTCCAAAAATATTGAGTATGAAAGTTTCCATTTGTATGGGAGGTGCCACGCCCCCTTTCCGATTTCATAAAGGCATAGGTATTAGGAAAGGGACTTACTTTATGCCACGGTTTACCAAAATTTAGTAGTCTAGCATTAACACCTCCAATGATATTGAGTATGAAAGTTCCCATTTGTATGGGAGGTGCCACGCCCCCTTTTCCGATTTCAAAAAGAGATAGGTATTAGGAAAGGGACTTACTTTATACAACGCCTTACTAGAATTTAGTAGTCTAGCATTAATACCTCCAAAGATATGGAGTATGAAAGATCCCATTTGTATGGGAGGTGCCAAGCCCCCTTTTCCTATTTCAAAAAGGCATAGGTATTAGAAAAGGGACTTACTTTATACAACGGTTTACCAAAATTTAGTAGTCTAGCATTAACACTTTCAAAGATATTGAGTATGAAATTTCCCATTTGTATGGGAGGTGCCACACCCCCTTTTCCGATTTCAAAAAGGCATAGGTACTAGGAACGGTTTACCAAAATTTAGTAGTCTAGCATTAACACCTCCAAAGATATGGAGTATGAAAGATCCCATTTGTATGGGAGGTGCCAAGCCCCCTTTTCCTATTTCAAAAAGGCATAGGTATTAGAAAAGGGACTTACTTTATACAACGGTTTACCAAAATTTAGTAGTCTAGCATTAACACCTCCAAAGATCTTGAGTATGAAAGTTCTCATTTGTATGGGAGGTGCCACGCCTCCTTTTCCGATTTCAAAAAGAGATAGGTATTAGGAAAGGGACTTACTTTATACAACGCCTTACTAGAATTTAGTAGTCTAGCATTAATACCTCCAAAGATATGGAGTATGAAAGATCCCATTTGTATGGGAGGTGCCAAGCCCCCTTTTCCTATTTCAAAAAGGCATAGGTATTAGAAAAGGGACTTACTTTATACAACGGTTTACCAAAATTTAGTAGTCTAGCATTAACACCTCCAAAGATCTTGAGTATGAAAGTTCCCATTTGTATGGGAGGTGCCACGCCCCCTTTTCCGATTTCAAAAAGGCATAGGTATTAGGAAAGGGACTTACTTTATACAACGGTTTGCCAAAATTTAGTAGTCTAGCATTAACACCTCCAAAGATATTGAGTATGAAAGTTCCCATTTGTATGGGAGGTGCCACGCCCCCTTTTCCGATTTTAAACAAAAATACGTAAAATATGTACCTGACCTGTGTGTAAGTTTGGTTAAAATCCGTCCACGCGTTTGAGCGACAAGTGGCGACACGAAAAAAAGTGTTTACTTTTTATAATATGTATAGATTATGTGTAGATGAAAATACTCATTTGTATGGGAGGTGCACCGCTGCCTTTTCCGATTTCAAAAGGGATAGGTATTAGGAAAGGGACTTACTTTATACAACGCCTTACTAAAATTTAGTAGTCTACTATTAATACCTCCAAAGATATTGAGTATGAAAGTTCCCATTTGTATGGGAGGTGCCACGCCCCCTTTTCCGATTTCAAAAAGGGATTGGTATTAGGGTAGGGACTTACTCTATACAACGCCTTACTAAAATTTAGTAGTCTAGCATTAATACCTCCAAAGATATTGAGTATGAAAGTTCCCATTTGTATGGGAGGTGCCACGCCCCCTTTTCCGATTTCAAAAAGGGATTGGTATTAGGGTAGGGACTTACTCTATACAACGCCTTACTAAAATTTAGTAGTCTACTATTAATACCTCCAAAGATATTGAGTATGAAAGTTCCCATTTGTATGGGAGGTGCCACGCCCCCTTTTCCGATTTCAAAAAGGGATTGGTATTAGGGTAGGGACTTACTCTATACAACGCCTTACTAAAATTTAGTAGTCTAGCATTAATACCTCCAAAGATATTGAGTATGAAAGTTCCCATTTGTATGGGAGGTGCCACGCCCCCTTTTCCGATTTCAAAAAGGGATAGGTATTAGGAAAGGGACTTACTCTATACAACGCCTTACTAAAATTTAGTAAGCTAGCATTAATACCTCCAAAGATATTGCGTATGAAAATTCCCATTTGTATGGGAGGTGCCACGCCCCCTTTTCCGATTTCAAACAAAAATATGTAAGAACCATGCCGGGCTATGTACCTGACCTATGTGTCAGTATGGTTAAAATCCGTCCACGCGTTTGAGCGACAAGTGGCGACACGAAAAAAAGTGTTTACTTTTTATAATATGTATAGCTTATGTGTAGATGAAAAATCTCATTTGTATCGGAGGTGCACCGTTCCTTTTTCCGATTTCAAAACGTGATAGGTAACAGGAAAGGGACTTACTTTATACAACGGTTTACCAAAATTTAGTAGTCTAGCATTAACACCTCCAAAGATATTGAGTATGAAAGTTCTCATTTGTATGGAAGGTGCCACGCCCCCTTTTCCGATTTCAAAAAGGGATAGGTATTAGGAAAGGGACTTACTTTATACAACGCCTTACCAAAATTGAGTAGTCTAGCATTAATACCTCCAAAGATATTGAGCATAAAAGTTCCCATTTGTATGGGAGGTGCCACGCCCCCTTTTCCGATTTCAAAAAGGCATAGGTACTAGGAAAGGGACTTACTTTATGGAACGGTTTACCAAAATTTAGTAGTCTAGCATTAACACCTCCAAAGATATTGAGTATGAAAGTTCTCATTGGTATGGGAGGTGCCACGCCCCCTTTTCCGATTTCAAAAAGGCATAGGTACTAGGAAAGGGACTTACTTTATGGAACGGTTTACCAAAATTTAGTAGTCTAAAATTAACACCTCCAAAGATATGGAGTATGAAAGATCCCATTTGTATGGGAGGTGCCACGCCCCCTTTTCCGATTTCAAAAAGGCATAGGTATTAGAAAAGGGACTTACTTTATACAACGGTTTACCAAAATTTAGTAGTCTAGCATTAACACCTTCAAAGATCTTGAGTATGAAAGTTCTCATTTGTATGGGAGGTGCCACGCCCCCTTTTCCGATTTCAAAAAGAGATAGGTATTAGGAAAGGGACTTACTTTATACAACGCCTTACTAGAATTTAGTAGTCTAGCATTAATACCTCCAAAGATATTGAGTATGAAAGTTCCCATTTGTATGGGAGGTGCCACGCCCCCTTTTCCGATTTCAAACAAAAATACGTAAAATATGTACCTGACCTGTGTGTAAGTTTGGTTAAAATCCGTCCACGCGTTTGAGCGACAAGTGGCGACACGAAAAAAAGTGTTTACTTTTTATAATATGTATAGATTATGTGTAGATGAAAATACTCATTTGTATGGGAGGTGCACCGCTGCCTTTTCCGATTTCAAAAGGGATAGGTATTAGGAAAGGGACTTACTTTATACAACGCCTTACTAAAATTTAGTAGTCTACTATTAATACCTCCAAGGATATTGAGTATGAAAGTTCCCATTTGTATGGGAGGTGCCACGCCCCCTTTTCCGATTTCAAAAAGGGATTGGTATTAGGGAAGGGACTTACTCTATACAACGCCTTACTAAAATTTAGTAGTCTAGCATTAATACCTCCAAAGATATTGAGTATGAAAGCTCCCATTTGTATGGGAGATGCCTCGCCCCCTTTTCCGATTTCAAAAAAAAATACGTAAGAACCATGCCGGGCTATGTACCTGACCTGTGTGTAAGTTTGGTTAAAATCCGTCTACGCGTTTGAGCGACAAGTGGCGACACGAAAAAAAGTGTTTACTTTTTATAATATGTATAGATTATGTATAGATGAAAAGTCTCATTTGTATGGGAGGTGCACCGCTCCCTTTTCCGATTTCAAAAAGTTATAGGTATTAGGAAAGGGACTTACTCTATACAACGCCTTACTAAAATTTAGTAGCCTAGCATTAATACCTCCAAAGATATTGAGTATGAAAGTTCCCATTTGTATGGGAGGTGCCACGCCCCCTTTTCCGATTTCAAAAAGGGATAGGTATTAGGAAAGGGACTTACTCTATACAACGCCTTACTAAAATTTAGTAAGCTAGCATTAATACCTCCAAAGATATTGCGTATGAAAATTCCCATTTGTATGGGAGGTGCCACGCCCCCTTTTCCGATTTCAAACAAAAATACGTAAGAACCATGCCGGGCTATGTACCTGACCTATGTGTCAGTTTGGTTAAAATCCGTCCACGCGTTTGAGCGACAAGTGGCGACACGAAAAAAAGTGTTTACTTTTTATAATATGTATAGCTTATGTGTAGATGAAAAATCTCATTTGTATCGGAGGTGCACCGTTCCTTTTTCCGATTTCAAAACGTGATAGGTAACAGGAAAGGGACTTACTTTATACAACGGTTTACCAAAATTTAGTAGTCTAGCATTAACACCTCCAAAGATATTGAGTATGAAAGTTCTCATT
This sequence comes from Merzomyia westermanni, assembly GCA_949987695.1. NCBI lineage: Eukaryota > Metazoa > Arthropoda > Insecta > Diptera > Tephritidae > Merzomyia > Merzomyia westermanni. The sequence goes on from OX465289.1 coordinate 103,155,588, forward strand.
TGTATAGAAGGTGCCACGCCCCCTTTTCCGATTTCAAAGAGGGATAGGTATTAGGAAAGGGACTTACTTTATACAACGCCTTACCAAAATTGAATAGTCTAGCATTAATACCTCCAAAGATATTGAGCATGAAAGTTCCCATTTGTATGGGAAGTGCACCGCCCCCTTTTCCGATTTCAAAAAGTGATAGGTAATAGGAAAGGGACTTACTTTATACAACGGTTTAACAAAATTAAGTAGTCTAGCATTAACACCTCCAAAGATATTGAGGATGAAATTTCTCATTTGTATGGGAGGTGCCGCGCCCCCTTTTCCGATTTCAAAAAGGGATCGGTAATAGGAAAGGGACTTACTTTATACAACGCCTTACCAAAATTGAGTAGTCTAGCATTAATACCTCCAAAGATATTGAGTATGAAAGTTCCCATTTGTATGGGAGGTGCCACGCCCCCTTTTCCGATTTCAAAAAGGCATAGGTATTAGGAAAGGGACTTACTTTATACAACGGTTTACCAAAATTTAGTAGTCTAGCATTAACACCTCCAAAGAGATTGAGTATGAAATTTCTCATTTGTATGGGAGGTGCCACGCCCCCTTTTCCGATTTCAAAAAGGCATAGGTACTAGGAAAGGGACTTACTTTATGGAACGGTTTACCAAAATTTAGTAGTCTAGCATTAACACCTCCAAAGATATTGAGTATGAAAGTTCTCATTTGTATGGGAGGTGCCACGCCCCCTTTTCCGATTTCAAAAAAACATAGGTACTAGGAAAGGGACTTACTTTATGGAACGGTTTACCAAAATTTAGTAGTCTAAAATTAACACCTCCAAAGATATGGAGTATGAAAGATCCCATTTGTATGGGAGGTGCCACGTCCCCTTTTCCGATTTCAAAAAGGCATAGGTATTAGAAAAGGGACTTACTTTATACAACGGTTTACCAAAATTTAGTAGTCTAGCATTAACACCTCTAAAGATCTTGAGTATGAAAGTTCTCATTTGTATGGGAGGTGCCACGCCCCCTTTTCCGATTTCAAAAAGAGATAGGTATTAGGAAAGGGACTTACTTTATACAACGCTTTACTAGAATTTAGTAGTCTAGCATTAATACCTCCAAAGATATTGAGTATGAAAGTTCCCATTTGTATGGGAGGTGCCACGCCCCCTTTTCCGATTTCAAACAAAAATACGTAAAATATGTACCTGACCTGTGTGTAAGTTTGGTTAAAATCCGTCCACGCGTTTGAGCGACAAGTGGCGACACGAAAAAAAGTGTTTACTTTTTATAATATGTATAGATTATGTGTAGATGAAAATACTCATTTGTATGGGAGGTGCACCGCTGCCTTTTCCGATTTCAAAAGGGATAGGTATTAGGAAAGGGACTTACTTTATACAACGCCTTACTAAAATTTAGTAGTCTACTATTAATACCTCCAAAGATATTGAGTATGAAAGTTCCCATTTGTATGGGAGGTGCCACGCCCCCTTTTCCGATATCAAAAAGGGATTGGTATTAGGGAAGGGACTTACTCTATACAACGCCTTACTAAAATTTAGTAGTCTAGCATTAATACCTCCAAAGATATTGAGTATGAAAGTTCCCATTTGTATGGGAGATGCCTCGCCCCCTTTTCCGATTTCAAACAAAAATACGTAAGAACCATGCCGGGCTATGTCCCTGACCTATGTGTCAGTTTGGTTAAAATCCGTCCATGCGTTTGAGCGACAAGTGGCGACACGAAAAAAAGTGTTTACTTTTTATAATATGTATAGCTTATGTGTAGATGAAAAATCTCATTTGTATGGGAGGTGCACCGCTCCCTTTTCCGATTTCAAAAAGTTATAGGTACAGGGTGTTCTTTTTACAGGTTTGTTTTTCGAATAGAGATAAAACTGGCATTTTGTAGTCAAATCTGGCAACTCTAATGTCATTTATGTTCAGTTTGGTTTGCCATTTCATCATGAACAGGTTGACAAAAGCACAACGCTTGCAAATCGTGCAAATTTATTTCGAAAATAATGGTTCAGTTCGCGAAGTTTACCGTGAGCTCCGTCCATTTTATGGTCGACATAATCGTCCATCAGAGCAATTAATTCGGTTAACCATGGATCGTTTTCGCACTACGTTTACTCTATGTGATAATACGCATCCGCAGAGACGTCGAACAGTGCGCACCGAAGAAACAATTGCCGCTGTAGAGCAAAGTGTTGAAGAGGACCCGAATGAATCGATTCGCCACCGTGCACAGCAATTGGAGCTTTGTCCATCAACTTTATGGAAGATTTTGCGCAAAGATCTTGGCTTGCGACCTTACAAGATCCAGCTTGTGCAAGAATTAAAGCCGCGAGACCATGCAATGCGTCGTGATTTTGGTGTATGGGCCGAAAATGAGATTGATTTCGATGCTGATTTTCATCGCAAAATTTTGTTCAGTGATGAGGCTCATTTTTGGTTGAATGGCTACGTCAACAAGCAAAATTGCCGCATTTGGAGTGAAGAGAATCCACATGAGACCCTTGAAACGCCATTACATCCACAAAAACTGACTGTTTGGTGTGCTCTATGGGCTGGTGGAGTCATTGGGCCATACTTCTTCCGCAATAATGCTGGAGAGGCAGCTACCGTTAATGGAGACCGGTATAGAGCCATGATAACCGACTATTTTTTTCCCGAATTGGATGGCATGAATGTGGATGAGTTGTGGTTCCAACAAGACGGCGCTACATGCCACACAGCGCACGTCACAATCGATTTATTGAAGGAAACATTCGATGAGCGCATAATTTCGCGGAATGGACCTGTCAATTGGCCACCAAGGTCGTGTGATTTGACACCATTGGATTATTTTCTTTGGGGATATGTGAAGTCGCTCGTCTACACCAACAAACCAGAAACGTTAGGGGAATTGGAAGCCAACATTCGTGGCGTTATTGCCGACATACGGCCCCATATGCTCGAAAAAGTGGTTGAAAATTGGACCTGTAGAATTGGCTTTATTCGAGCCAGCCGCGGCGGCCACATGCCCGAAATCATATTTAAACATTAATGGCATAAAATTATCCTTCCAATAAAGCCAAACTGATGGACCTTAAAACGATTTTCTTGTGTTTTATTTCAATTCGAAGTTCTATACCCCTAAAAAAAACACCCTTTATTAGGAAAGGGACTTACTCTATACAACGCCTTACTAAAATTTAGTAGCCTAGCATTAATACCTCCAAAGATATTGAGTATGAAAGTTCCCATTTGTATGGGAGGTGCCACGCCCCCTTTTCCGATTTCAAAAAGGGATAGGTATTAGGAAAGGGACTTACTCTATACAACGCCTTACTAAAATTTAGTAAGCTAGCATTAATACCTCCAAAGATATTGCGTATGAAAATTCCCATTTGTATGGGAGGTGCCACGCCCCCTTTTCCGATTTCAAACAAAAATACGTAAGAACCATGCCGGGCTATGTACCTGACCTCTGTGTCAGTTTGGTTAAAATCCGTCCACGCGTTTGAGCGACAAGTGGCGACACGAAAAAAAGTGTTTACTTTTTATAATATGTATAGCTTATGTGAAGATGAAAAATCTCATTTGTATCGGAGGTGCACCGTTCCTTTTTCCGATTTCAAAACGTGATAGGTAACAGGAAAGGGACTTACTTTATACAACGGTTTACCAAAATTTAGTAGTCTAGCATTAACACCTCCAAAGATATTGAGTATGAAAGTTCTCATTTGTATGGAAGGTGCCACGCCCCCCTTTTCCGATTTCAAAAAGGGATAGGTATTAGGAAAGGGACTTACTTTATACAACGCCTTACCAAAATTGAGTAGTCTAGCATTAATACCTCCAAAGATATTGAGCATGTAAGTTCCCATTTGTATGGGAGGTGCCACGCCCCCTTTTCCGATTTCAAACAAAAATACTTAAGAACCATGCCGGGCTATGTACCTGACCTGTGTGTAAGTTTGGTTAAAATCCGTCCATGCGTTTGAGCGACAAGTGGCGACACGAAAAAAAGTGTTTACTTTTTATAATATGTATAGCTTATGTGTAGATGAAAAATCTCATTTGTATGGGAGGTGCACCGCTCCCTTTTCCGATTTCAAAAAGTTATAGGTATTAGGAAAGGGACTTACTCTATACAACGCCTTACTAAAATTTAGTAGCCTAGCATTAATACCTCCAAAGATATTGAGTATGAAAGTTCCCATTTGTATGGGAAGTGCACCGCCCCCTTTTCCGATTTCAAAAAGTGATAGGTAATAGGAAAGGGACTTACTTTATACAACGGTTTAACAAAATTTAGTAGTCTAGCATTAAGACCTCCAAAGATATTGAGTATGAAATTTCTCATTTGTATGGGAGGTGCCACGCCCCCTTTTCCGATTTCAAAAAGGGATCGGTAATAGGAAAGGGACTTACTTTATACAACGCCTTACCAAAATTGAGTAGTCTAGCATTAATACCTCCAAAGATATTGAGTATGAAAGTTCCCATTTGTATGGGAGGTGCCACGCCCCCTTTTCCGATTTCAAACAAAAATACTTAAGAACCATGCCGGGCTATGTACCTGACCTGTGTGTAAGTTTGGTTAAAATCCGTCCACGTGTTTAAGCGGCAAGTGGCGGCACGAAAAAAAGTGTTTACTTTTTATAATATGTATAGATTATGTGTAGATGAAAAATCTCATTTGTATCGGAGGTGCACCGCTCCCTGTTCCGATTTCAAAAAGGGATAGGTGTTAGGAAAGGGACTTACTTTATACAACTTCTTCTTTAAATGGTCATCTAACCGCCTGGGCGATTTTGACCGTCCAACATAGCTCGCCAGTCGTTTCTTCGTTGCGCCAACTGGCGCCAATTGGAAACACCGCGGGATCGCAAATCGGTCTCCACTTGGTCCTTCCATCGGAGTGGTGGTCTCCCTCTTCCTCTGCTTCCACCGGCGGGTGCCGATAAGAATACCTTCTGGGCTGGAGCATCTTCGCTCATTCGCACTACGTGGCCTAGCCAGCGAAGCCGCTGTGTTTTAATTCGCTGAACTATGTCGGCGTCTGCGTAAAGTTCATACAGCTCATCATTAAATCTTCTTCGGTACTCGCCGTCGCCAACGCGTAGAGGTCCACAAATCTTTCGAAGAACCTTTCTCTCGAATACTCCCAGAGCCGCCTCATCAGATGTTGTTAGTGTCCACGCTTCTGCACCATATAGCAGTAGTCTAGCATTAACACCTCCAAAGATATTGAGTATGAAATTTCTCATTTGTATGGGAGGTGCCACGCCCCCTTTTCCGATTTCAAAAAGGGATCGGTAATAGGAAAGGGACTTACTTTATACAACGCCTTACTAAAATTTAGTAGTCTAGCATTAATACCTCCAACGATATTGAGTATGAAAGTTCCCATTTGTATGGGAGGTGCCACGCCCCCTTTTCCGATTTCAAAAAAAAGTACGTAAGAACCATGCCGGGCTATGTACCTGACCTGTGTGTAAGTTTGGTTAAAATCCGTCTACGCGTTTGAGCGACAAGTGGCGACACGAAAAAAAGTGTTTACTTTTTATAATATGTATACATTATGTATAGATGAAAAATCTCATTTGTATGGGAGGTGCACCGCTCCCTTTTCCGATTTCAAAAAGGGATAGGTGTTAGGAAAGGGACTTACTTTATACAACGCCTTACTAAAATTTAGTAGTCTAGCATTAATACCTCCAAAGATATTAAGTATGAAAGTTCCCATTTGTATGGGAGGTGCCACGCCCCCTTTTCCGATTTCAAAAAAAAAAGTACGTAAGAACCATGCCGGGCTATGTACCTGACCTGTGTGTAAGTTTGGTTAAAATCCGTCCACGCGTTTGAGCGACAAGTGGCGACACGAAAAAAAGTGTTTACTTTTTATAATATGTATAGATTATGTATAGATGAAAAGTCTCATTTGTGTGGGAGGTGCACCGTTCCTTTTTCCGATTTCAAAACGTGATAGGTAACAGGAAAGGGACTTACTTTATACAACGTCTTACTAAAATTTAGAAGTCTAGCATTAATACCTCCTTACTAAAATTTAGTAGTCTAGCATTAATACCTCCAAAGATATTGAGTATGAAAGTTCCCATTTGTATGGGAGGTGCCGCGCCCCCTTTTCCGATTTCAAATAAAAATACGTAAGAACCATGCCGGGCTATGTACCTGACCTGTGTGTCAGTTTGGTTAAAATCCGTCCACGCGTTTGAGCGGCAAGTAGCGACACGAAAAAAGTGTTTACTTTTTATAATATGTATAGATTATGTGTAGATGAAAAATCTCATTTGTATCAGAGGTGCCACGCCCCCTTTTCCGATTTCAAAAAGGGATTGGTATTAGGGAAGGGACTTACTCTATACAACGCCTTACTAAAATTTAGTAGTCTAGCATTAATACCTCCAAAGATATTGAGTATGAAAGTTCCCATTTGTATGGGAGATGCCTCGCCCCCTTTTCCGATTTCAAACAAAAATACGTAAGAAACATGCCGGGCTATGTACCTGACCTATGTGTCAGGTTGGTTAAAATCCGTCCACGCGTTTGAGCGACAAGTGGCGACACGAAAAAAAGTGTTTACTTTTTATAATATGTATAGCTTATGTGTAGATGAAAAATCTCATTTGTATGGGAGGTGCACCGCTCCCTTTTCCGATTTCAAAAAGTTATAGGTATTAGGAAAGGGACTTACTCTATACAACGCCTTACTAAAATTTAGTAGCCTAGCATTAATACCTCCAAAGATATTGAGTATGAAAGTTCCCATTTGTATGGGAGGTGCCACGCCCCCTTTTCCGATTTCAAAAAGGGATAGGTATTAGGAAAGGGACTTACTCTATACAACGCCTTACTAAAATTTAGTAAGCTAGCATTAATACCTCCAAAGATATTGCGTATGAAAATTCCCATTTGTATGGGAGGTGCCACGCCCCCTTTTCCGATTTCAAAAAAAAAAGGTATTAGAAAAGGGACTTACTTTCCACAACGGTTTACCAAAATTTAGTGGTCTAGCATTAACACCTCCAAAGATATTGAGTATGAAATTTCCCATTTGTATGAGAGGTGCCACGGACCCTTTTCCGATTTCAAAAAGGCATAGGTATTAGGAAAGGGACTTACTTTATACAACGGTTTACCAAAATTTAGTAGTCTAGCATTAACACCTCCAAAGATATTGAGTATGAAAGTTCTCATTTGTATGGGAGGTGCCACGCCCCCTTTTCCGATTTCAAAAAGGCATAGGTATTAGGAAAGGGGCTTACTTTATGCAACGGTTTACCAAAATTAAGTAGTCTAGCACTAACAACTCCAAAGATATTGAGTATGAAATTTCCCATTTGTATGGGAGGTGACACGCCCCTTTTCCGATTTCAAAAAGGCATAGGTATTAGAAAAGGGACCTACTTTATACATCGAATTACCAAAATTTACTAGTCTGGCATTAATACCTCCAAAGATATTGAGTATGAAAGTTCGCATTTGTATGGGGGGTGCCACGCCCTCTTTTCCGGTTTCAAAAAAAAGTACGTAAGAACCATGCCGAGCTATGTACCTGACCTGTGTGTAACTTTGGTTAAAACCCGTCCACGCGTTTGAGCGACAAGTGGCGACACGAAAAAAAGTGTTTACTTTTTATAATATGTATAGATGTATAGATTATGTATAGATGAAAAATCTCATTTGTATGGGAGGTGCCACGCCCGCTTTTCCGATTTCAAAAACGGATAGGTATTATTAAAGGGGCTTACTTTATACAACGAATTATTGAAATGTAGTAGTCTAGCATTAATACCTCCAAAGATATTGAGTATGAAAGTTCCCATTTGTATGCGAGGTGCCACGCCCCCTTTTCCGATTTCAAAAAGGGATAGGTGGTAGGAAAGGGACTTACTTTATACAACGCCTTACTAAAATTTAGTAGTCTAGCGATAATAGTTGCATAGATAGGGGATATGAAAGATCCCATTTGTATGGGAGGTGCAACGCCCCCTTTTCCGATTTAAAAAAAAAGTACGTAAAAACCATGCCGTGCTATGTACCTGACCTGTGCGTAAGTTTGGTTAAAATCCGTCCACGCGTTTGAGCGACAAGTGGCGACACGAAAAAAAGTTTTTACTTTTTATAATATGTATAGATTATGTATAGATGAAAAATCTCATTTGTAAGGGAGGTGCACTGCTCCCTTTTCCGATTTCAAAAAGGGATAGGTATTAGACAAGGGACTTACTTTATACAACGCCTTACTAAAATTTAGTAGTCTAGCATTAATACCGCCAAAGATATTGAGTATGAAATGTCCCATTTGTATGGGAGGTGCCACGCCACCTTTTCCGATTTCAAAAAGGGATAGGTATTAGGAAAGGGACTTACTTTATACAACGCCTTACTAAAATTTAGTAGTCTAGCGATAATAGTTGCAGAGATAGGGGATATGAAAGATCCCATTTGTATGGGAGGTGCAACGCCCCCTTTTCCGATTCCAAAAAGGGATAGGTATTAGGAAAAGGACTTACTTTATACATCGCCTTACCAAAATTTAGTAGTCTAGCATTAATACCTCCAAAGATATTGAGTATGAAAGGTCCCATTTGTATGGGAGGTGCCACGCCACCTTTTCCGATTTCAAAAAGGGATAGGTATTAGGAAAGGGACTTACTTTATACAACGCCTTACTAAAATTTAGTAGTCTAGCATTAATACCGCCAAAGATATTGAGTATGAAATGTCCCATTTGTATGGGAGGTGCCACGCCACCTTTTCCGATTTCAAAAAGGGATAGGTATTAGGAAAGGGACTTACTTTATACAACGCCTTACTAAAATTTAGTAGTCTAGCGATAATAGTTGCAGAGATAGGGGATATGAAAGATCCCATTTGTATGGGAGGTGCAACGCCCCCTTTTCCGATTCCAAAAAGGGATAGGTATTAGGAAAAGGACTTACTTTATACATCGCCTTACTAAAATTTAGTAGTCTAGCATTAATACCTCCAAAGATATTGAGTATGAAAGTTCCCATTTGTATGGGAGGTGCCACGCCACCTTTTCCGGTTTCAAAAAAAAGTACGTAAGAACCATGCCGGGCTATGTACCTGACCTGTGTGTAAGTTTGGTTAAAACCCGTCCACGCGTTTGAGCGACAAGTGGCGACACGAAAAAAAGTGTTTACTTTTTATAATATGTATAGATGTATAGATTATGTATAGATGAAAAATCTCATTTGTATGGGCGGTGCTACGCCCCTTTTCCGATTTCAAAAACGGATAGGTATTATTAAATGGGCTTTCTTTATACAACGCCTTGTTGAAATTTAGTAGTCGAGCATTAATACCTCCAAAGATATTGAGTATGAAAGTTCCCATTTGTATGCGAGGTGCCACGCCCCCTTTTCCGATTTCAAAAAAAAGTACCTAAGAACCATGCCGGGCTATGTACCTGACCGGTGTGTAAGTTTGGTTAAAATCCGTCCACGCGTTTGAGCGACAAGTGGCGACACGAAAAAAAGTTTTTACTTTTTATAATATGTATAGATTATGTAAATTACTTTTAGTGTTGTTTCCATTAATTTAAGCAAATTATTCGAATGCAGGATACAAATTTATTTAATTACATATTAATCAATTACAATAATGTTTCCAATGCTCATGACGATTTTACTCGCCTCCGACACGTTCAATTTTAGAATGCCTCGCTGTGGATCGTCAAACCTACTTGCTAGCCGCTTGCTTCTTGTTTTTGCTTCATCTCACTACGCACGCACCAATAACTCAAACAACACCCACAACAGGTTTTCCTTGCTATCAACCACGTTGTTATCAATGTAAAGCATTTCGCTGTTGCCTACTTGCTAGCCGCTTGCTTCTTGTTTTTGCTTTATCTCCACTACGCACGCACCAACAACTCAAACAACACCCACAACAGGTTTTCCTTGCTTTCAACCACGTTGTTATCAATGTAAAGCATTTCGCTGTTGCCAAGTGCGTTGGTAATTTTTATAATAGCGGGCGCTAGGTAAAAATGTGTTGATTGCATTTGGTTTGACGACTATCTGGTTTGACGAGATATCTGTGCTCCCAGCCAAGCATTAGCTTAACCCAGCAGACAAAAATTCTATGGGTGAATGGAGTATTGTTAACTACCCCCGTTGTTAGGATCGAACGTCCTCGGGTCGAAGTAGACAATTTTCTGTACCAGAACGATGTTTGCAATCGTTTGTTTCAAAAGTGAACGAATCTTGGCGCATTCTCGATAAATTTGCAAAAATCACACACTGAACCATAGTAAATATAATAAATCTTATGAGCTAAACATTACTAATAAATTGAATATATCATTGGTTAGAAATAACAATTCTTCTTGAAATTTTAACATAGAGAAAAAAAAATATGATCATCCAAAGCATGATAAAATGGATTTTTTTGTTTTGACTTTCATTAGAGTTTTTTTCTTTTTTATTACCTTCCTTACGTTAAATAAACCAGGGTACGAAAATAAACAGTACAAAATACTGTTCATTTGCTTATCGAGTATCATGTCATTAAGTTTTGTACAGTTTATTACATTTTGGAAACGTTTGCTTTTTGTTTCAAACAATTTCAACAGAGAAAAATTTATGAACACAAACGTTTCAATCAAGTCAATAAAAATATATGTGTATGAATGTATGTTCATTCATATAAAAAATTTCTTTAGTTTGGTTTTTTTTTTGTGCGTACATTACAAAAAATGTATTCTACATTTTTCAAAGTGAACTCAGCTTTTGGATTTTGTTTGGTTTTGAGCTATAAAGGTAATAAACAAAACAAAATAGTACTGTACAATATAGTTCACTTTCGTACACTGAAATAAATTACCGAAGATTACTCTTGTGTATCTTTTTACCATCAATTAAAACTGTAGTGCTGATATCCTTCTGGATAATCTTCTCTACAAAAACTTTATCCAATTTGTTGCCAAGTCTTTTGTTGCGCCTTAGGAAAACTTTTTCTCCTGGACAATATGTCCTCATCGATTTGTTAATATTAAGCCTTTTTATGGTTTTTTCCTGGGCTGAAACTAACATCTTCCTTAGATTTTCTAAAGTTTCTTCTGAGCTTTCGTGAAAGACATCGATTGGCTTAGCTTTAATCACCGAGTGAATACTACAATTGTATTTATGAGTTGCTAGTAATACCAACTCGTTAACGTCATCAATTTGCTGCTGCATTTTAATACATCGAATAATTTCGAGCAACGTGGAATGGAGTCGCTCCACCTGACCATTACTTTCACTGTGAAGGGTTGGTATAAAAAATTGATTTATGTTAAAATTATCTCTAAGCAATGTCTGAATAGCGTTTGATTTCAGGGCTCCCTCGTTGTCCGAAACGATAGTTTTAGTATTTTTGAATACTAGCAAAGTTTCTAAAAGCGCATATTTAATGTCGATCATAGATCTGGATGAAATAGGCTTCACAATGGCGAATTTGGATAGTTTGTCTAAACAGGTTAAGAATAAGTTTTTGGAAATTATAAATATGTCAATGTGAAGGATTTGTCCCAGTTTGGTAGGAATAGGAGTTTGGCCTATTACTGCATCAGGTGGTTTGCGCTGATACTTATTTTCCAAACATATCTTGCAATTTGTGATCATAGTTTTAAGTAAATGTTTTATGTTTGGAAAATAGTACTCGCTAGCAATTTGTTGAAAATTTTCATGCAAACCACGATGGGCCCTATTGTGCTCTGTTGCTACCGTTTCGAGCTGGTCTTCCTTATTGATTAAGTCTATGACAAGCAATTCGGTATGAACAAATTTGACTCCGGGGAAAGCTAATAGTATCGAGCTCTGTATTTCGCCTAATGTGGGGAGATCGCATCGTATTCCGTTGGTAACGTTAGGGTTAATAGCACACTTCAAACATTGAATAAGACCTTCAATATTTTCGTACTTTTGTTGCATGAATCTGATTTAGATATCAATAGCTGGTTTTTGAATTGGTTTACGGAATTTTTAATAGTTTTTATTACGTTACTGGATGTACTTCGCTATGGACTGTTTCAGATGATGCGGCATCATTTAAATTGTAAGAAAACTGCCTTAAAAGTGCATCAGCTACCTTATTTTCACTTCCTGGTTTATAATAAAATTTGGGCGCAAATTCCTCAATAAACGCGCGCCATCGTTTCATTTTGCTGTTAGGGTTTTTTTCTGACATCGCAAATATAAGCGGCTGATGGTCAGTAAAAATTCTGATATCCTGTATCCCGTACAAATAATGGCGTAGTGTTTTTAACGCCCATACAATGGCAAGTAATTCACGTTCATTAACAGCATAATTTTCTTCAGTCGCCGAAAGTGTCCTTGAAATCATAGTTATGGGGCGACCCCTTTGTGATAAAACTGCCCCTAATGCCTTGGATGGGGCGTCAGTTGTAAGTTCGAACGGTTGATTATAATTAGGATATTGGAGTAAAACTTCCTCAGAAGCTAATATACGCTTGATCTTTTCAAATGCGCGCAGTGCTTCGGCGTCAAGAGTAATTTTTATCTGTTTCGAATTTCTTGCACCCACCTGACCATTTTCACCGCGAAGGTAAAGGGTCAAGGGTTTAACAATGGACGCATAATCTTTGACAAAGCGCCGGTAGTAACCGGACAGGCCGAGGAACGAGCGCAGTGAGCGAAGAGTTGCTGGTGGCTCATAATTAAGTATGGCACGCACCTTATCAGGGCAAGTTTTTATACCGTTCTCTGAAACAACGAACCCCAAAAACTCTACCTCTGTTCTGAAAAATTTGGACTTTTCCGGTGACACTCTCATTCCAGCATTTTCAAGCTTTTGCAAAATGTGATCAATGTGCTCCAAATGCGATTTTTCATTCGGGGAGTATATGATTATGTCGTCGACATAAACATGGCAAAATTTCCCTATTACTTCGCGTAGCACGTCGTCAATAGTTCTTTGAAAAATGCTTGGCGCATTTCGCAGCCCGAATGGTAACCGACAAAACTCGTATTTCCCATTATTGATACTAAACGCTGTTTTTTGTCGGTCCTGCTCACACATTATGATCTGGTGGAAGCCCGATTTGAGGTCTAAAGTTGTAAAAACTTTCGAGCTTCCTAGGTTAGCTAATATTACGGAAGTATCTGGGATAGGGTAGCGGTCGGGTATCGTCTTTTCATTAATTTTTCTAAAGTCAATGACCATACGTAGATTGGGCTTTCCTTTTTCATCGACACCTTTTTTCGACACAACATGCACGGGTGAGTTGTACGGCGAACAAGATTCTTGAATGATGCCATCTTTAAGCAAGGATTTTATTTCGGTATTAATAAATGGAGCTACTGATATCGGATAGGGATAGCTTTTACTGTAGATTGGGTCTTCTGTAGTTGTGCGGATACGAGCCTGAACTCTTGTATTGTATGGCAATGCCCTGTCTGGATCAGCAAAAGCATTGACATTTTTATTTATAATGTTACGGAATTCTGACCGAAGTTTTTCTGGTACTGAATCTTCTGCTATGGTAATTAGATTTACCTGGTCACATGAAAGAAAGCATAGTTTGACTTTACCATTACGGTAAAATAAATAGCCCATATTAGTGTCAATTTTTGCATCGATTTGTTTTAAAAAATCGTAACCTAATATACCATCAAACGTGTTTAGGTTCGACAACAAATAAAACGTTGAGGTATTTTCTAAAATATTTACTTGGCATTTTTCGGTAATGATATTTTCGCCATTTATAGATTTTAAACTAAATCCCTTTTCCGAGGTCTTTATTCCTTTAAGAAATGGTAATGGCTTAATATAATTTTTCGACGTACCTGTGTCAATCAAAAATCGGAGCTCCTGACCCTTTTTGCCTTTTTTTGTAATAAACGGCAGGAGCGATTTTAGTTTAAATAGTTGATCTCATCGCCATAATCCGATGTTATGATATCCACCTCATCATAATTATAGTGATTTTCGATATTCTGATTATAATTCTCATTCGGAGGTAATTCTAATTCTGACATAAAGTTCACTTTCTGTATCTTATGAAATGGCGAACGGTCAGATAACACCCGATCATTACCACTGGTGGTGTATATTTGAATGTTGTGGTTTATAAAGCTGTTGTTGGGTATGAGGCTGTTGTGGAGAATTGGAATTTTGGAAGTTACTACGTTGCCTGTAGAAGCTTGAGCCATTATCTACTTCCATTGGGCTTGGTTTATTTAAATTATGGTTCGTAGTCTCGGTCGACGGAGCTTGGTGCAAAAATGCTCTTGCGCGATTAGGCTTATTTGCGTTGCCCAGTGCAAAAGCTTCTGCGAAATCATAACGCCTATGGCTAGTTTGAAGCTCCTGTGCAACTGCCAGAGCTGAGGGAAGGTCCTTGGGTCTTGCCGAAAATAACACATCACATAGTGGTCTGCGAAGACCAGATATGAAAACGCGTAAAGCATTCTCTCTGGCCCGTTCATTTAAGGCAGCTACGAGCTCGTTATTACCACTGTGTGTCATAATCTGCTTGTTTATAATCATTGATAACTTTTTGTCTACTCTATCGTAGTATTCAGAGATGGACAAATTGTCTTGTCGTAGAATGCTTAACTCGTTCTCTAATACATATAGCGGTCTTTTATCAGAATAAGTCTGATCAAGCCTCGAAATGATTGCATTGAAATTTAATACTGTATTAAAGGAAGCGAGAGTAGAATTGGCGGATTCGGTAATTTTATTTCTAAGTATGCCCATGGCAATATAATATTTTTCAGAACCCTCTTTGTAGTAATTCATGGCAAATTGCGCGGCGCTGCGCCAACCTGGGTATGAAGCAGAATTACCCTTGAATTCCGGCAAGGACTTAATTAGGTCTAAACTTGCATTGTCTTCAACCGACGGATTTATAGAAACCGGTAGAAACCGTTCAACGCATGGTGGTTGCAACCTGCTAACAGCTAAAGTTAATTGATTCAACTGTTCTGCTAGTTCTGACCTAGTGCGATTATTGGTTTCATTAACGATTTCAACTACCTGATCTCTACTCAAATACATCTTGCTCTTAAAAATTTTGAAATACATTTTCTTAGAGAAGGCAAAATATTCGTAAAAAAATAATATAAACGCATCAAAAGAGGCAAAAAATTGGTATAGAAATACTTCTGTCTACCAACCAAAACTGGTAAACCTTATACAAATTAAATGATTAAGCAAAATAATATCGGCGAATAAGGCATAAGTCACACAAGATAATTTTCTTTAAATACGAAATTAAATTCGAATGTCAAAAGAATAATATTTGTAGAAACAAACCACAAAATGTTTAGAAATTTCATATATTCTTTTTAAGCGAAAGTTCACTAAATTATTTTAAAATGCATGAAGTTCACAAAGAAAAATCAAGATTAAATAGGAAATGTGTTTCAGCACAAAATGTGCACTTTTTATAAACACTTATATTGCTACGAAAATGTTTTCGTAGTTTGATTAGAATTATCAAACGCAAATTAATCTAAAATCAAGATTAATTCGAAAATGTGTTTTATAAACACTTTTTTCACAAATTAATGCAAAATGCGTGAAGCTCACAAAGAAAAATCAAAGCTAATTAAGATCAAATCGAAAACGTGTTTTTATAAGCGCGTGTCTGTATTTGAAAATCTTTTCACAGATTAATTTAAAACACGTGAAGCTCACAAAGAAAAATCAATTAGTCAAGATTAATTCAAAAATATATTTTTATAAACATGTGTCTTTTCAAACTACTAACTTTCAAAATTTAGTCCACTTTAAACATATTTTGGATAACCACTTACATATACTTTTTTATATTTTATTATTTGCTTTTTCCTTCAGGTCCTATGTCCTTTGTAATTCGGATTCGGCAGCTTCTTAGGATTCTATGATCCTATGTTGTTTCGACTAGAGCAGCTTCTCAGAATTCGATGGTTCTTTTATTGCTACTAGTTGGGCGCCAATTACTTTTAGTGTTGTTTCCATTAATTTAAACAAATTATTCGAATGCAGGATACAAATTTATTTAATTACATATTAATCAATTACAATAATGTTTCCAATGCTCATGACGATTTTACTCGCCTCCGACACGTTCAATTTTAGAATGCCTCGCTGTGGATCGTCAAACCTACTTGCTAGCCGCTTGCTTCTTGTTTTTGCTTCATCTCACTACGCACGCACCAACAACTCAAACAACACCCACAACAGGTTTTCCTTGCTATCAACCACGTTGTTATCAATGTAAAGCATTTCGCTGTTGCCTACTTGCTAGCCGCTTGCTTCTTGTTTTTGCTTTATCTCCACTACGCACGCACCAACAACTCAAACAACACCCACAACAGGTTTTCCTTGCTATCAACCACGTTGTTATCAATGTAAAGCATTTCGCTGTTGCCAAGTGCGTTGGTAATTTTTATAATAGCGGGCGCTAGGTAAAAATGTGTTGATTGCATTTGGTTTGACGACTATCTGGTTTGACGAGATATCTGTGCTCCCAGCCAAGCATTAGCTTAACCCAGCAGACAAAAATTCTATGGGTGAATGGAGTATTGTTAACTTGTATAGATGAAAAATCTCATTTGTATGGGAGGTGCACTGCTCCCTTTTCCGACTTCACAATGTGATAGGTATTAGGAAAGGGACTTACTTTATATAACGCCTTACTAAAATTTAGTAGTCTAGCATTAATACCTCCAAAGATATTGAGTATGAAAGTTCCCATTTGTATGGGAGGTGCCACGCCCCCTTTTCCGATTTCAAAAGGGGATAGGTATTAGGAAAGGGACTTACTTTATATAACGCCTTACTAAAATTTAGTAGTCTAGCATTAATACCTCCAAAGATATTGAGTATGAAAGTTCCCATTTGTATGGGAGGTGCTACGCCACCTTTTCCGGTTTCAAAAAAAAGTACGTAAGAACCATGCCGGGCTATGTACCTGACCTGTGTGTAAGTTTGGTTAAAATCCGTCCACGCGTTTGAGCGACAAGTGGCGACACGAAAAAAAGTTTTTACTTTTTATAATATGTATAGATTATGTATAGATGAAAAATCTCATTTGTATGGGAGGTGCACTGCTCCCTTTTCCGACTTCAAAATGTGATAGGTATTAGGAAAGGGACTTACTTTATATAACGCCTTACTAAAATTTAGTAGTCTAGCATTAATACCTCCAAAGATATTGAGTATGAAAGTTCCCATTTGTAAGGGAGGTGCCACGCCCCCTTTTCCGATTTCAAAAGGGGATAGGTATTAGGAAAGGGACTTGCTTAATACAACGACTTACTAAACTTTAGTAGTCTAGCATTAATACCTCCAAAGATATTGAGTATGAAAGTTCCCATTTGTATGGGAGGTGCCACGCCCCCTTTTCCGATTTCAAAAAATCATAGGTTTTAGGAAAGGGACTTACTTTATACATCGAATTACCAAAATTTACTAGTCTGGCATTAATACCTCCAAAGATATTGAGTATGAAAGTTCCCATTTGTATGGGAGGTGCCACGCCCCCTTTTCCGATTTCAAAAAATCATAGGTTTTAGGAAAGGGACTTACTTTATACATCGAATTACCAAAATTTACTAGTCTGGCATTAATACCTCCAAAGATATTGAGTATGAAAGTTCCCATTTGTATGGGAGGTGCCACGCCCCCTTTTCCGATTTCAAAAAATCATAGGTTTTAGGAAAGGGACTTACTTTATACATCGAATTACCAAAATTTACTAGTCTGGCATTAATACCTCCAAAGATATTGAGTATGAAAGTTCCCATTTGTAAGAGAGGTGCCACGCCCCCTTTTCCGATTTCAAAAGGGGATAGGTATTAGGAAAGGGACTTGCTTTATACAACGCCTTACTAAAAGTTAGTAGGCTAGCATTAATACCTCCAAAGATATTGAGTATGAAATTTCCCATTTTTATGGGAGGTGCCACGCCACCTTTTCCGATTTCAAAAATTGATAGGTATTAGGAAAGAAAATTATTTATGCAACGGTTTACCAAAATTTAGTAGTCTAGCATTAACACCTCCAAAGATATTGAGTATGAAATTTCCCATTTGTATGGGAGGTGCCACGCCCCCTTTTCCGATTTCAAAAAATCATAGGTTTTAGGAAAGGGACTTACTTTATACATCGAATTACCAAAATTTACTAGTCTGGCATTAATACCTCCAAAGATATTGAGTATGAAAGTTCGCATTTGTATGGGAGGTGCCACGCCCTCTTTTCCGGTTTCAAAAAAAATTACGTAAGAACCATGCCGAGCTGTGTACCTGACCTGTGTGTAAGTTTGGTTAAAACCCGTCCACGCGTTTGAGCGACAAGTGGCGACACGAAAAAAAGTTTTTACTTTTTATAATATGTATAGATGAAAAATCTCATTTGTATGGGAGGTGCACTGCTCCCTTTTCCGATTTCAAAATGTGATAGGTATTAGGAAAGGGACTTACTTTATATAACGCCTTACTAAAATTTAGTAGGCTACCATTAATACCTCCAAAGATATTGAGTATGAAAGTTCCCATTTGTATGGGAGGTTCCACGCCACCTTTTCCGGTTTCAAAAAAAAGTACGTAAGAACCATGCCGGGCTATGTACCTGACCTGTGTGTAAGTTTGGTTAAAATCCGTCCACGCGTTTGAGCGACAAGTGGCGACACGAAAAAAAGGTTTTACTTTTTATAATATGTATAGATTATGTATAGATGAAAAATCTCATTTGTATGGGAGGTGCACTGCTCCCTTTTCCGACTTCAAAATGTGATAGGTATTAGGAAAGGGACTTACTTTATATAACGCCTTACTAAAATTTAGTAGTCTAGCATTAATACCTCCAAAGATATTGAGTATGAAAGTTCCCATTTGTATGGGAGGTGCCACGCTCCATTTTCCGATTTCAAAAGGGGATAGGTATTAGGAAAGGGACACTTGCTTTATACAACGACTTACTAAAATTTAGTAGTCTAGCATTAATACCTCCAAAGATATTGAGTATGAAAGTTCCCATTTGTATGGGAGGTGCCACGCCCCCTTTTCCGATTTCAAAAGGGGATAGGTATTAGGAAAGGGACTTGCTTTATACAACGACTTACTAAAATTTAGTAGTCTAGCATTAATACCTCCAAAGATATTGAGTATGAAAGTTCCCATTTGTATGGGAGGTGCCACGCCCCCTTTTCCGATTTCAAAAAGGGATAGATATTAGGAAAGGGACTTGCTTTATACAACGCCTTACTAAAATTTAGTAGTCTAGCATTAATACCTCCAAAGATATTGAGTATGAAAGTTCCCATTTGTATGGGAAGTGCCACGCCCCCTTTTCCGATTTCAAAAAGGGATAGGTATTAGGAAAGGGACTTACTTTATAAAACGCGTTATTGAAATTTAGTAGTCTAGCACTAATACCTCCAGAGATATTGAGTATGAAAGTTCCCATTTGTATGGGAGGTGCCACGCCCCCTTTTCCGATTTCAAAAAAAAGTACGATAAAACCATGCCGGGCTATGTACCTGACCTGTGTGTAAGTTTGGTTAAAATCCGTGCACGAGTTTGAGCGTCAAGTGGCTACACGAAAAACATTTTTACTTTTTATAATATGTGTAGATTATGTATAGATGAAAAACCTCATTTGTATGGGAGGTGCACCGCTCCTTTTCCGATTTCAAAAAGTGATAGGTATTAGGAAATGGACTTACTTTAACAACGACTTACCAAAATTTAGTAGTCTAGCATTAAGACCTTCCAAGATATTGAGTATGGAAACTCTCATTTGTATGGGAGGTGCCACGCCCCCTTTTCTGATTTCAAAAAAAAGTACGTAAGAACCATGCCGGGCTATGTTTGGTTAAAATCCGTGCACGCGTTTGAGCGTCAAGTGGCTACACGAAAAAAAGTGTTTACTTTTTATAATATGTATGGATTATGTATAGATGAAAAATCTCATTTGTATGGGAGGTGCACCGCTCCTTTTTCCGATTTCAAAAAGGTATAGGTATTAGGAAAGGGACTTACTTTATGCAACGCCTTACAAAAATTTAGTAGTCTAATAGTTGCATAGATAGGGGGTATGAAAGATCCCATTTGTATGGGAGGTGCACCGCTCCCTTTTCCGATTTCAAAAAGGGATAGGTATTAGGAAAGGGACTTACTTTATGCAACGCCTTACAAAAATTTAGTAGTCTAATAGTTGCATAGATAGGGGGTATGAAAGATCCCATTTGTATGGGAGGTGCACCGCTCCCTTTTCCGATTTCAAAAAGGGATAGGTATTAGGAAAGGGACTTACTTTATACAACGCCTTACTAAAATTTAGTAGTCTAACATTAATACCTCCAAGATAATGAGTATGAAAGTTCCCATTTGTATGGGAGGCGCCACGCCCCCTTTTCCGATTTCAAAAAAAGTACGTAAGAACCATGCCGGGCTATGTACCTGACCTGTGTGTAAGTTTGGTTAAAATCGGTCCACGCGTTTGAGCGACAAGTGGCGACACGAAAAAAGTGTTTACTTTTTATAAAATGTATACTCGTAGATTATGTATAGGTGAAAAATCTCATTTGTATGGGAGGTGCACCGCTCCTTTTTCTGATTTCAAAAAGTGATAGGCAATAGAAAAGGGACTTACCAAATTTCAGTAGTCTAGCGACAATAGTTGCATAGATAGGGGGAGCGAACCGCTCCCTTTTCCGATTTCAAAAAGGGATAGGTATTAGGGAAGGGCCTTACTAAAATTTAGTAGTCTAGCATTAATACCCCCAAAGATATTGAATATGAAAGTTCCCATTTGTATGGGAGGTGCCACGCCCCCTTTTCCGATTTCAAAAAAAAAGTACATAAGAACCATGCCGGGCTATGTACCTGACCTGTGTGTAAGTTTGGTTAAAATCCGTGCACGAGTTTGAGCGTCAAGTGGCTACACGAAAAACATTTTTACTTTTTATAATATGTGTAGATTATGTATAGATGAAAAACCTCATTTGTATGGGAGGTGCACCGCTCCTTTTCCGATTTCAAAAAGTGATAGGTATTAGGAAATGCACTTACTTTATACAACGCCTAACCAAAATTTAGTAGTCTAGCATTAATACCTTCAAAGATATTGAGTATGAAAGTTCTCATTTGTATGGGAGGTGCCACGCCCCCTTTTCTGATTTCAAAAAAAAGTACGTAAGAACAATGCCGGGCTATGTTTGGTTAAAATCCGTGCACGCGTTTGAGCGTCAAGTGGCTACACGAAAAAAAGTGTTTACTTTTTATAATATGTATAGATTATGTATAGATGAAAAACCTCATTTGTATGGGAGGTGCACCGCTCCTTTTCCGATTTCAAAAAGTGATAGGTATTAGGAAATGGACTTACTTTAACAACGACTTACCAAAATTTAGTAGTCTAGCATTAAGACCTTCCAAGATATTGAGTATGGAAACTCTCATTTGTATGGGAGGTGCCACGCCCCCTTTTCTGATTTCAAAAAAAAGTACGTAAGAACCATGCCGGGCTATGTTTGGTTAAAATCCGTGCACGCGTTTGAGCGTCAAGTGGCTACACGAAAAAAAGTGTTTACTTTTTATAATATGTATGGATTATGTATAGATGAAAAATCTCATTTGTATGGGAGGTGCACCGCTCCCTTTTCCGATTTCAAAAAGGGATAGGTATTAGGAAAGGGACTTACTTTATACAACGCCTTACTAAAATTTAGTAGTCTAACATTAATACCTCCAAGATAATGAGTATGAAAGTTCCCATTTGTATGGGAGGCGCCACGCCCCCTTTTCCGATTTCAAAAAAAGTACGTAAGAACCATGCCGGGCTATGTACCTGACCTGTGTGTAAGTTTGGTTAAAATCGGTCCACGCGTTTGAGCGACAAGTGGCGACACGAAAAAAGTGTTTACTTTTTATAAAATGTATACTCGTAGATTATGTATAGGTGAAAAATCTCATTTGTATGGGAGGTGCACCGCTCCTTTTTCTGATTTCAAAAAGTGATAGGCAATAGAAAAGGGACTTACCAAATTTCAGTAGTCTAGCGACAATAGTTGCATAGATAGGGGGAGCGAACCGCTCCCTTTTCCGATTTCAAAAAGGGATAGGTATTAGGGAAGGGCCTTACTAAAATTTAGTAGTCTAGCATTAATACCCCCAAAGATATTGAATATGAAAGTTCCCATTTGTATGGGAGGTGCCACGCCCCCTTTTCCGATTTCAAAAAAAAAGTACATAAGAACCATGCCGGGCTATGTACCTGACCTGTGCGTAAGTTTGGTTAAAATCGGTCCACGCGTTTGAGCCACAAGTGGCGACACCAAAAAAGGGTTTACTTTTTATAATATGTATAGATGAAAAATCTCATTTGTATGAGAGGTGCCACGCCCCCTTTTACGATTTCAAAAAGGGATAGGTATTAGGGAAGAGACTTACTTTATACAACGCTTTACCAAAATGTAGTAGTCTAGCATTAATAACTCTAAAGATATTGAGTATGAAAGTTCTCATTTGTATGGGAGGTGCCACGCCCCCTTTTCCGATTTAAAAAAAAAATACGTACGAACCATGCAGGGCTATGTACCTGACCTGTGTGTAAGTTTGGTTAAAAGCGGGCCACGCGTTTGGGCCACAAGTGGCGACACGAAAAAAGGGTTTACTTTTTATAATATGTATAGATTATGTATAGATGAAAAATTTCATTTGTATGGGAGGTGCCACGCCCCCTTTTACGATTTCAAAAAGGGATAGGTATTAGGGAAGGGACTTACTTTATGCAACGCCTTACAAAAATTTAGTAGTCTAATAGTTGCATAGATAGGGGGTATGAAAGATCCCATTTGTATGGGAGGTGCACCGCTCCCTTTTCCGATTTCAAAAAGGGATAGGTATTAGGAAAGGGACTTACTTTATACAACGCCTTACTAAAATTTAGTAGTCTAACATTAATACCTCCAAAGATAATGAGTATGAAAGTTCCCATTTGTATGGGAGGTGCCACGCCCGCTTTTCCGATTTCAAAAAAAAATACGTAAGAACCATGCAGGGCTATGTACCTGACCTGTGCGTAAGTTTGGTTAAAATCGGTCCACGCGTTTGAGCCACAAGTGGCGACACGAAAAAAGGGTTTACTTTTTATAATATGTATAGTTTATGTATAGATGAAAAATTTCATTTGTATGGGAGGTGCCACGCCCCCTTTTACGATTTCAAAAAGGGATAGGTATTAGGGAAGGGACTTACTTTATACAACGCTTTACCAAAATGTAGTAGTCTAGCATTAATAACTCCAAAGATATTGAGAATGAAAGTTCCCATTTGTATAAGAGGTGCCACGCCCCCTGTTCCGATTTCAAAAAAAAGCACGTAAGAACCATGCAGGGCTATGTACCTGACCTGTGTGTAAGTTTGGTTAAAAGCGGTCCACGCGTTTGGGCCACAAGTGGCGACACGAAAAAAGGGTTTACTTTTTATAATATGTATAGATTATGTATAGATGAAAAATTTCATTTGTATGGGAGGTGCCACGCCCCCTTTTACGATTTCAAAAAGTGATAGGTATTAGGAAATGGACTTACTTTATACAACGCCTTACCAAAATTTAGTAGTCTAGCATTAATACCTTCCAAGATATTGAGTATGGAAATTCTCATTTGTATGGGAGGTGCCACGCCCTATTTTCCGATTTCAAAAAAAAGTACGTAAGAACCATGCCGGGCTATGTTTGGTTAAAATCCGTGCACGCGTTTGAGCGTCAAGTGGCTACACGAAAAAAAGTGTTTACTTTTTATAATATGTATGGATTATGTATAGATGAAAAATCTCATTTGTATGGGAGGTGCACCGCTCCTTTTTCCGATTTCAAAAAGGTATAGGTATTAGGAAAGGGACTTACTTTATGCAACGCCTTACAAAAATTGAGTAGTCTAATAGTTGCATAGATAGGGGGTATGAAAGATCCCATTTGTATGGGAGGTGCACCGCTCCCTTTTCCGATTTCAAAAAGGGATAGGTATTAGGAAAGGGACTTACTTTATACAACGCCTTACTAAAATTTAGTAGTCTAACATTAATACCTCCAAAGATAATGAGTATGAAAGTTCCCATTTGTATGGGAGGTGCCACGCCCGCTTTTCCGATTTCAAAAAAAAATACGTAAGAACCATGCAGGGCTATGTACCTGACCTGTGCGTAAGTTTGGTTAAAATCGGTCCACGCGTTTGAGCCACAAGTGGCGACACGAAAAAAGGGTTTACTTTTTATAATATGTATAGATTATGTATAGATGAAAAATCTCATTTGTATGGGAGGTGCCACGCCCCCTTTTACGATTTCAAAAAGGGATAGGTATTAGGGAAGGGACTTACTTTATGCAACGCTTTACCAAAATTTAGTAGTCTAGCATTAATACCTCCAAAGATATTGAGTATGAAAGTTCCCATTTGTATGGGAGGTGCCACGCCCCCTTTTCCGTTTTACCAAAAAAGTACGTAAGAACCATACCGGGCTATGTACCTGACCTGTGTGTAAGTTTTGTTAAAATCCGTCAACGCGTTTGAGCGACAGTGGCGACACGAAAAAAAGTGTTTACTTTTTATAAAATGTATACATTATGTATAGATGAAAAATCTCATTTGTATGGGAGGTGCACCGCTCCATTTTCGGATTTCAAAAAAGGATAGGTATTGGGAAAGGGACTTACTTTATACAACGCCTTACTAAAATTTAGTAGTCTAGCATTAATACCTCCAAAGATATTGAGTATGAACGTTCCCATTTGTATGGGAGGTGAGACCCCCCTTTTCCGATTTCAAAAAGGCATAGGTATTAGGAAAGGGACTTACTTTATACAACGGCTTACCAAAATTTAGTAGTCTAGCATTAATACCTCCAAAGATATTGAGTATGAAAGTTCCCATTTGTATGGGAGGTGCCACGCCCCCCTTTTCCGTTTAAAAAAAAAAGTACGTAAGAACCGTGCCGGGCTATGTACCTGACCTGTGTGTAAGTTTGGCTAAAATCCATTCATGCGTTTGAGCGTCAAGTGGCGACACGAAAAAAAGTGTTTACTTTTTTAATATGTATAGATGAAAAATCTCATTTGTATGGGAGGTGCACCGCTCCTTTTTCCGATTTCAAAAAGTGATAGGTAATAGGAAAGGGACTTACTTTATACAACGTCTTACCAAATTTCAGTTGTCTAGCGATAATAGTTGCATAGATAGGGGGTATGAAAGATCCCATTTGTGTGGGAGGTGCCACGCCCCCTTTTCCGATTTCAAAAAGGGATAGGTATTAGGAAAGGGACTTACTTTATACAACACCTTACCACAATTTAGTAGTCTAGCATTAATACCTCCAAAGATATTGAGTATGAAATGAACCATGCCGGGCTATGTACCTGACCTGTGTGGAAGTTTGGTTAAAATCCGTCTACGCGTTTGAGCGTCAAGTGGCGACACGAAAAAAAGTGTTTACTTTTTATAATATGTATAGATAACGATCGGATAACTATTTCACAATCAAAACACACAGACACCATGTCTTTGTTTAAGGACAAATTCGCTGCTGATTTTTGGAGACATTAAATATATAATCTTGAAAATTTTGCAGCATAAATGATACAAACCAGAAATTCGTACTCCAGAATATTAAAGTCCTCGAAAAGTCGTATAGAACATTTGTTAACAACGTTTTTTGTCTTTTTTCTAAACATACTATCTTTATTATAAATAAATTTTATCGTATATGTTTTAAATAATTATTGTCCAAGAGTTATGAAAGTTATCCTTGAACTGTTAACCCTAGTACGATGAAGCACGCACTTGTCAACGACTTTATCCAAGTGAGTCAGTTGGTTACTTTTATTATATTTACTAACAATCGATTGTTCCGATAAATAGCTATAACTCTTGCAATTAAATAGCTAGGAACGTTAAATATTGTAGTTTTTGTACGTATTATAAAAGTTAAAATCAGTCTGGTTGGACCACGGAAATGATTAGGGCTATGAGCTGAAGCAATTTAGCCAAGTGATTCTGTCTGTCTGTCTGTTGGAACGCAAACTTGTCCCTCAGTTTTAGAGATATCTGGATAAAATTTATTATAGGGCCGCCATTTTGTAATATATTAATAATTTGTCGGAACAGCATCGGACCAATTTAACGCATAGCTCCTATACAATCGATTGTTATAGCTTTAAGTTGAGATATAACTCCTTCAATTAAATAGCTAGGAACTTAAAATTTTAAAGAATTTGTACTTATTAAAGTATATGCGCAATGTGGCAAGTGAAAATTAGTCAGATTGGACCAACATATCATGTAGCCCGCCTTGTTCCGATAAACGGGGTTTGGGCTATAACTCTGCTATGGGCTATAACTAGCTAGGAAAGTAAAATATTTAGTGAAAATCGTTATTATGAAATAACTTCCAACGAAAGAACACCCAATGAAATAAGCCCCACTAAAAATGAAATAACACCCAACTTGTAGCAATGAAATAAGCCCCAACCAATGCAATCAAATAAGTTCCAATATTTGGGAGTTATTTCATAATGAGACCCCAACTTCCAAATGAAATTAGTTTCAAGAAAAATGAAATATTTACCGATAAAATTTTTCAAATGCTATTGAATTATTATATGTAAATTATAAATAGGTATAGCGAATTAGCTTTTACTTGTGGCTGGGACCCATTACTTTTTCCAAGTCTGTTTTTTATATATAGAACACATATCTATAAATAAAATATCATTAACTTAAACCAAAGAAATTCCCAGATATGAATACTTTCCTAAAAACTATATACTCGTATATGGCCTCTGTCGTTTCACAAAGCTCGACAAAGCGTAAAGTAAAGTAAAGTAAAGTAAAGTAAAGTAAAGTAAAGTAAAGTAAAGTAAAGTAAAGTAAAGTAAAGTAAAGTAAAGTAAAGTAAAGTAAAGTAAAGTAAAGTAAAGTAAAGTAAAGTAAAGTAAAGTAAAGTAAAGTAAAGTAAAGTAAAGTAAAGTAAAGTAAAGTAAAGTAAAGTAAAGTAAAGTAAAGTAAAGTAAAGTAAAGTAAAGTAAAGTAAAGTAAAGTAAAGTAAAGTAAAGTAAAGTAAAGTAAGGTAAAGTAAAGTAAAGTAAAGTAAAGCAAAGTAAAGTAAAGTAAAGTAAAGTAAAGTAAAGTAAAGTAAAGTAAAGTAAAGTGAAGTAAAGTAAAGTAAAGTAAAGTAAAGTAAAGTAAAGTAAAGTAAAGTAAAGTAAAGTAAAGTAAAGTAAAGTAAAGTAAAGTAAAGTAAAGTAAAGTAAAGTAAAGTAAAGTAAAGTAAAGTAAAGTAAAGTAAAGTAAAGTAAAGTAAAGTAAAGTAAAGTAAAGTAAAGTAAAGTAAAGTAAAGTAAAGTAAAGTAAAGTAAAGTATAGTAAAGTAAAGTAAAGTAAAGTAAAGTAAAGTAAAGTAAAGTAAAGTAAAGTAAAGTAAAGCAAAGTAAAGTAAAGTAAAGTAAAGTAAAGTAAAGTTAAGTAAAGTTAAGTAAAGTAAAGTGGAGAGCCTTATAAAGCAACGTCTAACAGAAGCCATAGAAGACGAGGGTGGACTCTCCCACCGGCAACATGGCTTTCGGAGAGGGCACTCCACAATAGACGCCATAGCAGAAGTCGTAGAGGCAGTCCGGAAGGCCGAGACGGCAAGCCATCAAGCAAGGCCGGTGGTACTATTGGTGACGTTAGATGTTAAAAACGCTTTTAACTCTGCCAGGTGGGAAGACATGCTTGATGCATTAGAACGCTCCTTTAAGGTCCCGATATACTTGTTAGATATATTGAGGGACTACTTAAGAGACCGTTGGCTAATCTATGAAACGACGCAAGGCCAAAGAAAGGTGAAGCAAACAGGCGGGGCAGCACAAGGGTCGGTGCTCGGCCCTGATCTTTGGAATGCTACCTATGACAGTCTCCTTCGAATGCAGATGCCAGAAAGCACTTTTCTAGTTGCTTTTGCAGACGACGTGGCTGCGGTGATAACAGCACGAAACTGCGACCTGGCACAGCTTAAACTGAACCAAGTGATGCGCAGTGTAGACGAGTTAATGAATAAGCACGACCTCCAACTGGCTACAGCCAAGACAGAGCTCGTGATACTAACGAAAAGAAGGATTCCCACAATCACCAACATGAATGTTGGGGATCAACAGATAGAGACGCGCCGCTCTACGAAATATCTAGGGGTGAAATTGGACAACAAGCTGACCTTCTCGGAGCATCTAAGAAGCTCCTGCGAGAAGGCTGTGAAGACCATCGCAAGTCTGAGTCGGCTAATGGCAAATACAGGTGGACCAAAGCCATGCATAAGAAAGCTGCTGGCGTCCGCCTCAGATTCTATACTGTTGTACGGTGCAGAAGTCTGGGCGGACGCAATGAAATTTGGGAAGTATCGGGCCGCTATTACCGCAGTCCAACGTAGAGGGGCCCTGAGAATCGCCTCAGCATACCGCACGGTCTCCACAGATGCTGTTCTGGTCATCGCGGGGACTATACCGATATATCTCCTCGCTGAGGAAAGAAAAATGACTTACGACACCCGTGCAGAGGTACGTAGAGACGTTGCTGCAACGCAGGCGCGTGGTGATTCGATCCGGCGGTGGCAACTACAATGGAGCAGCAGTGCTGCTGGAAGGTGGACCAGGGTATTATTCCCCGAACTAAAACCATGGCTGAACCGACCTCATGGAGAAGTCGACTTCTACCTGACCCAGTTCTTAACCGGACACGGTTATTTCCGTGAATATCTCCATAGAATGGGCAAAGTTCAAACCCCGAACTGCACCTACTGCGGAGCCATAGACGACGTACGCCACACCTTCTTCGAATGCGAGCAATTTGCAGAAGAAAGAAGGCGGGTGGAAGAGACAATTGGCGAACTTTCCCCGGGCAGTGTCATTCGCAAGATGACCTGCGAAAACGTTAGATGGGACATAGTCAGACGATACGCGAGGAATGTCCTCCTTGCGAAACGGGAAGACGGTTGTCTAGCCAGTTAGCGTGAGAGTAGCCATAGAGCTCACGTAACGCGCTTCCTCACCTGAAGTAATGCTAAGCGCGGTCCCAGGTAAGGAAGAATGCGCGGGCCGTGGGAGGTTAGGTTTTAGTGCGGTATACTTCAAGATAAGAAGGAGTCCCACACTCGGAGAGTTCCGCTGCTAGAGAATCTAGTAACGAGGGCTCAAACCCGGTTAGTGCATAAAGCATTTCCTCCTCCCACGAACACAAAAAAAAAAAAAAAAAAAAAAAAGTAAAGTAAAGTAAAGTACAATAAAGTAAAGTAAAGTAAAGTAAAGTAAAGTAAAGTAAAGTAAAGTAAAGTAAAGTAAAGTAAAGTAAAGTAAAGTAAAGTAAAGTAAAGTAAAGTAAAGTAAAGTAAAGTAAAGTAAAGTAAAGTAAAGTAAAGTAAAGTAAAGTAAAGTAAAGTAAAGTAAAGTAAAGTAAAGTAAAGTAAAGTAAAGTAAAGTAAAGTAAAGTAAAGTAAAGTAAAGTAAAGTAAAGTAAAGTAAAGTAAAGTAAAGTAAAGTAAAGTAAAGTAAAGTAAAGTAAAGTAAAGTAAAGTAAAGTAAAGTAAAGTAAAGTAAAGTAAAGTAAAGTAAAGTAAAGTAAAGTAAAGTAGAATGAGCAAAGTTCAAACCCCGAACTGCACCTACTGCGGAGCCATAGACGACGTACGCCACACCTTCTTCGAATGTTAGGTTTTAGTGCGGTATACTTCAAGATAAGAACGAGTCCCACACTCGGAGAGTTCCGCTGCTAGAGAATCTAGTAACGAGGGCTCAAACCCGGTTAGTGCATAAAGCATTTCCTCCTCCCACGAACACAAAAAAAAAAAAAAAAAAAAAAAAAGTAAAGTAAAGTAAAGTACAATAAAGTAAAGTAAAGTAAAGTAAAGTAAAGTAAAGTAAAGTAAAGTAAAGTAAAGTAAAGTAAAGTAAAGTAAAGTAAAGTAAAGTAAAGTAAAGTAAAGTAAAGTAAAGTAAAGTAAAGTAAAGTAAAGTAAAGTAAAGTAAAGTAAAGTAAAGTAAAGTAAAGTAAAGTAAAGTTAAGTTAAGTAAAGTAAAGTAAAGTAAAGTAAAGTAGTACGTTCGAAGCACGTCGTCATTAAGTTGGTGGTGCAGGCACAGTTGAGACAACTCCTGACTAACGCCGGATTCTGGCACTGAACACAGACTCTCATAAGGACCTGTGTCAACCTTAGCGTGGCCTCCCTGCAAGCGCATAGATAACCACGGGAATCAATAACGGCGACTGCACATCGTGCTGAGATAGCGGCTTGAAGCGGATACCCAATAGAAATGAATAAACCAAATCAAAACAACGAAGAAAGAATGGAGAACGAAAGCGGCGACGAGGTCGCATTCAGAAAAAGCAGTAAACTGCTAAGATCGCCGGTTCTAAAAACGCCGGCTAGAGTGGCCACTCCAGTTATGCCTTCGCGAGGCTCTGGACCGGCACGAAACACACCAGTGGGATTCGGCACCAAAACGCCCGGCCAGTCAACAGCCACTGCTACCGGCGGGAAGCTAGATCCCACCCACAAGAAGGCAACCCCCTTAAAAAGCGCAATGACACTTTTTAGCCTTAAGGGGAAAACCCAAGGCCAGTGCTTGGACCATGCGCTAACGGTGCTGCGTACAATGCAAACAGCCGCACAGAGACAGAAGACCGTGTCCATGGACATAAAAAACGGAATGGCTCTTCTCGAAGAGGTGTTGAGCTATATGAGCTCATTGAGCCCAAGTAGAGAAGAGGGTGACGAACCGGGCCCATCAAATAAGAGGGCTCGGACTAACTCCGACCC
This sequence comes from Merzomyia westermanni, assembly GCA_949987695.1. Taxonomy (NCBI): domain Eukaryota; kingdom Metazoa; phylum Arthropoda; class Insecta; order Diptera; family Tephritidae; genus Merzomyia; species Merzomyia westermanni. Next base: position 103,186,411 of record OX465289.1, read on the forward strand.
TCAGCTCATAGACTCGGAAGCCAAGAAGAAAAGGGACGAGGAATCGGAGAATACCCACTCCGAAGAGGCTTGGTCCAAAGTAGTAGGTCGGAGACGGCAAGAGCGTCCTAAAGCAAAAAAGAAGCCGCCTGCTCAAGCCCCGAAGGTAGCCAAAAAGAACAAGAGGAACAGCAGAGCCGTAACGTTTCTGGTGAAACCGGCCGAAGGCAAAAGCTACGCCGAAGTTCTAGGGGCAATCCGAGGTCAGCTCCGGCCTGCCGAAACCGGAACGGTGATACGGTCAGTGCGCAAGACCAAGGCTGGTAGCGTACTAATAGAAACGGCGCAGTGCAACGACCAACCGGCCTTTAGAGAAGCCATTGGTAGCGCGGTAGGAGAAGTTGGCGATGGAGGTATTGGGCATGGACTGTCTCACAACGGCTGAGGAAATAGAAGAGGCCGTTCGAAGAGAGATCGGAGAAAGCTCAGGCCAAGTCCGTATCTCTCTTTTCGCCGTAAATCAGAGAGAGCAAAAGAAGACTGTTGTCGAAGTGGACGAAGGTCCCGGAAGCCAACTGCTCAAAAAAGGAAAAATTCCCATCGGCTGGATCCAATGTAGGATCAGACAGCGTGCGGAAGTGCAACGCTGCTTCAGGTGTCTCGGCTACGGACACCGACAGGCTGGCTGCAATGGGCCCGACAGGAGGGACGCGTGCTGGAAGTGTGGGAACTCTGGCCACAAATCCTCATCCTGCACTGAAAAGGCAAAATGCTACCTTTGCACCACGGGAAACCTCGATCATCTTCCCGGGTCTGGAGCATGTAGCACGTTTAGAGAAGCACTTGCTCGGCGAAAGCCAAACTGTCGCCCCAATGACCAGCGTGATTCAAGGAAATCTGAATCGATGCAGGTTAGCTGATGAACTGCTAGACCAACTGGTGCTTGATCACCAAATAAACTATGCAATCATCAGCGAACCTTACAAGGCCAGAGACAGCTGGTACATTGACGAATCTGGCGCTAGTTAAGGAACGTTTCCAACGCCACCGCTGACGTGACCACAAAACAGATTCTAACATGCAACAAATGCATTATCGATACACACCGTATCAGGCAACAACCGAAACGGAATTTTCCACAAACAAACAAAGAGAAACATGAGACAATAGATAACTACTAGTAAACAACCTAAACAATAGATAAGTACTAGTAAACAACCTAAACAATAGATAATCACTAATAAACAACTAGCAATGGAATTTTCCACTGCAAAATCTGCCGCCGCATCTTAGTATTATAAATAGCCCTAAGTATACAAAATGTAAGTCAGTATTGAATTTATATGAATAAAGCAAGCACATGACGATGCAGTGAAAAATATATATTTCTTACTCTATTCTGTGCAAATAGAATAACTGGGGGCTCAACCGGGATAACAATACGTTTTGTCATCTAAATGCCAAAATCCTTGAAATATAGGATAAAAAAATTCCACGGTCTTGAAGAAAGACAAAACAAGTTTCCGAAAAAGTGAAACGCTAATTATAAAACAACGGTTCCTGAAAAAGCGGAACAATATTAACAACTCTTGAAGAAGTCCTTGTGACAGAAGCAGAACAAACTGGATCAGTGCGGAATAAAAGCATTCCTATCCAGAAATTCTACCAAACGACAACGACGTGCCAGCAAATCCGACTCCTCTCTAAGACTACAAAGAAGCGACAACACAAGAGAAATGGCCGAATCAGCACAGCTAAGAGCACAAATTGATGCACTAACACAACAGTTCCAACAACAAACCCTGGAAGTAAATGCTCTACAACAGGAGCTTAGTACTGTAAAAGAAAACCAAACCGCCTTCAACAATATCACCACCATTACGGAACACGAAGAGATCCCTCTTGTAATAACAAATGCCAACGAAATCGATTTGGAGCTATTCAAAGCTTTACCCAAATTTGATGGGGACAAAAATTCGTATCGCTCATGGAGATCACAAGTCTGGAAGTTTATGGATGACATCAAAGCATTTACAGGACAGCCTAAATATTATAGCGCAGTAGGCATCATTCGCACAAAAATTATAGGAACAGCAGCCGACATACTTAGCAATCACAACACCAAATTAAACTTCTACTCGATTATAAATCGATTGGACTATACGTTTGCGGACCAAAGGCCTTTGTATGTGCTATTAGACGAGATGAAAAAGGTTAATCAAGGAAGAAATAATTTATCCGAATATCACAGCGAAAGTAATAAAGCACTTAATATTGCGCTTTCAAAAATCGAAATGTCGCATGAACACAACAGTGAAGCCATGAAGACATATGCTAACCAAGAAGCCGTTCGTACATTCATTATGGGACGGAATAGCAGATACACAAGTGGAACCTTGTACAGCCAAAATCCAAGGGACTTAGAGCATGCATATGCTATTGCCAGCACAATTCACCACGATAACCATAATCAACAATTTGAAACGCAACCAAGGTATCTCCAACAAACAAGAAGTCACCCAGGAGAAGAACGCTTCCCGCAACGAAATGAACGCCCCAGATATAATCCAGGGATACAAGTGCAACGCAACAATTTTACTCCACACCACGACCGTGTAAATAAACCGATACCTATGGAAGTAGACAACTCTAGACAGTTTATGCGCTCTACTCAACACCAACAGGGATACCAGAATCCTTTCAAAAGGGAAAGAAATCCATCTTCACAAAACTTCAATCAACATAAGCAGCAGAGGATCAACCAAACATATCAAACGGAAGCAGAATCCATCATATCTCACTCCGAAGAACTATATGAAACCGGAAGCACTTTTTAGGCGACTGAACGGGTTGCCCAGCATTCAAACAAAGTGCGGTATAACAGGCACACCCGTTACGATCTTAGTCGACACAGGATCGACAAATAATTATATAAGTATCAACTGTAATATTGGTAAGTCAGTGCCTATTAAACCTATAAAAACAAAAACTATTCACGGGTACTCATTAAAATCTAAAAAAATTATAACTTTGTTCAGTCATCATTTGCCATTTTTTGAGATTGATGAGCTACAAGAATTTGATATGATACTAGGTGAGCAAGGACTTAGAGCTATAAAAGCAGAAATAAATCTATTCGACTACAGTTTAAAGTACCAAAAGAAAGTTGTGAAGGTAGAAAATGAACAAAAAATAAATTACACAGTAAATAATATAGAATATGAGGACGATATTAGGGAAATAATGAGGAAAAATGACGAAATTAGTGAAATCTTACCATTTACCACAACTATCCAAGCAACTATTAGAACGAATAGTGAAGATCCTATTTGGACTAAACAGTACCCTTATCCCATGTCAGATAATGATTTTGTGAATAAAGAAATCCAACCAAGTAAAAGTCCATACAACTCTCCAATTTGGACAGTTCCAAAAAAGGGCACCGATGAAAAAGGGAAACCCAAAAGAAGGATGGTTGTAGATTACCAGAAGATAAACGCACAAACAATAACAGATAGATATCCTATTCCTGACGTAAATATGACTATTCAGAATTTAGGGAAAGCAAAAATATTTTCTACTATAGATTTGGAATCAGGATTTCACCAAGTACTAATTAAAGAATCAGACAGAGAGAAAACCGCGTTTTCAGTAAACGGCGCTAAGTATGAATTTATCAGGATGCCATTCGGGCTTAAGAATGCACCCTCAATATTTCAACGATGCGTAGATGATATTCTCCGCCAGTACATTGGAAAATTTGCATACGTATACATAGATGACGTGTTAATATATTCCTCCTCACCCGAAGAACATATAGAGCATATAAGAACTATTGTAAACGCTTTGCATAACACCAATATGAAAATCTCCAACGAAAAATCACATTTCTTCCAGAACTCTGTTGAATACTTAGGACATATAATAAAACACAATAAAGTAACTGTGGACCCCAATAAAATCCAAACAATAAAAGAATATCCTATCCCAAAGACATTAAAAGAACTGAGATCATTCCTAGGGCTAGCTAGCTATTGCAGGAAGTTTGTTCAAAATTGTGCAGCAATTACTAAACCATTGACTATACATTTACGCGGCGACAATGGTATAATAAGTAGAAATAAAAGTGCGAAAGTAGAAGTTAAATTAGATGAGGCAGCTCTAGAAGCTATTGAGAAAATCAAGAATGCTCTTCAAGCTCAAGTAAAACTCTATCAACCTGACTTCACGAAACCTTTTGATCTGACTACAGATGCCAGCAATTTCGCTATAGGTGCAGTACTGTCCCAAAACAGACAACCTATCGCTTTTGTATCTCGAACACTCAATGAAACTGATCAAAATTACAGTACCAACGAAAAAGAACTATTAGCCATTGTATGGGCCCTACAGAAATTAAGAAATTATTTATATGGAATTGCTAATTTAACAATATATACAGACCACCAACCTTTAATTTACTCTATTTCCGAAAAGAATCCAAATAATAAACTAAAAAGATGGAAGAATTTAATAGAAGAGTATGGTGCGAAATTAGTATACAAACCAGGACATCAGAATGTAGTCGCTGATGCTCTCTCAAGACAACAAATAAATAAGACAACTGATTGTTCAGAACACTCAGCAGGAAGCTCACCTGTGGATCAGTTTAAAAAAGTCAAACACCCTTTAAACTCTTTCCGCAACCAAATTATACCAATTTACGACACAAATAAAGACGAAATCGTGTCACAGACTCTCTCTCTATGGCGCGATATACAACAGGTATATCATCATAAACCTCCTAAGAGATTTTTGCGCCAAGCTTCTCTTCCAATTTGTGGTGTGCCGATTCGAATTTTCCCTACAAACACACAGACTATCTATACAAAAAATACACGACATATAATCTATTATAAAAATAAAGAGACCCTGATTTCAAGTTTAAAATCAATTATTCGACCAGGAGTAACAAACGCTCTAAAATTAGATGAAGAAATTTTATTCCATTTCAAAAACGATATCAGCTCTATTTTCGCTACATGTACAATTGTTGTAGCACAAACACAACTTCAAGACGTAACCAATCCGAACGAACAAAGACAGATTATCATACAAACTCACAAAAGAGCACACAGGAATTACAAAAACAACGTACAGGAAATACTTACCCAGTATTTTTGGCCATCTATTCGAGAAATGTGTAAAAAAGAAGCAATAAACTGCGAAGTATGTTTACAAAATAAATACGAGAGGCACCCTAACAAACAACCAACAACAAAGAATAAATTCTCAATTTGAAAAAATCTTAGAAACTTTAGATCTTAAATCAGTAATAGAAAAAATAATAATAAAAGAAGTCTATCAAGAACTTGTAGCCATCACAAATACAATCAATTTTGCAAAAAATGGAAATTTTTATTCAAGCACTCTAAATCTAAATGATATTGAAGAAATAATCACAAATGAACAATTTGATACACCTGTAATAAATATACTAGAATATGCAGATATACATATTTGCCTGTACCAAAATGCCGTAATAACTATTTATAAATATCCAATTATAAAAAACAAATGCAAATTGTATAATATAACCCCACTAATGTATAGACATGGAAAAATAATTACTGACAAATATATTGGTGAATGTAACAACAAATATACTAGAGTAGCTAAATGTAGAAACTATGTAGGAATAAATATATGTCAACAATTGGCAGCTGACAATTGTACTATACCACTTTTAGAAAATAAGGAAGCTAAATGTAACATAATTCAAGAAAACAATAAACCTATATTAGTATTAGATCACGGTAATATCATCACAGATGGAGAACACACGTGGAATGGGTATCCAATTAAAGGACCGAAACTTATTCAATTTAACATATCCAGAAACATCGACGGAAAAACATACCTCAACCATCAAGAAGAAACGAAAAGAGCAATCCATCCTCACACTAATAAACAATTAGAAATCCTAAAAATTCTAACTTCCGAGTCAGATTACAAATTTACGAACATACAAAAAATGAATAAATATATTATACCTATAGAAGAACATCCTGTAAAGTTCGGAGTGTATACCATTCTCAGCTTAGCAACTCTAGCACTACTTGTGTACTCCTCGGCCAAAATATGGCAATGCTACAAAATAAAGCAGGAAGAAAAAAGGAGACAACTCGCAAACGAAATATACGAAGCAGAATTGATCCGCCTTAGAAGACAACAACACTAAAAAGTGAGGACACTTTTTCTTAACAAGGGGGAGAGTTAAGGAACGTTTACAACGCCACCGCTGACGTCACCACAAAACAGATTCTAACATGCAACGAATGCATTATCGATACACACCGTATCAGGCAACAACCGAAACGGAATTTTCCACAAACAAACAAAGAGAAACATGAGACAATAGATAACTACTAGTAAACAACCTAAACAATAGATAAGTACTAGTAAACAACCTAAACAATAGATAATCACTAATAAACAACTAGCAATGGAATTTTCCACTGCAAAATCTGCCGCCGCATCTTAGTATTATAAATAGCCCTAAGTATACAAAATGTAAGTCAGTATTGAATTTATATGAATAAAGCAAGCACATGACGATGCAGTGAAAAATATATATTTCTTACTCTATTCTGTGCAAATAGAATAACTGGGGGCTCAACCGGGATAACAATACGTTTTGTCATCTAAATGCCAAAATCCTTGAAATATAGGATAAAAAAATTCCACGGTCTTGAAGAAAGACAAAACAAGTTTCCGAAAAAGTGAAACGCTAATTATAAAACAACGGTTCCTGAAAAAGCGGAACAATATTAACAACTCTTGAAGAAGTCCTTGTGACAGAAGCAGAACAAACTGGATCAGTGCGGAATAAAAGCATTCCTATCCAGAAATTCTACCAAACGACAACGACGTGCCAGCAAATCCGACTCCTCTCTAAGACTACAAAGAAGCGACAACACAAGAGAAATGGCCGAATCAGCACAGCTAAGTCTGGAAGTTTATGGATGACATCAAAGCATTTACAGGACAGCCTAAGTATTATAGCGCAGTAGGCATCATTCGCACAAAAATTATAGGAACAGCAGCCGACATACTTAGCAATCACAACACCAAATTAAATTTCTACTCGATTATAAATCGATTGGACTATACGTTTGCGGACCAAAGACCTTTGCATGTGCTATTAGACGAGATGAAAAAGGTTAATCAAGGAAGAAAGAATTTATCCGAATATCACAGCGAAATTAATAAAGCACTTAATCTTGCGCTTCCAAAAATCGAAATGTCGCATGAACACAACAGTGAAGCCATGAAGACATATGCTAACCAAGAAGCCGTTCGTACATTCATTATGGGACTGAATAGCAGATACACAAGTGGAACCTTGTACAGCCAAAATCCAAGGGACTTAGAGCATGCATATGCTATTGCCAGCACAATCCACCACGATAACCATAATCAACAATTTGAAACGCAACCAAGGTATCTCCAACAAACAAGAAGTCACCCAATAGAAGAACGCTTCCCGCAACGAAATGAACGCCCCAGATATAATCCAGGGATTATACTCGCTGCTGCTATCTGGATAGTGGACGCCAATACCAATGTTACTAATGTTGTTGTTGTTGTTGTTAACAGTGCTTCGCCCTGCCCCAGATTGGACAGGGTTACACTGAAATAACAGCCCTTGGCCGGGTGAAAAAACCCGGGTCATTCCGGTGCGATAGAACCGGCTGTTGTGGGAATTTTACTAATCGTGCTGCCGGGCATGGCTACGTCCGTGTAACTGTAGCGCGAACAACTCTTGTTAGCTGCTACCTGTCCCCAAATGAACCCATTCAGAGGTTCAAAGAAAAGCTGGAGCTATTAGAAGACGACCTACGGGACCAAACGGGCAACCTGGTCATCGCTGGAGACTTCAACGCTATAGCAATAGAATGGGGCATGCCTCAAACTAATACCAGGGGAAAACTAATTCTGGAAATGGCAGCCCGACTCGGTGTGGTCGTACTGAATACGGGCACGACCCCAACATACAGGCGCCCGGGCTTTGGGTACTCGATCCCCGACATAACGCTCGTCTCGGAGAGACTCTTTCCAAACGCGGTTGGGTGGATAGTGATGGAGGACCTTACTGGCAGGGACCACAACTACATCACCTTCCAACTCGACCATCCTGGTCAGAGACCGGCAGCGAACGCGTCATACAAAACCCGTAGATGGGATGCAGCTAAAGTTGACGCCACCAGGTTCACCGGAACAGTGCTGGCGAAAGCCAGACGGATAACCGACGGCACCAATACGCCACATGCGGCGGTTGAAGAAACCATGCAATGCATGCGCCATGCTTGCAACGTCTCTATGCCACGAATAGGAATGTGGCGAGGCAAAAAGCAGGTATATTGGTGGAATAGCGAAATCGCGGAACTCCGGAAAACATGTCACAGAATGCGAAGACTGGCGACGTGCTCACGTGGCAGATCCGAGGCTCTTGAAAGGGCGGAGGCGTACAAGGGGGCGAAAAAGGCTCTCGGCGCCGCCATAAAAGCAAGCAAACTAAGATGCTGGAAAGAGCTCTGTAAGGAAGTGGATCAAGACCCCTGGGGACAAGGGTACAAAATAGTTATGAAGAAACTTCGACCACCAAATCAGACGATGGACGAAGATGACATGAAGAACATCGTGGAAGCGCTATTCCTCACGCAACCTACTAGAGAAGAGGAACATGCAGCACGAGATGACCGCAACGTGGTACCTTTCAATGAAGAAGAGCTAGAAAGAGCCCTGCGTAGCATGAGGGCTGGTAAAGCCCCAGGACCCGATGGAATACCTGCGGAGGCTATCAGATTAACTGCTAATAGTTGTCCAGAGCTCTTGTTACACATGTATAACAAATGTCTAGAAGCAGGTGTCTTCCCCGCCAGATGGAAGACAGCACGGCTCGTCCTCATACCGAAGGGCAAAGGGTACCCAAGCTCTCCATCATCTTTTCGCCCACTATGTATGCTCGACACAGCGGGAAAAATGATGGAGAGCCTTATAAAGCAACGTCTAACAGCAGCCATAGAAGACGAGGGTGGACTCTCCCACCGGCAACATGGCTTTCGGAGAGGGCACTCCACAATAGACGCCATAGCAGAAGTCGTAGAGGCAGTCCGGAAGGCCGAGACGGCAAGCCATCAAGCAAGGTCGGTGGTACTATTGGTGACGTTAGATGTTAAAAACGCTTTTAACTCTGCCAGGTGGGAAGATATGCTTGATGCATTAGAACGCTCCTTTAAGGTCCCGATATACTTGTTAGATGTATTGAGGAACTACTTAAGAGACCGCTGGCTAATCTATGAAACGACGCAAGGCCAAAGAAAGGTGAAGCTAACAGGCGGGGCTACCTATGACAGTCTCCTTCGAATGCAGATGCCAGAAAGCACTTTTCTAGTTGCTTTTGCAGACGACGTGGCTGCGGTGATAACAGCACGAAACTGCGACCTGGCACAGCTTAAACTGAACCAAGTGATGCGCAGTGTAGACGAGTGGATGAATAATCACGGCCTCCAACTGGCTACAGCCAAGACAGAGATCGTGATACTAACGAAAAGAAGGATTCCCACAATCACCAACATGAATGTTGGGGATCAACAGATAGAGACGCGCCGCTCTACGAAATATCTAGGGGTGAAATTGGACAACAAGCTGACCTTCTCGGAGCATCTAAGAAGCTCCTGCGAGAAGGCTGTGAAGACCATCGCAAGTCTGAGTCGGCTAATGGCAAATACAGGTGGACCAAAGCCATGCATAAGAAAGCTGCTGGCGTCCGCCTCAGATTCTATACTGTTGTACGGTGCAGAAGTCTGGGCGGACGCAATGAAATTTGGGAAGTATCGGGCCGCTATTACCGCAGTCCAACGTAGAGGGGCCCTGAGAATCGCCTCAGCATACCGCACGGTCTCCGCAGATGCTGTTCTGGTCATCGCGGGGACTATACCGATATATCTCTTCGCTGAGGAAAAAAAATGACTTACGACACTCGTGCAGAGGTACGTAGAGACGTTGCTGCAACGCAGGCGTGTGGTGATTCGATGCGGCGGTGGCAACCACAATGGAGCAGCAGTGCTGCTGGAAGGTGGACCAGGGTATTAATCCCCGAACTAGAACCATGGCTGAACCGACCTCATGGAGAAGTCGACTTCCACCTGACCCAGTTCTTAACCGGACACGGTTATTTCCGTGAATATCTCCATAGAATGGGCAAAGTTCAAACCCCGAACTGCACCTACTGCGGAGCCATAGACGACGTACGCCACACCTTCTTCGAATGCGAGCAATTCGCAGAAGAAAGAAGGCGGGTGGAAGAGACAATTGGCGAACTTTCCCCGGGCAGTGTCATTCGCAATATGACCTGCGAAAACGTTAGATGGGACATAGTCAGACGATACGCGAGGAATGTCCTCCTTGCGAAACGGGAAGACGGTTGTCTAGCCAGTTAGCGTGAGAGTAGCCATAGAGCTCACGTAACGCGCTTCCTTACCTGAAGTAATGCTAAGCGCGGTCCCAGGTAAGGAAGAATGCGCGGGCCGTGGGAGGTTAGGTTTTAGTGCGGTATACTTCAAGATAAGAAGGAGTCCCACACTCGGAGAGTTCCGCTGCTAGAGCATCTAGTAACGAGGGGTCAAACCCGGTTAGTGCATAAAGCATTTCCTCCTCCCACGAACACAAAAAGCAAAAAAAAAAAAAAAAGTTAAGTAAAGTAAAGTAAAGTACAATAAAGTAAAGTAAAGTAACGTAAAGTAAAGTAAAGTAAAGTAAAGTAAAGTAAAGTAAAGTAAAGTAAAGTAAAGTGTCTAATATTCCGGGTACAGGGCACTCACCACCTTTCACTACACTTATATTCCTTTTTTAAATAACTCTACGTATTTTTAGTTTTAAGCTTTTACTGTAATTTTCACTTTGCATGTATTTTAATTTTTTATTATAGGTATATTTAATTTCATTTTCACAATGATTTTAAATTTGCAACAAAAGTAAGTAATAAACCGCGCGCTCAACGACAACTAACTTAGCGGCCGCCGATGACCGCCCGCTAAGCTGTGTAGAGAGCATACATACATATGTACATAAAGGTAAATACCTAAAGAAGCGGTAGTTTTCCAATTTGTTTTTAGAGTTTCGCATTAGGGTTGCTCGAATTCCAAGGTAAGTATGAATATAAATGGTAAGTAGAGTTTAAGGTAAGTATTCAATTCAAAAGGCTAAGTATATGTATGTATAAAAGGTAAGTATAAAATTCAGATTTAAGTGTAAATTCAACAATTTAAGTAGGCAATTTAACAGGTAAGTATTTATGTATAAAAAATGAGTTTTAGAAGGTAAGAATGTATTAATCAAACTGAATTAGATCTTCATCCATGTCTTCAACATGGCGGCCGGCCTGCGAAGTTGACAAATTTAGAACCTCTTGCAATTTCTGTAGAGTGACCTTTGCTTGGTTAACCAACTTTCTTATGTTACTTTGATTGACATTTCGGCTCCGCCCCAGGGGCGCTATGGTACGGGTGACTCGCCTTTGTTGATCGTCGCGCCGATGGCGCACCGGTGGCGAAGGTGCTGGACGCCGATCACGTGTTGACGATGAAATTGTCGGACGGTGCAAAAGGGTGTGGTGAGCTCTGCCGCAGTGACGGCAGCTACCTGTGGAGTTGCATGCACCGGTAGTGTGGGATGTGGCCAGGCAATTTATGCAGTAGCGATGGACGCGGGCGGATTCCTATCGCTCTGCCGGAGTCATAGCCAAAAATGCATGGCAATGACGCAACGAGTGTTGACAGCAGCATAGACGGCATTTTCCCAGTTCCATGATGAGATCTGTAGAGAAAACGTTAAAAGAGCAGTAAGCATTATGGTAAATCGGAGATTGTAATGGAGGGCTGGAGGATTATGAGGAAAACGTTGGAAGAGAACTATGAGGGGGGCAATAAACATATCTTAGTGATGTTACGAGTGATTGTTCCGTTTTGAGTGCATATGTCTACGACACGAACATTCTCGTCGGGTCCTAAATGGAGTTTGGAGATGCGCCCTAATCGCCATTCGTTGGGAGGTAGGAGATCATCCTTGACGACGACCAGATCTCCTTCTTTGAGGTTGTTTTGTCGGGTTTTCCATTTTTGACGTTTATGTAGTTCTTGGAGGTACTCATTCTTCCAGCGGTTGCTGAATTGATGGTGCAAGACTTTGAGCATTTGCCATTTGTGCATGATGCTGAGACTTTCTGCATTAGGTTCAGGCAGAGAGAGCAGTGGGGCCCCGCGTAGGAAGTGTCCTGGGGTTAACGCAAGTAAATCTGTCGGGTCTTCGGACATGGGAGAAATAGGTCTCGAGTTGAGGACTGCCTCGATGCGAACGATTAGGGTTGTAAATTCTTCAACTGAGAACTTATGATTACCGGCGACTTTTGTCAAATGGGTTTTGAAGCTTTTGACTGCAGCTTCCCAAAGCCCGCCCATGTGAGGAGCATATGGCGGGATGAATTTCCACGAGAGGCCCTGGGGAGCATACTTTTGGGCGATGTCTTGGCCTGCTTCCTTGAGGAAAAGGGAGATTTCCTTTTTCATGGCTCTATGTGCGCCGATAAACGTTTTTCCGTTGTCGGACATGATTTTATGTGGGATGCCGCGGCGGCCGGCAAAACGCGCAAATACGGCTCTAAAAGCTTCGGTAGTCAAGTTCGAGCAGACTTCCAGGTGAATGGCTTTTGTGGAGAAATAAACAAATACGCAGACATAAGCTTTGTTGTAGGGAGCGCGACGTAGAGATGATGTCTTTACGAGAAATGGGCCCGCGAAGTCGACTCCTGTGGTGTGAAATGGAAGGGTATATGTCGACCTTTCGGCGGGTAATGCGGCCATGATCTGCGAGTTCATCCTTTGTTTGTGGATCGTGCAGGTCTTGCAATGAAAAATGCAAGCCTTTATTTTCTGCTTCAAGCGGGGGATGTAATACTCTTGGTGTACCATCCTGATCATGAGCTGCTTTTCGGCATGCAGTAAGAGAGTGTGGATAAACTCTAGATAGAGCGAGCAGAATCTGGAAGGTTCGGGAATTATAATCGGGTGACGTTCGTTGTAGCTGAGGGCGGCGTAACTGAGGCGACCGTTGACACGTAATATCCCCTTTTTGTCTAACATCGGACTGAGTGGTAGCAGTGAGCTCTTTTTACTAATTGGTTTTGAGGCTTTAAGCAGTGAAATTGTTTCCGCATAATATATTTGTTGGGTTAGGATTATAAGGCGTTCTTTCGAAAATGTAATCTCCTCTTGAGATAGAGAACGAGTTGAGGAAATCGGTAGCTTTTTCGCTTTGTGGATGAAGCGATAGACGTACGAAATGACGCGAAGGGCTCTGGCGAACGAGGAGAAGCGCTCCAATGGATCCGAGGTATCCACCGTGTGTAATACTTCAATGCGCTTCTGCTCTGGTGGACTGGGGTTTTGTGGCATCGGTTTTGGATATAAAGTGGGAGTTTTGGAGAGCCACTCGGGGCCTTTCCACCACAGGGAGGATTCCGCTAATTCTTGGGGTTTACATCCACGGGTTCCCAGATCTGCTGGATTATCAACGCTTGCCACATGACGCCAGGTAGCATTGCTGACCCTTTCTAGAATCTCATCAGTGCGGTTCGCTACATAGGTCTTCCAAGTGTGGGGTGGTTTTTCTAGCCATGCTAGGACTATGGAGGAGTCTGACCAAAGAATTAGCTCATTTGAGGACAGATGCAGGTGAGAGCAAATCTGTTTGACTAGTTTGGAGAGTAGTACTGCTCCACAAAGTTCTAGTCGGGAAGGCTTACTGTCTTTAAGGGAGCCACCTTGCTTTTTGCAGCTAATAGGTGAGTGGTAACATCGTTCTCACCATTCTGCGTGCGTAAATACACGCACGCGCAAAATGCTTTTTCTGAGGCGTCAGAAAATCCGTGAATTTGATAGTGTTTGTCGGGAGAGAATCCGATCCATCGAGGGTTTGACATGTTCGTCCCAGTCTGTTCCTTCCAACCAGAGTTGTTGGAGGAGGGCTTTGGCTAAAATCATTATTGGCGATAGCCATCCTGCCGGGTCGAACAATTTCGCAATGGCCGATAATATTTGCCGCTTTGTGTTTGAGTTAGCGGCGGGTCATATGAGTATGAAAACGAGTCGTTTAGGGCATTCCATTTTATTCCAAGTGTCTTTGTCGAACTTGCATCATGGAATTTGAGAAAATCTTCATCAAGGAGGTCAGATTTTGGGATAGACTTCAGTATGCTTGGGTGATTGGCCGTTATTTTCTTCAGCGGGAAGCCGGCTGACTTTAAAGCCTCGATAACTTCATTTATGGAGTTGAGTGTGGACTGTATATCGTGTCCGCTAGAGAGGATGTCGTCTACATAAGTCTCATGCAGAAGAACATTGTTGGCGGTTGGGAATTTGTCTTTGGTGTCTGCTGCTAGCTGATGGAGGGTGCGAATAGCTAGGTATGGGGCACAATTAACACCAAAGGTGACTGTTTTTAGTTTGAAATCCTCGAGAGGTGAGGTTGGAGATCTGCGAAAGACAATTCTTTGATAGTCTTGATTTTCTGTGTGTATGAGTATTTGGCGGTACATCTTTTCGATGTCGCCGTTAAAGACGAACTTATAGAGGCGCCATTTTAGGATAATGAGCATTAAGTCGTTTTGTAGAGTTGGGCCAGTATGTAGTACGTCATTCAATGAACTACCTGAGTGGGAGAGTTTGGAGGCATTGAAGAACACTCGTACCTTGGTTGTTTTGCTGTCTGGTTTTATAACAGCGTGATGGGGTAAATAGAAAGAATAGTATTTACCTTCTTTTATAATTTCGAGTGGTGAGGTGGGTTCCATGTGATTCATGGTTAAATATTCTTCCAACACTTCAGAATATTTTTCTTTTAACTCGGGTTTATTTTCGAGCGTTCTTTCTATGCTTATATACTGCTGCTGAGCAGCGGGTCGTGAGTGACCGAGGGCTAGAGTTTCTGGAAAGCTTTTCTTAAATGGGAGCTTTACCATGTAGCGACCATCTTCTCTTCTAATGGTGGTCTTTGTGTAGAATTCTTCGCAGAACTTATCTTCATCTGTGATGGGTGTGGTGGAATGAACTTCTTCCTGCTCCCAAAAATTCTTAAGGAGTTCATTTAGGGAGTCATCGGGGTTTTCCACTCAGTTACTGGTCCGCTCAATATCCATCCAAAGATGGTATTCTGAGCAATGAGGCTTCCAGCAACATTGGTTTCGAGACCTTGAAGGAGGATTTTTGGGAGTATATCACTACCTATTACCATATCTATTCGACCTGGAGAGAAACAAGTGGGATCTGCTAACATTAAGGAGGAGAAATTTTGAAGTTCCTCCGTTTCTCTTTTGAAATAGGGGAGAAAGTGTGTTAATTGTGGTAATATTATGGCTTGGGTAATGATTTGGGTCTTTAAATCCAGAGAACAAATTGTTATAGCGCATGTTTTATTGGAGTTTTGGACTATGCGCCCGCCCATGCCTAGTATTTGGTAGTTTGTTCTTTTTGTTGGTAGGCCCAGCAATTGCTGTATTCGGGAGGAGAGGAATGCCTTTTGAGAGCCTTGGTCTACCAACGCACGGACTTTGAACGTTTCTCCTCGATGGAGTATCGGGACAATTGCTGTGGGCAGCAACGTTCGTTCCTTATTGGAGGAGAAATGAGATAGCACTTTATTCGCTGTATCTTGCTTTGTTGAGGAGGTTTCAGTTCGCAATTCCTGAGATTGCATTGCCTGTTTTGATGTTGAGGGTTTTTCTTGGTCACTTATTATTTGGGGAGTGACTTTGGATTGATTACTTCTCTGCGTTTGGCGAGAAGTGTGGGAGTTTGCTGGCAGAGGTGTCTGATAATGCAGCAGAGAGTGATGCCGCTTTTGACAATACACACATTTGAAATTGCTTCTACACTCGGACTCCAAGTAGGAAAATGCTAAGCAATTTTTGCAATATCTATTGTCTCTGACGAACTTGTTTCTCTCCGGCACACTAAGATTTTTGAATTTCACGCAATTCATCATCGAGTGATTTGAGTTGCAAAGTTTGCAAGAAACCTGCCGTGATTGTTCGCTATGATAGGAGTGGGATTTATGTCTGAAGCTATTGGTCTGATTTTGGGGTGTCGACGATCGAGAATTGAAGCTCGAGTTTGAATTGCGTGGTTTACTTGGTCTGTAAGTACCTAGGCGTTCCACTACTTCGTATCTGGTAGTGAGAAATTTGTCCATTTCCGACCATAGGGGTAATTCCTTTCTAGATTCAAGCGATTGTTCCCATAGCGCTAGAGTCTCATCGGGAATCTTTGAGGAGCATAAATATATAAGTATGGGGTCCCAGTTGCTAGTGGCTACATTGTTAGGGTTTAGGGTGGGGAGGCAGTTATTTATAGTGGTTTGAATTTCCTGAATTCTTTCCCCACTTTCATAGAATACGGGTTGCATGTTAAATAGAGTTTTAAGCTGGTTATCCACCAGAATTCTACGATTCTCGTATCTAGATTTGAGTGCGCCCCAGGCCAATTCGAAATTTTGGTCATTGAGGGCGTATTTTTGAATAACTAGGGCTGCTTTTCCACGGGTTTTTTGTCTCAAGTGGTAGAGCTTCTGTGCTTGAGAAAGTTTGGGGTGATTTATGTACACTGCCGTGAACATATCTCTTAATGACGGCCACGTATCGTATCCTCCGTGAAAAACTTCTGTGTCGCATGCGGGAACTTTGAGGTAGGGTTCGGAGTTAGCCATGGGTGCTGGCGTTAGTCGTTGACTTGGGGTGATAGGATTCGGCTCCAGATTTGCGAGCAGCTCATTTATCCTAGTCCTGGTTTGCTTATTTGTCTCCATCGCGTTGTCGTACCTTTCGTTTATTGCTGCCAGGGACCGTTCCTCCGTGAGCTTCAGGTGCGCCGCTTCATATACCCGTTCTACTGCTGCTATGTGTCTGTTGAGTTCCTCCAAATAAGTCTGCAAACTGGATTTTGAGTGATCGGTCTCACAAATGTTCCACCATTTTTCGCACAACTTTTCCAGTTTTGCCAATTCGAATGAGCATTTTTTCATTATTAGGGACAGTTCTTCCTCTTCGGCTTGAGATTTTGACCGTGTTCTTGGTCCTTGGGGAGCTGGGAGATTCAATGGGTTGTCTACCTTATCTTCAGCCATTCTTACGTGGGTATTTTATGGGAGTGTGTAATAGGAGCACACAAAAAATATAATTGAGCAACTGTGTATTAGAAGTACACGAGAAACTGTTATCAATATACTGTGTATTAGGAGTACACAGATATATATTTGAGTAAATGTGTATTAGAAGTACACGAGAAGATGTTATTAATATACTGTGTATTGGGAGTACACAGAAATTTATTTTGCGAAATGTGTATAAGGAGTATACGAGAAGATTTTAATGGGTTTGCCCCACTGTATTTTGAAGACTGTTTTAGCTTCTGTGGCCCACTGTACTATTTTTAAGTAGCAGCACTTTTGGAAATGGGCATATATGTGTGTATACTTGCTGTGCTTTGAGCGGGGTGAGATTATGTACTTGTCTCAGCGCATCTGAGTACAAGTATGTGTACGAGTATATATATGAGTTGGAAATTTCGAATTTGTTGTGGGTGGAGTTATGCACTTGTCTCAGCGCATCTGAGTCCAAGGTAATTTGTTTGTGTAAGTGGTAATTTTTGAAAATTTTTTGTGGCGAAGTGCTAATAAGTATGGGTAAAGCAGAGTTGGTGATAGTCAATTTATTTATTGGGCCCGATTTTTAAAATAACGTTGTCAGATCCGAGTGTGTGTACAGGTGTACAAATTAAGAGGAAATTGCTAGCGGGGCAGTGTGCCGTATATGGGATAGAGAAGGGGAGTAATATATGTATATATTTTATATATAACAGTGGGTTTATGGGATGTATGTGTAAATATATAATATAAATCAGAGTATATGAGGGAATTTATTTAACGGCACTTACTTTGGTCGGGTGAATACCTTGAGAAGTGCAACGGGTTGTGGATGCCGCTCCTTGGGTAACGGCTTGCTAAGGCTGAATTCTTTGCTGGATTCGAAATCCTGATGTATGTCGCAGTCTTGCGTGACTGTACTTCTTGATGTGGTTTTGTATTTTATACTCGTACTTCCCTTAATTCTTTTTTTCAGGCTACCGACTTTAATTTTTCCTTTCTTTTTAAGTCACTAACTTTTTATTTAAGTATATATATATTTTTTTTTCCTACTTAGGTCACCGCCTTTCCACTTAAATGCTTTTCACTTTTGAACTTTCTTTCTTTTTCAGGCTTTTTTGAACAAAAATGTATTTTCTTTTCCTTTCAGGATTTTGTTTTTCACCAACGATTTAATCGAATATTTTCTTTCTTCTCAGTATTTTGATTTCCACCAATTTAATATAATATTTTCTTTCTTTTCAGAATTTTTATTTCCACCAATTTAATATAATATTTTCTTTCTTTTCAGTATTTAAACTTTTTTGTTTTTTTCTTTCCAACTCAAACTTTTCTTCGCCACTTTTATTACAAATTTTAATTTTTTGTTATTTTTAATTTTTACAGGAACGTATATTTTTCCTTTTCTTTTTATGTAGGTATATATAGGGCTGAACTAATATATGAGATTTATTTTGCCACTTTAAATTATGTGTATATTTTTTTTTTCAGGTTTTTCCACCCTTTTTATTTTCAGGGTTTTCGGAGCACCCACTTTTGTTTTACCGCAATGTTTCACCTTTTCTTTGCCTTTATTTGTTTTCTAACAAAATTTTCTTCTTTCAGGTTTTGTCCAAATATTTGAATTTAATATTTTTCTTTCCTTTCAGGTATTTTGGAGCACCCTCACAGAATATGTATATGCTTTTTTCTTTTTTTTCAGCACTTTTAATATAATTAAAATATTTCTTTTCTTTTCAGGTTTTCGGGAGCACCCTCATAGAATATGTGTACGTTTTTCTTCTTTTTTCAGCAGTTTTAATGTAACTATATATAAGCACTTGTGCACTGTACCACTTTTGCTTTGAAAATAACCTTTTTTTTCTTGTTGGTTCACTTTCGTGGCACCGAGAGGACCATGTCTAATATTCCGGGTACAGGGCACTCACCACCTTTCACTACACTTATATTCCTTTTTTAAATAAAGACTACGTATTTTTAGTTTTAAGGTTTTACTTTAATTTTCACTTTGCATGTATTTTAATTTTTTATTATAGGTATATTTAATTTAATTTTCACAATGATTTTAAATTTGCAAAAAAGAGTAAGTAATCAACCGCGCGCTCAACGACAACTAACTTAGCGGCCGCCGATGACCGCCCGCTAAGCTGTGTAGAGAGCATACATTTGTTTTTAGAGTTTCGCATTAGGGTTGCTCGAATTCAAAGGTAAGTATAATTTAGGATAAGTATGGATATAAATGGTAAGTAGAGTTTAAGGTAAGTATTCAATTCAAAAGGGTAAGTATATGTATGTATACAAGGTAAGTATAAAATTCAGATTTAAGTGTATATTCAACAATTTAAGTAGGCAATTTAACAGGTAAGTATTTATGTATACAAAAAAGGTAAAGTAAAGTAAAGTAAAGTAAAGTAAAGTAAAGTAAAGTAAAGTAAAGTAAAGTAAAGTAAAGTAAAGTAAAGTAAAGTAAAGTAAAGTAAAGTAAAGTAAAGTAAAGTAAAGTAAATTAAAGTAAAGTAAAGTAAAGTAAAGTAAAGTAAAGTAAAGTAAAGTAAAGTAAAGTAAAGTAAAGTAAAGTAAAGTAAGTAAAGTGGGAAGACATGCTTGATGCATTAGAACGCTCCTTTAAGGTCCCGATATACTTGTTAGATATATTGAGGGACTACTTAAGAGACCGTTGGCTAATCTATGAAACGACGCAAGGCCAAAGAAAGGTGAAGCTAACAGGCGGGGCAGCACAAGGGTCGGTGCTCGGCCCTGATCTTTGGAATGCTACCTATGACAGTCTCCTTCGAATGCAGATGCCAGAAAGCACTTTTCTAGTTGCTTTTGCAGACGACGTGGCTGCGGTGATAACAGCACGAAACTGCGACCTGGCACAGCTTAAACTGAACCAAGTGATGCGCAGTGTAGACGAGTGGATGAATAATCACGGCCTCCAACTGGCTACAGCCAAGACAGAGATCGTGATACTAACGAAAAGAAGGATTCCCACAATCACCAACATGAATGTTGGGGATCAACAGATAGAGACGCGCCGCTCTACGAAATATCTAGGGGTGAAATTGGACAACAAGCTGACCTTCTCGGAGCATCTAAGAAGCTCCTGCGAGAAGGCTGTGAAGACCATCGCAAGTCTGAGTCGGCTAATGGCAAATACAGGTGGACCAAAGCCATGCATAAGAAAGCTGCTGGCGTCCGCCTCAGATTCTATACTGTTGTACGGTGCAGAAGTCTGGGCGGACGCAATGAAATTTGGGAAGTATCGGGCCGCTATTACCGCAGTCCAACGTAGAGGGGCCCTGAGAATCGCCTCAGCATACCGCACGGTCTCCGCAGATGCTGTTCTGGTCATCGCGGGGACTATACCGATATATCTCCTCGCTGAGGAAAGAAAAATGACTTACGACACTCGTGCAGAGGTACGTAGAGACGTTGCTGCAACGCAGGCGCGTGGTGATTCGATCCGGCGGTGGCAACTACAATGGAGCAGCAGTGCTGCTGGAAGGTGGACCAGGGTATTAATCCCCGAACTAGAACCATGGCTGAACCGACCTCATGGAGAAGTCGACTTCTACCTGACCCAGTTCTTAACCGGACACGGTTATTTCCGTGAATATCTCCATAGAATGGGCAAAGTTCAAACCCCGAACTGCACCTACTGCGGAGCCATAGACCACGTACGCCACACCTTCTTCGAATGCGAGCAATTTGCAGAAGAAAGAAGGCGGGTGGAAGAGACAACTGGCGAACTTTCCCCGGGCAGTGTCATTCGCAAGATGACCTGCGAAAACATTAGATGGGACATAGTCAGACGATACGCGAGGAATGTCCTCCTTGCGAAACGGGAAGACGGTTGTCTAGCCAGTTAGCGTGAGAGTAGCCATAGAGCTCACGTAACGCGCTTCCTTACCTGAAGTAATGCTAAGCGCGGTCCCAGGTAAGGAAGAATGCGCGGGCCGTGGGAGGTTAGGTTTTAGTGCGGTATACTTCAAGATAAGAAGGAATCCCACACTCGGAGAGTTCCGCTGCTAGAGAATCTAGTAACGAGGGCTCAAACCCGGTTAGTGCATAAAGCATTTCCTCCTCCCACGAACACAAAAAAAAAAAAAAAAAAAAAAAAAAAAAAAAAAGTTAAGTAAAGTAAAGTAGTAAAGTAAAGTAAAGTAAAGTAAAGTAAAGTAAAGTAAAGTAAAGTAAAGTAAAGTAAAGTAAAGTAAAGTAAAGTAAAGTAAAGTAAAGTAAAGTAAAGTAAAGTAAAGTAAAGTAAAGTAAAGTAAAGTTAAGTAAAGTAAAGTAAAGTAAAGTAAAGTAAAGTAAAGTAAAGTAAAGTAAAGTAAAGTAAAGTAAAGTAAAGTAAAGTAAAGTAAAGTAAAGTAAAGTAAAGTAAAGTAAAGTAAAGTAAAGTAAAGTAAAGTAAAGTAAAGTAAAGTAAAGTAAAGTAAAGTAAAGTAAAGTAAAGTAAAGTAAAGTAAAGTAAAGTAAAGTAAAGTAAAGTAAAGTAAAGTAAAGTAAAGTAAAGTAAAGTAAAGTAAAGTAAAGTAAAGTAAAGTAAAGTAAAGTAAAGTAAAGTAAAGTAAAGTAAAGTAAAGTAAAGTAAAGTAAAGTAAAGTAAAGTAAAGTAAAGTAAAGTAAAGTAAAGTAAAGTAAAGTAAAGTAAAGTAAAGTAAAGTAGAGTAAAGTAAAGTAAAGTAAAGTAAAGTAAAGTAAAGTAAAGTAAAGTAAAGTAAAGTAAAGTAAAGTAAGTAAAGTAAAGTAAAGTAAAGTAAAGTAAAGTAAAGTAAAGTAAAGCGAAGTAAAGTAAAGTAAAGTAAAGTAAAGTAAAGTAAAGTAAAGTAAAGTAAAGTAAAGTAAAGTAAAGCAAATTAAAGTAAAGTAAAGTAAAGTAAAGTAAAGTAAAGTAAAGTAAAGTAAAGTAAAGTAAAGTAAAGTAAAGTAAAGTAAAGTAAAGTAAAGTAAAGTAAAGTAAAGTAAAGTAAAGTAAAGTAAAGTAAAGTAAAGTAAAGTAAAGTAAAGTAAAGTAAAGTAAAGTAACGTAAAGTAAAGTAAAGTAAAGTAAAGTAAAGTAGGGTAAAGTAAAGTAAAGTAAAGTAAAGTAAAGTAAAGTAAAGTAAAGTAAAGTAAAGTAAAGTAAAGTAAAGTAAAGTAAAGTAAAGTAAAGTAAAGTAAAGTAAAGTAAAGTAAAGTAAAGTAAAGTAAAGTAAAGTAAAGTAAAGTAAAGTAAAGTAAAGTAAAGTAAAGTAAAGTAAAGTAAAGTAAAGTAAAGTAAAGTAAAGTAAAGTAAAGTAAAGTAAAGTAAAGTAAAGTAAAGTAAAGTAAAGTAAAGTAAAGTAAAGTAAAGTAAAGTAAAGTAAAGTAAAGTAAAGTAAAGTAAAGTAAAGTAAAGTAAAGTAAAGTAAAGTAAAGTAAAGTAAAGTAAAGTAAAGTAAAGTAAAGTAAAGTAAAGTAAAGTAAAGTAAAGTAAAGTAAAGTAACCCGGCGGGGTATCGGTTCCCCTACCGGGCGCCTCCTCGGGTGGTGGATAGAGGAACGCTTCCCAGAAATGGGTGGCACTGAGGAAATGAAATACTCAGGGCGAACCAAAACGAATAAAGGGCGAGTGGATGCGGCCCTTAAACTCTAACTAAGCATCCTCAGGATTGAGTCCAGTAAGATCCTGAAGACCGAAACTGGAAACATGATTAGGAAAAGTATGTTACGGGCTGGCGAGGCCGGTAGTCTGCCACCTCAGTAACCAAGGGTGACACCTTGGCGAAATGGCTGGTAGGTTAATATCGGCATCGTCTCCGTCTCGTTAAAACCCTAGCAGGTCTTCTGGTACGTTCGAAGCACGTCGTCATTAAGTTGGTGGTGCAGGCTCAGTTGAGACAACTCCTGACTAATGCCGGATTCTGGCACTGAACACAGACTCTCATAAGGACCTGTGTCAACCCTAGCGTGGCCTCCCTGCAAGCGCATAGATAACCACGGGAATCAATAACGGCGACTGCACATCGTGCTGAGATAGCGGCTTGAAGCGGAGACCCAATAGAAATGAATAAACCAAATCAAAACAACGAAGAAAGAATGGAGAACGAAAGCGGCGACGAGGTCGCATTCAGAAAAAGCAGTAAACTGCTAAGATCGCCGGTTCTAAAAACGCCGGCTAGAGTGGCCACTCCAGTTATGCCTTCGCGAGGCTCTGGACCGGCACGAAACACACCAGTGGGATTCGGCACCAAAACGCCCGGCCAGTCAACACCCACTGCTACCGGCGGGAAGCTAGATCCCACCCACAAGAAGGCAACCCCCTTAAAAAGCGCAATGACACTTTTTAGCCTTAAGGGGAAAACCCAAGGCCAGTGCTTGGACCATGCCCTAACGGTGCTGCGTACAATGCAAACAGCCGCACAGAGACAGAAGACCGTGTCCATGGACATAAAGAACGGAATGGCTCTCCTCGAAGAGGTGTTGAGCTATATGAGCTCATTGAGCCCAAATAAAGAAGAGGGTGACGAACCGGGCCCATCAAATAAGAGGGCTCGGACTAACTCCGACCCTCAGCTCATAGACTCGGAAGCCAAGAAGAAAAGGGACGAGGAATCGGAGAATACCCATTCCGAAGAGGCTTGGTCCAAAGTAGTAGGTCGGAGACGGCAAGAGCGTCCTAAAGCAAAAAAGAAGCCGCCTGCTCAAGCCCCGAAGGCAGTCAAAAAGAACAAGAGGAACAGCAGAGCCGTAACGTTTCTGGTGAAACCGGCCGAAGGCAAAACCTACGCCGAAGTTCTAGGGGCAATCCGAGGTCAGCTCCGGCCTGCCGAAACCGGAACGGTGATACGGTCAGTGCGCAAGACCAAGGCTGGTAGCGTACTAATAGAAACGGCGCAGTGCAACGACCAACCGGCCTTTAGAGAAGCCATTGGTAGCGCGGTAGGAGAAGTTGGCGATGCACAACAAATCTCTAAGCGTATAAAGCTAGAGGTATTGGGCATGGACTGTCTCACAACGGCTGAGGAAATAGAAGAGGCCGTTCGAAGAGAGATCGGAGAAAGCTCAGACCAAATCCGTATCTCTCTTTTCGCCGTAAATCAGAGAGAGCAAAAGAAGGCTGTTGTCGAAGTGGACGAAGGTCCCGGAAGCCAACTGCTCAAAAAAGGAAAAATTCCCATCGGCTGGATCCAATGTAGGATCAGACAGCGTGCGGAAGTGCAACGCTGCTTCAGGTGTCTCGGCTACGGACACCGACAGGCTGGCTGCAATGGGCCCGACAGGAGGGACGCGTGCTGGAAGTGTGGGAACTCTGGCCACAAATCCTCATCCTGCACTGAAAAGGCAAAATGCTACCTTTGCACCACGGGAAACCTCGATCATCTTCCCGGGTCTGGAGCATGTAGCACGTTTAGAGAAGCACTTGCTTCGGCGAAAGCCAAACTGTCGCCCCAATGACCAGCGTGATTCAAGGAAATCTGAATCGATGCAGGTTAGCTGATGAACTGCTAGACCAACTGGTGCTTGATCACCAAATAAACTATGCAATCATCAGCGAACCTTACAAGGCCAGAGACAGCTGGTACATTGACGAATCTGGCGCTGCTGCTATCTGGATAGTGGACGCCAATACCAATGTTACTAATCGTGCTGCCGGGCATGGCTACGTCCGTGTAACTGTAGCGCGAACAACTCTTGTTAGCTGCTACCTGTCACCAAATGACCCCATTCAGAGGTTCAAAGAAAAGCTGGAGCTATTAGAAGACGACCTACGGGACCAAACGGGCAACCTGGTCATCGCTGGAGACTTCAACGCTAGAGCAATAGAATGGGGCATGCCTCAAACTAATACCAGGGGAAAACTAATTCTGGAAATGGCAGCCCGACTCGGTGTGGTCGTACTGAATACGGGCACGACCCCAACATACAGGCGCCCGGGCTTTG